>SJYA01001547.1:0-351348 GCA_006410615.1 Neotragus moschatus | reverse complement strand
ATGGCAGCCCACCAGGCTCCTCTATCCATGGGATTTTCCAGGCAAGAGTACTGGAGTAAGGTGCCATTGCCTTCTCTGATACATACACTACCAAGTGTAAAACAGATAGCTAGTGGGAAGTTGCTGTATAATACAGGGAACTTAAGACAGTGTTCTGTGATAACCTAGAGGGGTGGGATGGGGATGGGTGGGAGGGAGGCTCTAGAAGGAGTGGATATATGTGTACTTATAGTTGATTCATACTGTTGAGCAGCAGAAACCAACACATTTTAAAGCAATTATACGCCAATAAAAAAATTAAAAATATATATGTAAGTAGTTTAAATTCCTTTTATTAAAGTAATTCTGTTTGTAATAGAATTACTCTGGACCAGAAGGAGAAGTAGCGCCTCTAATTTTGCCAGTCCTTAAAAAAGCCACATGGAACATATTAACTGCACATACATTGAAACTGAGAAAGAAAAATCTTTATTATGAGGTGGTACACTCACACTGCACAGTCTATCTGGAATATACTTTAGACAGTATCCAGAACCTTTAGAGTCATAATTTTTGCCCTCCTGTTACTTCTTACTATGGAAATAACATGTACGTATTAAATATGATTATTGATAATGCCCTTATTATAAAAGCTTTCTGTGGCTACACAGTTAGCTTCACCTGTTCTCCTCACTACTGCGTGGAGGAGAGTTTTTAGAGCAGGTGAGTTGGGTTTTATTTGAGAGACTGAAGTGGAGTTTAAAAGGCACTTGATAAAGACAGAAGTGGAAGTATGAGCTCTGAAAATCTGACTACCACACTAAAATAGGAAAAAGTGCATGGTTCGGGCTATCCTGGGATAGGGCTAACCCAAGGGGGAAGTTTATTTTGTATTGGGCTTATTTCAGTGTGATTTTTGTATAAATTTTTGTAAGATAAGGGTCTACTTCAGGTGGAGCCTCAGCTCAATATCAATCTTTGAGCTTCTTTCATGCAAGACCCTTATGGGACCTGAGACCTCCTTATACAACCAAGAAATGATTTTATGTTCATCATGGTAGGCATATAAGATGAATCAACTTATAACTACATATTTATTTTACAGACTCTTTTACTTGCTAAATGCTTAGTATTCCATGAGTGGTAACTCATGTAAGCCTTCTACCAGCCTTCTGGGGCAAGACTATCACTAGTCCCATAAAGCCGAGGCACAGAGAGGTTGCGTATGCGCGCGTGCTCAGTCGTGTCCAACTTTTTGCCATCCCATGAACTGTAACCTGCCAGGCTCCCCTGTCCATGGAATTTTCCAGGCAAGAATACTGGAGCGGGTTGCCATTTCCTACTCCAGGGGGATCTTTCTGACCCAAGAATCGAACCCGTGTCTCCTGAATCTCCTGCACTGGCAGGCGGATTCTTTACCACTGAGCCACCTAGAGGCTGAGCGATGTACCCTAAATCTCACAGTTCTGAAGCAGCAGAGTCAGGATTTGAACCCATTAGTCAGGTCAGGCTTCAGAGTCTTCTTCACATTTGGCATTGTGGTGCTTACCTATTGGGATTAAGCCGTGGAACTCCAAGATCTGAACACCCTTCCCAGAAAATAGGCTGACAGTTGCCATAAAGAGAACAAAGTCCACACATTTCCTGTTAAAATAACTCTCTGTTTAGAAATCACACATGCTTTATATGTTAGAATAGGACTCACATCCTCTCAGGTCCCAACAGGGTGTGAACATTTTGANAACTACATATTTATTTTACAGACTCTTTTACTTGCTAAATGCTTAGTATTCCATGAGTGGTAACTCATGTAAGCCTTCTACCAGCCTTCTGGGGCAAGACTATCACTAGTCCCATAAAGCCGAGACACAGAGAGGTTGCGTATGCGCGCGTGCTCAGTCATGTCCAACTTTTTGCCATCCCATGAACTGTAACCTGCCAGGCTCCCCTGTCCATGGAATTTTCCAGGCAAGAATACTGGAGCGGGTTGCCATTTCCTACTCCAGGGGGATCTTTCTGACCCAAGAATCGAACCCGTGTCTCCTGAATCTCCTGCACTGGCAGGCGGATTCTTTACCACTGAGCCACCTAGAGGCTGAGCGATGTACCCTAAATCTCACAGTTCTGAAGCAGCAGAGTCAGGATTTGAACCCATTAGTCAGGTCAGGCTTCAGAGTCTTCTTCACATTTGGCATTGTGGTGCTTACCTATTGGGATTAAGCCGTGGAACTCCAAGATCTGAACACCCTTCCCAGAAAATAGGCTGACAGTTGCCATAAAGAGAACAAAGTCCACACATTTCCTGTTAAAATAACTCTCTGTTTAGAAATCACACATGCTTTATATGTTAGAATAGGACTCACATCCTCTCAGGTCCCAACAGGGTGTGAACATTTTGAAAGGACAGTGCTGTGGGAGGACCATTTCTGCACTGAGGAATGTGATAAACAAGAGGCAGACCATCTTCCTTCACTGACAGAAGCCCCACGACGAATATGGGCCAGTCCCCCTGTCTTCCACCCCCAGTCCCAGTGAACTGCCCAGTTTGGGGGTCAAAGATCATTCAGAGAATGCAAGAATCCCACCATCAGGCAGAAGATAGGGAACAATGTAGATATTGCTTGGGACTGCATTTAATAGGGAATGAAGGCAAAGTAAGATTATTTGGGCCAGTCTTTGTCTTTAAGGCTCTATAATTTCCTTATTGCTATAAATGGAAATGGAAGCACCATCTGGACCAGAGGGAGAAGTAGTGCCTCTAATTTTGCCAGTCCTTAAAAAAGCCACACTGAACACATCAGCTGCACATATGCTGAAACTGAGAAAGAAAAACCTTTATTGTGAGGTGTACACTCGCACTGCACAGTCTATCTGAAATATATTTTAGACAGTATCCAGAACATTTAGAGTTATAATTTTTGTCCTCTCATTACTTCTTGCTATGGAAATAACATGTATGTATTAAATATGATTATTGATAATGCCCTTGTTGTAAAGGCTTTTCTGTGACTACACAATTATCATCACCCGTTCTCCTCACTACTGCGTGGAGGAAAGTCTTTAAAGCAGGTGAGCTGGGTTTTATTTGAGACTCTGGAGTTTTAAAGGCACTTGATAAAGACAGAAGTGGAAGAAAAGTGTGAGCTCTGAAAATCTGACTACCACACTCAAGTAGGATAAAGTGCGTGGTTCAGGCTATCCTGTTCATTTTATTTCTACTATGCAGTCGACCACACAAACTGAGCAGCTGAAGTCCCATGCTCTGCTGCTTATCAGCAAAGATGGCTGGAGGAGCAGCTCCCAACTTTCTGTCCCACATCCTGAATTTCTTGGAAAGACACATGCTCAGAAAGGGCTTCCTATTAGAGACGAAGGGTTGTACTGGCCTCTTTTGAGGGCAACCAGAAAGAAAGATTTTTCAGTAAACATGCTGAGAAGGCAGAATGGAAGTCAAATCTCCACATTGTGGAATGACAAGTGGCCGCCTTCATGGTCCAAAGACAGTAGAACCTTCCTGGGTCTCTTAAGATGTCACTGCAGAGGTGGGTGAAAGACTGATAGTGACTTCGGTAGATCCTTACAGGCCAGATGTCTTTTTCAGGTTTTGGTTTAAGCTCCTTTTTCTTTTTCCCAGATTCTTTGACCACACCAAGGCCCCGGTAGTCACAAAGGTCACCTGCACANGGGGCAGGAGGAGAAGGGGACGACAGAGGATGAGATGGCTGGATGGCATCACTGACTCGATGGGCGTGAGTCTGAGTAAACTCCGGGAGTTGGTGATGGACAGGAGGCCTGGCGTGCTGTGATTCATGGGGTGTCAAAGAGTCGGACGCGACTGAGCAACTGAACTGAGCTGATCAGGACCTTCCTCTTCTGTACAGACAGAGTTTTCTCCAAGACATTGCCCTCCGGTGTGCTCTGCATCACCAGGGAAGAGGCCGGTAGGGAGAAAGTGGCCAGAGTTCTCTGCTATGTGGACCCAAGTCTACAAGGAATTCAGGGAACCGCCTTCTTATCAACTCCCAGGCCTCCAGCAACTGCTAATGACCAACGTATTCAATTGGAGCCACTAACCCAATAGAAAAAAATGGCCATTCCCAGGTTCTATGGGATCCACCCAAATGCCTTGTAGAGAAAGGAAATGGGCAGGGCTGGGAGTGGTGTTATGTCAGAGCCTGCCAGGCTAATTGTTCACCTTCAGATCACTTTGTTCTCTGGATAAAGAAGCAAAAGCAAGACATCTGATGATACCACTGTTTTTCCCCTTTGGCCCACTTGCCTTTACATGCCTGTTTAAGACATGCCTGCTATTCTGTAAAGAAAACAAAGAGGACTCAGGTAATCCCCAGATGCCAGCCCAAGTCAGCCCTGCATGAGGCTCCTGACTTCCTAGATAATCCACAGCTTCCTTAACAAAACGGACCAGCATTCATCCTGTGCTTTTGTTTTATAGGCTGTTTTATGACTGGAAATAACCTGCTTATTGTAAATCTCTCTTGTGGGATTTACAGAGGTGTCATCTGTTCTATTTTCCTGGCTCTTTCACACATTTATTTATATTCATTCATTATTTGGCAAGAACATTTTGTATTCTAAGTCTTAATCATATAAGAAAGAAATATTGTCCAACAGGCACGGCCATTATTATATTGATTCAGTTTTTATTCATTTAAAAGTTGGGGTTTCTCCCTCTTGGTGGTTCTCTGGCTTTTACGATACAGTTTCTCTGTGAAGCCCTAGAAATGGCTCATAAAAGTGGTATGTTTGAGTTTGTAGGCTTCCAAAGGTGCAAAATGCTTTCTTCAAGGAATAAACTCAAGTTTATTATTGCTCCAGAGTTTTATAAACTATCTTCTTTGCAAGGGAGAGACAACAGTATGTTCTAGTTTTTGCTTTTCTCAATCACTGACTCCTAGGTTGGTCCCTGATTTCCATAACTGTCTTTGACCTCAGGGAGTTTGCAAGGCCCTTCAAACCTCTCTCCTGGCATTTTTCATGCATGTATGTGTGCAAAATCTACATAACTAATAATTTATCATTGTAAGCATTTTTAAGTGTGCAATTCAGTGGCCTTCACTACCTTCACAATGTTGTGTAACCATCACCACTATTTCCAGAACATTTTCATCACCCAAACATTTCTGTACCCATCAAGCAATAACTTCCTATCTCCTGGCATTTTGATCCTTAGCTTGTGCAGTGTTTATGCACTTTAGAGCCAAGGAACCTGACTTGGAATATTTGCTCTGTCCCTTACTAGGCCTGGGATGTTGATCAACTTGCCCGATCTCTAGTTTATTCAGTCGCTCTGTCATGTCTGACTCTTTGCGACCCCACGGACTGTAGCCCACCAGGATCCTCTGTCTATGGAATTTTCCAGGCAAGAGTACTGGAGTGGGTTGCCATTTCCTACTCCAGGGGCTCTTCCTGACCTAGGGATTGAACCTGCATCTCTTGCATGGCATTGGCAGGCGGATTCTTTACCACTAGCACCACCTGGGAAGCCCAAGTCTTAGTTTGCTCATCTGCAAAATGGAGCTAATAAGAATCAGGATAATAGCCTTCATGGAGTTGTTACGTGTACACAGTACCACACACGAAGAGCATCATCAGCCCTCAAAGGAGCACATTGTCTTCTCCTTATTTGTCAGTGTCTCATTGCATCAGATGAGGGTTCTCAGCTATCATTCCCCAAATCCCTAGATATTCACTGCCATCTGGGCTAGACCTGGCTCCCTCTCCATCCCTGAGGCAGGGCTAAGAGGGGTTCAGGACATTTCTTAAACTTCACAATAATGACTAACATTCACTGAGTAACATTTGTCAAGAAGAGGAAATTCAGCACAGAGATAGGTGTTAAGGAATGTGAAGCAGGTCTCCCAGCTTGTAGGTGAAAGACAGGATTTGAATGTGGTCTGGCTTCAGGGCCCTTGTTCTCAGCCACTGGACTCTAAAGCCTTGATGTGCTTGTAAGCATCTGGTAATGATTGTGGCAGAAGTAGAACTTGGAGAAGCAAATTCAAGCTCACCCAGCAAGGCTGTGGCACGGCCAAGAGGACAGACTGGCCACCTGATGCCCAGCCACTGGCTCTGACTGCTGCAGGGGTAATGATCCTAAGAGTGTTATGTCAAAGATAATCAGGGAGTCAGGTAATCAACTTCCCCTTCCTTAGAGCGAGGCCTGAGTTTTTAGGGAGCTTTTAGCCATGAACGATACCAGTGGTCTTCCTCTTGGAGTATTGCTTTGATGGCTTTCCTCATATATCTTCCAAACCACATGGTTGGAGCTTCCCAAGGATGTGCCACCGGCTAGCCACCCACCTGCTTCACCATCCTGATTCTCAGTCCTCCAATACATCCCACCCTTAAGACTTTATTGACTGTGGCAGTTGAGGAGTGACTTCTCTTTTAAGACATTGTTCATATTTTCATGTTTGTCTCTTAAAATGGCTTTGTTGATCTCCCTCAATTGGGACAGAAGGCTTTTCCCCTTGTCCTCCAGGAATTGATAGTTTCTCAAACTCACAGGCGACTTTCTCTCATTCAGTTTCTGATTGTTTCTAAAATAGAGACGAGTGGTCACATGGACACTGAAGTGATCACATGCATCTTTCCTTTTCATCATTGCCCACACATGCTGCTCTATAATTTCTTCTTTGATTCTATTCCCATCACATACCCACTGTAAAGGAATTTTAAAAGGAAGACAAAACATAAATGTATTTAGAACTTCAAAGTGCATGTCATGCAATGTGATTTCAAACTGAGCTTTTGCAGCTCCAAGGTTACCTTCAGTGATCTTAGGGGATAATCTTAATTATGAACCTCTCAGAAAATAATGTTAACTCACCCTTATTTCAAAAATAGATGTGCCCATGTATCTCTAAGGGAGAATGGGACATGTCATGAAGTCAAGAACATGTGTCTGTGGGTGTAATTATGAGAAGACTAGGAATGAGTGAGTTACTCTGTAAAGCATGTGGGTGTCTGCTTTGTGGTTCAATTCCTTGGCTCTGGTGTTGGGCTCTAGGGAAGTGTACATATCTTAAAATGTGCAAATGGGAGGAGTTCAAGGAGCGTGACTTCTGCTGCATCTGGACACCATCCTTGTCAAGATGAGAATGACTCCAGAATGCAGAATGAAGAGTGAATTTGAGAGGCAGAAGGCAAGTTTCAGATAGCTAACCAGCTTGGACCAGAGGGTGTGTGCTGAGAAACAGTAGCAGACAGGAGGTAATTAAGTATTTACCAGGAGCTGATGGTACTTGGAACTGGAACCATCTGAACCACAACTGGCAATAACATTAAAAAAATAGCCCAAATATAAAATGCTAAATTAGAAAAAAAAATTCAGAATCTATAACTGCTAAGGTAGAGAAACTGTACCCAACTTGTGTTCACAAGTAACTTTTTTCTTGGTCTTCCTCTACGTCAAGAATTGGCAAACTACTGTCCACTGGCCAAGAACCACCCACACCTCCTGTTTTTGTTTGGCCCTTGAGCTAAGAATGGTTTTTACATTTTTGAATGGTGGAAAAAAGTGAAAAGAATGCTTTGTAACTTGTGAAAATGATAGGAAGTTCAAATCTCAGTATCCACAAATAAAGTTTTATTGGCACACAGCCATGCTCACTCAGTTATATATTGTCTATGGTTGCAGAGATAAATGATTGCATAGAGACTAAATGGGCCTCAAAGCTTGATATATTTACTAATGGCCCTTTTAAGAAAAAATTTGCCTGCTCTAAGGAAATTCTTGCCAATTAGGCAGTTAGTAGCTCTTCCCCAAGAAATGAGTTCCATTGACAAACCAGAAAATGCTATTTTAAATAAAATCAAATGGTTCTTTAATAAGCTAATGTGACAAAGAACTCTACCAAAAAAAGAAAAGAAAAGAAAAAAAGAGTTGGGGGAAAGAGAAGCAAAGTCTTTGGTGTTTTCTAAACTTATTGTCCCTGGAAAGTTTTCTTTCTCTCTCTTGTTCTTTAGAGGGCTCTTTTGTGCTACTAATGTTCCATGGAACATGACTTGGTAAATACTGATGAGAAGTAATTGGTGATTTATACATACATAATTGGGGCAAGCGGGGGAAATCCTGCTACTTAGAAAACTGGTGGTAGAATTTCTCTCAGAGAGAAATTTCTTTTGTTTCATAAAACATTTTCTAGGTCATTTGGCCATGCAAAATTAGGTTCCGGGAACTCGATTTGGAAGGTGGAAAAAGGAAACAAAGAGAGTGTTAAAATAATTCCGCGTAGTAGAGTGAGGACAACTTGGGGTTTGGGGCTGGGCACAGACTTTATAATTTGTGGATCCCATTGCAAAATGAAAATGTTCAACATGTAGCAAAAGGTGCCATTAGAGGCACTAAAATATAAAGCTTTTTTCTTTCAACTGCAGTGTCTCTCTCTGCCATGCTGGGTTTAATTTATTTAATTCCTGTTTCCTCAGGCATAAGGACTCCACAAGGGCAGATCTTGTAGGCACCTGGGATTTGGCTCTGGGCATGCGCATGCCACCCACCATCTGCAAGCTCCCTCTGCCACCAGCCCCCAGGCTAAATGTCCTGCCCCAGCCACCGTGGGGAAGTGAGACCAGACTGGTCTAGTTCCCACGGGCCGGCCATACCAACCTGCCCTGGACAGGCAAGCTCCTCTGGGTAGGTCACAGGTTGAGGTGGGAAAGAGGGCTTGGAGTACCAGGCAAAGGTGGGAGGTAGTTCGGGGGGGGGGTCGCAACACCCCCCCTTCAAGACAATCTGCCCCTTGAACACAGGGTGTTGACAAGAAGGCTGAATGTGAGTCCCAGACGCATACTCTGTTGACCCGTCAGACTTCACTTGCAAAAGCACAAATTCAGAGATAAAATTCTTAAGGATTTCAAGACAGTGAGCACGAAGCATAAAACCCAGAGCTCAGGCCCCTCTGATGACAGGTGCCTGTGAGGCCTCCTTAGTCCGACCCTGTGAAGCCAGGTCTGGTGCAGCCTAATCACTTCTACATTCTGAAAAGAAACAACTCCACAGCTTCAATCCACACCCAACTGTTGGGTCAGCAGTTGCCTTGGCAAATTAAATTCTAAAGGGACTGATTTCCTTGTTTGAGTCCATGCCACGGGAGGGAACAAAACAGTAGTTGGGAGGCAGGGCTAGGAGGAGACTCACATTTCAGCATAAACAAGAAATTGGACCAGAGGTGGCCGTGAGAACACAGTCCCACTGGGAGCATGCGGACATTTTTGGTTTCCAACCATGCAAGTGACCAGAGCCAGCTGGAAGGCTTGGAAACGACCAGATGGCCCACACTTGGGTTTCCCATAGTATGACTGATGCTGTATGGGGAACATGGTGAAAATATGTAAAAATCATCTGAGGATACTTAATAGCCCATTTTTTACTGCGTGCATTTCCCTATGCTAGAAGCAAATCTAACTGTGCTCTTGCGCTGCCTGAATTTATCACTATTAATCACTAGTGACAAAAACCAGCAGCAAAGGATGGTGATAGATCTTAACTCAAGTTCTGGTTTCTACTTCATACTTCAACTCCTATGTGACTTGGGGGAGAAACTGGCCATAGGCCAAGACATACTCTTAACAAGCAAATGATATATAATGCATCTTTTCCAGAGAAAAATAGAAATTCAAAGCAAGGAGGATCAGAGCTGCTTCTGCCCAGCCAACCTGGGTTGATCAGAATTGAGTGATGGAGAACATGGGAAGACAAGCAATGACCATTTTTTATCCACCATTTTTATACCATTATTTATCCACCTGACCAGCCGACAACATTGAGTAAATCAGGACTGACTGATAAGTCACTGTTTATTTATTTTAATTGGAGGCCAATGACTTTACAATATTGTGGTGGTTTTTGCCATAGATTGACATGAATCAGCCACGAGTGTACATGTGTCCCCCCATCCCAACCTCCCTCCCACCTCCCTCCCCATCCCATCCCTCTGGGTTGTCCTAGTGTACCAGATTTGAGTGCCCCTTTGCATGCATTGAACTTGGACTGGTTATCTATTTTACATATGGGAATATACATGTTTCCATGCTATATCTCTCAAATCATCCCACCCTCGCCTTCTCCCACAGATTCCAGCTTTATATCAGTCACTATTTATTGAACACTTGTCAAATATCAGACATTCTGCCAAGCCACTCTCATGTATTATCTCACTTAATAGATTCTACCAGGTCATTATCCCCTGTTTTACAAACTGAGGCTTGGAGAAGTTACATTTATGTACAATTATATAGCCAGTAAGTGCCAGAACTTTGATTTAAAACCAGGTCTATACTTGTCTAGCCCAGCCTAGTCATGTCTAAGAAAGTCAGTCATGTCTAAGAAAATGAATTTCTACTGGCCTTTGCNGTCCATCTGCAGGAATATCTACGATCTCTGTCTTTTTAAAGGCCCCATCTTCTTTACCCTCTTGTAAGTTAAGTTCAGAGCTCTCTAATGTGGTATCATTGTCAGAATTCAATTCAACACCACTTTCATTTAGGCCAGGAGGTAGCAGCCCACTCCACATCGTTTCAGTCCGGACGGAGCCGCCCGGCAGCCATCTTAAGACCTCCCCTTTCCTTTCAAATGAGGATCTCGGGCACGGAGATGTTACGTGGCTTTCTCCAAGTCACACAGCCCCTAGCTGTCAATATAGCCACATGCAGCCCATTCATTAAATTCGTTTGGGCCATTCCAAGTCTGGTGGTCTTTATGTTATCCTGTTTACCTTATTGTCCAATAAGTACTCTTATCAACAGTCATCAAGTGCCTGTGTGAGAACTTTATATGTGTGTTTTAATAACTCACCTGAATTTGATCCCAGTTAATCAGGTATATTGATTAATTAGTGAGAAGTGGCCCAAAACAGGGACAATAATAATTTCCGAAGACTTCAAAGCATTTACCAAGCTATCCTACATTCCCACAGCCTTTTCTTCCTCCCACATTGCCATGGCCCTCCTGGAAGCTGATGTGGGTATATTTTGTTGTAGTATTTTCCGGAGATGGTGCTGGAGAGAGAATAGGATAGCCCCAGAAGCTCATTCCCCCAGACCTCATGTAGCTGGAAGATGCTGTTCCTGTCCGAAGGCCTCCCTCTGACTCTCCCACGTGATAACAGTTTCACTGGGGGCAGGTGGACATGGACTGATCAGCAGCTGATACTGAGATGCGGCTAGACTGAGGCAACCAAAATGGTTTTGAGCAACGCCAGGTAAGCAGGCAGTGAAATGCAAGGCTGCAGAGATGCAGGAAGGACCTTGGTCTACTTAAAAACATCTCTCTTGCAGTATACTCGCTATGTTCATAACAGTGTACAGCATGGGGGCAAAAGCTTGCATCTGGGGGCTGGGATTGAATTCTGGCTTCTCTATTTCGAGAGAGGGGTGACTTGGGCAACTCAGCTTCTGTGGGTCTGTTTCCTCAAATGCTGATTAGAAATACTGAGAGCTGGTGTGAGGGTTAAATGACTTCAAGCATGTAAGAGATTAGCACCCTGCCCCGGGTGAAGGCCCAGTAGCAAGACCAGATCCATAGAGTATGATACTCTGCCTTGGGCACTGTCCTGTATTAACATACTTAATCCTTACAAAGCCCCTCAGAACCAAGTACCAATCTCCTCATTTTACTAGATGAGGAAACTGAAGCACAGAGAGGTTAATCACTGTGTCCAGGACACACAGTCAGTACGCATCAAAGCTGGGATTTGAACCCGGATAGACTGGCTCCACGGAGAAGGCAATGGCACCCCACTCCAGTACTCTTGCAAGGAAAACCCCATGGGCGGAGGAGCCTGGTGGGCTGCCGTCCATGGGGTCGCTAAGAGTCGGACACGACTGAGCGACCTCACTTTCACTTTTCACTTTCATGCACTGGAGAAGGAAATGGCAACTCACTCTAGTATTCTTGCCTGGAGAAACCCAGAGACAGTGGGCCCCCGTCTATGGGGTCGCACAGAGTCAGACACGACTGAAGTGACTTAGCAGCAGCAGTAGCAGACTGGCTCCAGCAACCATGCTCATCCATGTTACACTAAACAGCCTCTCAATAAAGATGGGTTAGGGTGTGTTTTTACATTGACTGTTCCTCCTTTTTCCTTTAAATTGCCAAGTCCTTCTGTTCAAATATTCTATGATTACCTTATTATCTGAGCTGAAAATTTGAAATATATGTTCAAAGAAAGGCTTCTGTCCTGCAGAAGGTAAGAAGTTTAGAGGAGAGAGGCAGTTTTGAAGGTATGGTTTAGAGACTGCAAAGTTGGAATTTCTAAAACATTTATGGTACCTCAAGGGGACAGCAGGATAGAATACTTGTAATCAATTTTGTTTTTTAGTCCCCAAGTTGAGACAGACTTGCACCTCCATGGACGATAGCCTGCCAGACTCCTCTGTCCATGGACTTCTCCAGGCAAGAATACTGGAGTGGGTTGCCATTTCCTTCTCCAGGGGATCTTCCAGATCCAGGGATCGAACCCATGTCTCCTGCATTGACAGGCAGATTCTTTACCACTGAGCCACCAGGGAAGCCCACTGAAATCAATATTATCCTGAAAAAGCCAGCATAGTAGATGAAGATATTCTTTTCTTTGCCCTTTATTTTTTTTTATTATTTTTTAAATTTAACTTTGTTTTACCTTACAATACTGTATTGGTTTGCCATGCATCAACATGAATCTGCCACAGGTGTACATGAGTTCCCAATCCTGAACCCCCCTCCCACCTCCCTCTCCATACCGTCTCTCAAGAGACTGTGTGAGATTCACAGCCTGCATATGGAGCCCTCCCTGAACATGAGTGATTGGCAGAGCTCGAGGTACGGTAGGGCCCCACTTGCCTCCCCTCCGCTCCCCTCCCCTCGGGAGTCAGGGCCCTCTCTGAGCACTCCTGTGGGCCCACTCATCCTACCAGGAGTTCTTAGTCCTTCACTGCTCCTCCCTTCTCAAATTCCAAAGCAGACAGCCTCTTTCTTTTCTTTATGGTATCCAAATGGTTCTCAACTCCATGGAAACTCACAAATCCAAAATAATTTTTAAAGAATTTTAGTGCTTTTATTATTTTTTGTATTCCAAGATTTTCTATAACCCAGCATTCTGGTCCTGTCCAAACATTAGTCTTAGTAGATACAGGAAATGAGGGGCAGGTGGCGTGAGACATTCTGGGATAGTTTTGGAGTGAAGGGAGAAGGAACTGGTGTCCTTGGTTGTCTCTGGGGAGGAAAGTCATGGCTGGAGGAGAGGATGATGTAGTCCTTTGTACCTTTTGAATTTGTACTTATGTGAATGTATTACCGATTCCAAAAGAAATGGAGAAAAATGAAGACACAAAGGTGTACCTCTCTTCCTCGGAGAGCAGGGTAAGTGGTGAAAGGCACTCATGTTGGAATGATAATCTTCCCACATAGGTTGGGAGGTAGGGGCAGCGGTGATGGACTAGCTTACACATAGCCTCTTTTATGAGCCACATGACACCCCTACCCCAAATCACTCTTCCTTATCTCTACCAAAGGAAGTACAGCATAAAAATGTAAAACACAGGCTCGGCTCCACCACTGCCAGCTGTGTGACCTTGGGCCTATTAAATCTCTTTGTGACTCAGTTTCCTCATTTGTAAAGTGGGAACTAACAGTGGGAGTTAGGAGGTTAGTCTACGAGGCTCCTCTGTCCATGGGCATTCTCCAGGCAAGAACACTAGAGTGAGTTGCCATGCCCTCCTTCAGGGGATCTTCCCAATCCAGGCATTGAACCCAGCTCTCCCACATTGCAGGCAGATTCTTTACCATCTGAACCATCAGGGAAGCCCTGAATAAGACCTGGTATATAACAAACTGTCAAACACCCATTGTTACTGTAGGCAGTCCTTGCTTTGCATTGCCCCAGTATATACAAACTTGTTATCACATTTTAAGAAACACTAGTCCTCTAGTAACGCAGATCATATTTCAGTTACCATTGTATATTAAATATAACTGTATATAAATATAACTGCATAAAGTACAAACTTGCTGCTAGCTCTTCAGTCCACAAATCACTACGTAAACAACAGATGCACACTATGATCAGTGAAGGACTAGTTGTGCCACTTATTTTAAAGCCTAGTGGGTATTGGTAACTACACACTTGTATTGGGTTCATGCACAGACAGCAAAGGACTTGGTTATTTGGCTTCCTTGTCTTCCAGTGATAAACCCACATGCCATTTTACAGAGATGCTTCATCAAAAAAGAGGACTGTCCAACAAAGATGTAAGTGCAGCAAATAAGTGAAAAGTGATAAAACTAAAAGTAGAACTGTAGGTGACCAAAAGATCTGAAAAATGGCAACATCAGAGCAAAGATATGAGATCTAAATGAATAGCCATGGTGCAAATTGTATTGAAAAAGTCTGGCGAATATAAATACAGGCTCAAGTCCCTTCAACTCTTGTAATTTAAATTGCACTAGGAACAGAAAGCTGGTCATAGTTGAAATGGAGCCTTTACTTCTGCTTTGGACTCTGTGCAGTATGGCAGTAATTTTTCCTCCACTGTGCAAATAACCTTGCAGGATTTGAATCTAATGTAAATGAAGGTAGGGAAAAAAAAATAGGTGGCCACAGGAATGTTGACACTGCTGCCATTACTAAGACTCTGGATGTATGGACAGAGGAATTTGGTGAAGGTGGATTTGTTGGTATAAATGAGGAAAGTGGTTGTGACAAAAAGGATGTCCCAGAAAAAGTGACATTGAAATACATCTGACATTAGAGAAAACCTTAGAGCGATCTCACAGCATTGAAAGTTCAGTGGATAAATGTTGAAAAGATCCAAAGGAGCATGAAAATTCACTAAGGCATGTAAATGATGCTTGCCCTGTATTGTGAATTATGTGAAGAGAAAAGAAGGCAAGCACTGTTCAAACTGCTCTTGATAAGTTTTTTTTTTAAAAACCAAGAAATAGAACACACTCTCAAAATTCCTAATGTTTTAAATAACAATGTATTATATAAATAATAGAGTTACTATTTTTTTCCCTCTACCTTTATAACTGACAGTAAGAGGGTTTTAATTTTGACCACAAATTTAAAGGTCATGGAACAATCCTCATTTTTCCCCTTGACTATTTAGGTCAATTTGAATGGTGTCCGCTTGCATGGTTATGTTTATGGTCCTGTGCTGCTGTGCAAAGCAAGATTACCTTTACTTCCTCATGGAAAAGTACAGAATAGCATTTTTTGGGTGTTGTTTTAAATTGTGGTAAAATACACATAAATTAACCATTTTAATGTTTTTAAGTACTCAGTTTGGTTACATGAAGTACTTTCACAATGTTGAACAGCCATTATCTCCAGAATATTTCCAGCATCACAGACTGAAGCTCTGCACCCATTAATCAGTAGTGCCCCATTCTGCCCCTCCCCCTGCCTCTGGTAACCACCTTTCTTTCTGTCTCTATGGATTTGCCTGTTCTAGGTAAGCTTACATAAGTGGGCTCATACAAGGACAAATCCTTTTGTGTCTGTTTTATTTCACTTAGCATAATATCTTCAAGGTTGATCCATGCCGTGGCACGTGTCAGCATTTCATTCCTTTTTATCATCTAATAATATTCCACCGTACAAACATGCTACATTTTGTTTATCCACACATTTGTTGATGGACACTTGGGTTGCTTCCACCTTTTGAACACTGAGAATAATGCTGTTACAATCGTGGGTGTCCAATAAGGGACTTTGAAGAGTAGTTATCTCTGAACAGTAGGACTTGGGCTTACTTTTCATTTCAGACCCTTCTGTACTATTTGATTAAAAAAAAACTATGAGAACATGATATATTTATAATAAATAGATCAATAACATTTAATACTGTGGAACTTGGAAAATCCTACCACATGGGAGTGGGTTAAATGTGCACCAAGCTTGCCACTGGAACATAGAGGTAGGTACATAGTAGCTGCTACTTACATCGGAGTTAGAATTGGATGCTTCCCTCTGGGCAGAGGGTATGGGGTGCCCTAGACTGGCAGGAGGGTGGAACTCAAAAGGTTGTGCTAGAATTTGCTTTGGTGACCCATTTGGAGGTGGTTACCTATGTTTTGGCCCCTTCTCAAGAAACCCAAGCTCTGTTACTGCTCCATAGTCATCCCAGCTTTCCTTTTGTGCCCCCATCTGGGCTTGTCCTCCTCAACCATGAATACCAGGTCTCAGGCAGCATACCATTCTTAAATCCCCTCTAAGAAAGTCCATGTTCTTAGACACTTCTCCAAACAAGATAAACAGATGGCCAAGAGGCACATAAAAAGATATTCAACATCACCAATAGAGAAATGCCAATCAAAACTACAATGACGGGACTTCTCTGGTGGCTCAGTGGATAAGAATCTGCCTGCCAGTGCAGGGACACGAGTTCAATCCCTGGTCCTGGAAGAGTCTACATGCCATGGAGTAAATAAGCCTGTGTGCTACAACCACTGAGGCCATGCTCTAGAGCCCAGGAGCTAAAACTACTGACCCCCTATGTTGCAGCTTCTGAAGCTTTTGTGCCTAATAGCACCTACGCTCCACAACAAGAGAAGCCACTGTAATGAGAAGCCCATGGACCACAAAGGAACAATAGTCCCCACTGCCTACAACTAGAGAAAGCACACACAGAGCAATGAAGACTCAGTGTAGTATCCGCACCCGCTCCAAAAAGAAAATCATGTCTAAGCAAAGCATTTTAAAAAACTACAATGAAATATCACCTCATATCAGTCAAATTGGCTGTCATCAAAAAATCTACACACAATAAATGCTAGAGAGAGTATGGAGAGAAGGGAACCCTCCTACACTGTTGGTAGGAATGTAAATTGGCACAGCCACTATGGAGAACAGTATGCTGCTGCTGCTAAGTCGCTTCAGTTGTGTCCGACTCTGTGCGACCCCATAGACTGCAGCCCACCAGGCTTCCCCGTCCCTGGGATTCTCTGGAGATTCCTTAAAAAACTAAAAGCAGAGCCATCATATGACCCTACAATCCCAGCCCTGGGCACATATCTGGAGAAAAACATGGTCTGAAAGGATACATTCACTCCAGTGTTCATTGCAGTACCATTTACAATAGCCAAGACATGGAAGCAGCCTAAATGTCCACCAACAGAGGAATGGATAGGGAAGATGTGGTACATATACACAATGGAGTATCACTCAGCCATTAAAAAGAACGGAATAACGCCATTTGCAGTAATGATGAGCCTAGAGATTGTCACAGATATACACAATGGAATATCACTCAGCCATTAAAAAGAATGAAACAACGCCATTTGCAGTAATGATGAACCTAGAGATTGTCACACTGAGTGAAGTAAGTCAGAGAAAGAGAAATAGCATATGATATCCCTTATATGCAGAATATAAAAACAAATGATACAGATGAACTAATTTACACAACAGAAATAGACTCACAGACTTAGAGAACGAATTTATGGTTATCGGTGTGGTGGTGGGGACGGTGGAGGGAAGGGATAGTTAGGGAGTTTGGGATGGACATGTACACATTGCTATATTTAAAATGGATAGCCAACAAGGACCTACTATATAGCACAGGAAATTCTGCTCAATGTCATGTGGCAGCCTGGATAGGAGGGGAGTTTGGGGAAGAATGGATACATGTATATGTATGACGGAGTCTCTTTGCTGTCCACCTGAAACTATCACAACATTGTTAATCAGCTATATTCCAATGTAAAATAAAAGTTTGAATGATAATAACAGTAATAAAGAAAGTCCCTGTTCTGCCTCCTATGCCCTCAAGGCCCTGATATGGTTGTTAGACATTACAAGTTCACGTGTTCTCTACTGGCCATATAGTTGCATTGTAAATATAAAAAGAAAGTATTTTTTAAGGACAGTAATTCTGTACAAAACCATTGGCACTTCTTTTCCAGTGTCCATTGCAGACACTGCTGATTGGAAACATCCCTCTGAGACCAGAAAAGGCCTGAGAATTTTTCTGAAACAAAATCTAATGTCAGTAACTTGGAGTTGGCACTTGCAATAATACCTGTTTGCCAACCCTGTGACTCAAGGAATGACCTTCTCGTTCTAGATGTCAGGTGTTGGGACAGGAAGGTGCAGAAGGGAGATTTGAGAGCCATGGTTTGCAGCACCTCTGAGCTTACACCATGGAGCGAGGATCACACCTGGGTAGCCCAAGCACCTGCCATCCTCTCCAATTTAAAGATTAGGTGACCTTGGGAACACTGAGCTAAAATGTTGGCCTCAAGCTGGCTGCACTTAGTCCGTTGCCTGACACCACTGGTTATGTCCAGAGATGTGGACTGTGTTGTGGCCTCTCCACACCTTCCACGCACACTCTGTGGAGGAGCAGGAAGGCTTATAGCCCAAGGTACAGTCAGGAACAGGATGGGGCCACGGCCATGCTGGTCAGTGCTCTTCCTGCTTCTGTTGGCCCTCCTTGTGAATTAATAAGGTCCCCAGTTCTTGCAGATCCCATCTTGGAGGGAGGCAGAGAAAATTTCATATAAGAAAAAGAAACAAGAAATAGGGAAATCAGATCGTCTGCTATTGTCACAATGGAGCGTGTCTGCAATGAATCTGGCTACACACTTCGTAGATCAAGCCATAGCCACTGAACACTACAGATGGAGCCATTAGCACCCTACCACTGGCTATTGTGAATTTTTTTTTTTTTTTGTATCTTTGTGATCCTGGGGCTAGACATGCATCTTCCATAAGGTTTTGCTTCGGGAATCCTTGTTTATCCAGATGCTTATCTACCACTTGTGACAAAAGTAGCAAGGGAAAGTTTTTAAGTGTTTTATAAACATTACCTGACTTAATTCTTGCAACAACCCTAAAGGTAGGGACTACTGTCCTCATTTTATAGATGAGGAAATGGAGGTTTAGAGAAGTTAAGACGTTTATCCTGGTCAACCCTGGGAGAAGAAGCAAAGCATGGATTTGAATNGTTTTTAAGTGTTTTATAAACATTACCTGACTTAATTCTTGCAACAACCCTAAAGGTAGGGACTACTGTCCTCATTTTATAGATGAGGAAATGGAGGTTTAGAGAAGTTAAGACGTTTATCCTGGTCAACCCTGGGAGAAGAAGCAAAGCATGGATTTGAATCTATATGACTAAATCCAGATCCCTAAACTTTAACAACCAGGCCATGTGAAAAAAAAAGACTTTCGCCTGTACAGCTTTTAAGGATAACTGTGTGAACATGATGGGCAGCTGCGTGGTGGCTTACACTGGGAAAATACTCCCCTCCACTAAACCTAGGCGCTGCCTGCCGGGTCCCCCCCCCGCCCCCCATCTCTTCCCTTCTCTCCTCCAGCCTTTCCCCATCCCTCTCCCACTTCCCTGCCCTCTCTCTGGCCGTCTCCAGGTTAAACCCCCTTCTCCTTCCTCTCCCTTAAACCCAC
Organism: Neotragus moschatus; assembly: GCA_006410615.1. NCBI lineage: Eukaryota > Metazoa > Chordata > Mammalia > Artiodactyla > Bovidae > Neotragus > Neotragus moschatus. The sequence continues at coordinate 331,957 of SJYA01001547.1, read as the reverse complement.
CAGCCCATGTGAGTGGGAGTCCTCAACTCGGCTCAGCTGTCCAGGCAAACCCAGCAGAGGATGGGCCTCCTGGTCCTGCTTACCGATGTCTTTCATCCTCCAGGTGCTGCCGGCAGCCCTGAGGTGCAGGGGCCCTGCCTCCCACTCCAGGGCAGCCTGCTGACGCCCATGGTTCCCAGCTGCCTGTTGGCTGGCCTGGCAGAAGCTGTGGCCCCACTCTGTGATTCTGGGTCTTGGCTGGAAGTTTTGGAAGCACACGCAGCAGTGACTTCCTCCTTGCGGTGGAGACTGGATTGGCAACTGCCAGAACAGGTTCGATTTCACCTTCCTTGTCTCCAGTCTCTTCATCATCTCCTCTGAGCTGAGAGCTTGGACGAGGGCCTCCCAGACCAGCCCCTACAAGTAATCTGAGCCTTTTGGCTTTTGGTTCCTTTCACTTTTCCAGTCAGAAGCTGTTTCCCTTGCTTCTGCAGCTCTCCCGTCAGCTGGCCTGCGGGGCTGTCTGTATCGGGGGAAAGAGACTGTTTAGGGTGGGGAAACCAACAAGGACTTAACCCCAGTGACTGTTCCATGGGCCCTTGGAGCTCCCCGTATGTCAGATCAGAATGTTTGGAGAATGCTTTGCCGTAACTGCTGTGCTGGCCCCAAAGATGTGAACCCACCAGAGATGTGGTGGCTGGTTCCCATCGCCATCTGACTGTACCCACAGGGCTCCGGCTGCTCCCAGGGCTGGGGGCGGGGCCGGAAGTCTGGCTTCCTGAGAGTTAGGAAGGACTCTGAGAAGTTGGCAAGGAGACGCTGTCTGAGTCACATCTTGAGAGAATTTAGGAGGAGAAGTGCTTTTCTAAAACTTCTCCACATGGAAAATTAGGCTTGGCGTTCAACAGGAAATGGGGGACAGGGGATGGTAGGGGGTGTGCGTTTTCAGGGGTGGCCTCAGTGACAGGTGACATCTGAGTCTTACCGGGAAGAGAGTCAGGATCAGGGAAGGTGTCCCAGGTTATGGGGGTGAGAGCTGAAGACCAGATGAAGCTATCTGGATGGTGTTAGGGCTTAGAGCTCCCACGTCTACACTGACTCCTGCCCCTAGAAGCGAGGCTGCGGACATGCTGATGGGTAGGGGGGAGCTGAAGAGGTCTTAGCCTGCTTTGAAGTAGGCTCTGGAACCCTGGACTGGAATCAGAGAATTGCTGTCCTTGGGCGCTAGGAAGTGAGCCTACAAAGAACAAATCATAAACAAGTGATGTGCTTTCCTGAGAGCTAGAGATAGCCAGCCTTTACCTTTACTCTTTGAGGAAGGGAGTCCTGGTTAAGTAAGAAGTGGGAAAGGCCTTGGAGCTGGCCACGCGGAAGCTCAGCTCAACTGGAGAGAAGAGGAAAGTCCTGACTGGTCGGTGCTGACTTTGGAGGATTGTGGTGGACTGTGAAAGTTCAGTGGAGACAGGCAGGTGCAACAGGCGTGTGACAGCAGTGAGACCACCCTTGCTGAGCCTGGCCAGTGGCTCCTACTGCTGCAGCTGTGCTTGGGAGTTAAGTGTCAAGCTGCCTGTTTCAGGAGCCCTGTCTCTCTCAACACCATTGCAAAGCAGTCTTTCACGAATGACTGCTGGACACACTCAAAACCCCTTCTTCAAGCTCACAAGGTAGAGACTCTCTCCTGAGGCCAAACTCCCTGGGAAGTGGTGGAGACAGGATGCATACCTAGGTCCAGAGCCCAGGTTTTTAACATGGACACTGCTGCTGTTGCTGCTAAGTCGCTTCAGTCATGTCCAACTCTGTGCGACCCCATAGACGGCAGCCCACTAGGCTCTTCTGTCCCTGGGATTCTCCAGGCAAGAACACGGGAATGAGTTGCCATTTCCTTCTCCAATGCATGAAAGTGAAGTTGCTCAGTCATGTCTGACTCTTAGCAACCCCATGGACTGCAGCCTTCCAGGCTCCTCCTTCCATGGGATTTTCCAAGCAAGAGTACTGGAGTTGGGTGACATTGCCTTCTCCGACCATGGACGCTAGGGGACCTCTCATACACAGGGACTCTGAAGGAATATGGTAGGACTTGTGCTCTGGGTGGAGCTACACATTTTCTTAGGGGACAGAAATCACCAAGACTTTGGTTGTGGCAGCAACAGAAAGGACCAGTGGAGGAGGTATCCTTTGCTCCTTGCATTTATGTGTCTGGAGAGGAGCAGTAGCAAGAGGCTGCTGGGCTTGTCCTGGGCACTCAAGGGAAGAGTGCTTGCCCTGGATTTCACACCATCTAGCCTGAAACTCTATGAATACTTAGTCATAAGCTCTCCTGGTACCTGCATGCCACAGAGAAGTGGCATTTGGGATGTGCCTCTTAGGACACAGTCTTTCATCTCAGTGCCTTTAAGTTCCGTAAGCATCTGAGGTCCCTCCTAAGGGTTTGGAGACCTGAAGTTACCTCCTGCTCCAAGTGGATTGTGGGGCTTCCCTGGTGGCTCAGATGGTAAAGAATCTGCCTGGAATGCAGGAGGCCCAGGTTCCCTCCCTGGGTCGGGAAGCTCCCCTGGAGGAGGAAATGGCAACCTCCTCCAGTGTTCTTGCTTGGAGAATTCCATGGACAGAGGAGCCTGGTGGGCTGCAGTCTATATAGTCTATACAGTCCAGGGTGGCAAAGAGCCGGACACGGCTGAAGGACTAACCCTTTTGTTTTCTCAGTGTAATGTTGGGGAAGTCAGGGTGAGGTGGACTCAGAGGGCCCCGAGCATTCTCATAACGGAGAGGGAAAGAGCCAGGTTGCTTCTGACAGCCCGAGAAATACCTCTTTTAGGGCAGAAGTGAGGGATAGGATCTTGGTCATGTTGATGAAAGCATGACATTTTGTCTGATACTGAGAAAGGACCCAGCGGAACAGATTTGCATTGATGTTCTACATGGGTTCCTCTGGTGATTCATGGGCCAGCCACAGGAAAACGTGTGAGGTTTTCAAAAGTATTTCCTACAGCAAATTCAGTTCCACATTGAAAAGCGCCCAAGAATGAGCACAGCTGCAGCAGTATATGCTTTACTGGGTGAAAGACTTCTTGATTTTTAAAAAAAACTTAAAAAAAATTTTTTTTTATTGGAGTCTAGTTGCCTTACAATATTGTGTTAGTCTCTTCTGTGTGGAAAGGGGAATCAGCTGTACATAGACATATATCCCCTCTCTTTGGGATTTCCTTCCCGTTTAGGTCAGCACAGAGCACTAAAGTAGCGTTCCCTGTTCTATACATTATTTTATTCATTCGTTCGTTAGTTATCTATTTCTGGCTGCACTGGTCTTCATGTTGCACATGGACTTCCTCTAGCCGCGGTGAACAGGGGCTGCTCTTCATTGCAGTACACGAGCTTCTCATTGTGGTGACTTCTCTTGTTGCAGAGCACGGGTTCCAGGGCAGTCCAGCTNACATTATTTTATTCATTCGTTCGTTAGTTATCTATTTCTGGCTGCACTGGTCTTCATGTTGCACATGGACTTCCTCTAGCCGCGGTGAACAGGGGCTGCTCTTCATTGCAGTACACGAGCTTCTCATTGTGGTGACTTCTCTTGTTGCAGAGCACGGGTTCCAGGGCAGTCCAGCTTCAGTAGCTGTGGCTCCTGGGCTCAGCAGTCGTGGAGCACAGGCTTGGCTGTTCTTCATCATGTGGAATCTTCCCAGACCGGGGATCAAACTCGTGTACAGTAGATAGTTTTTAAAAATTGATTTTACCAATCAGGGTAAGCAGGCAAGGAGACCCCGAAGGGCATGCGGTCTTTCCAAAATGGCTTGCAGGGCAAAACGTTTGAAAGCCCCTATCCGGAAGAACAGGTTCAGTTTCCGAGGTCTGCTTATTTGGGATCCCAGCAAGCCCTGTTTCTACTGAGAGACTAATTGCCCTCTTCCCTTCTGCAGCGGTGGAGAGAAACACTGCTGTCAGGCCTGTGGGCTGGAGAAGGGAGAGATCACTACCCTGAGTCATAAATATCTGCATCCTTTCTTTTAACAACGGTGTATTTATATCCATGTAGAAAAAAAAGACTCGGGGGAAAACACCAAATGTGCATGGTGGTTCACTGTAGGTGATTTGAATTTTTTTTTTTTTTTAATGCTTAACTTTTTTTTTTTCAGAATTCCTACAGAGAATATGTGTTTGTTTAATAAGGAGAGGGAAAAACCCACATAACTACCTCTCTCAGGTAGAAAAATAACAAACATTTATAGAACACTCTGATTTGTAAAGTCCTTCTCACATACATTCTAATTTAATCCTTTCAACAGCACTCTCTGATGACGATTTCTATTTCAGCTTCAGAACACAAGCCTCAGGAGGTTTAAAAACTTTCTCAAGGACATGTACGAGCCAGAGTGGAACCTGGTCTTCTTACTACAGGTTCCCTCATCCATTAGGATTCCAGAGTCTTGGGATGAGAGGATTGAAAGGCTTCAGAGGGAGATGCTAACCTCATGGGAGGTGAAGGTTGGCAGCTGCTCTTTGGAGAACTGGGGGCATCATTCTTCTGGTTTCATTTGGTGATTTCTGAACTGAGTAGAAAGCATGCCCTCAGGGTACTGGTCCTCTGGAGCTCCCAGCAGCTGGGTTTTGCTCTGCCCAGCTCACCACTCTAGTTGGAGACATTTAGGGAACTGCTCCCCACAGTCACCCATGGCCCCATACTTTCCTCCTTTCCTGGGCCCAAGGCAGAGCTTCTTCCTTGTGTTGGACAAAGTGAGAGGCACAAGACCCAGGGCTGGCCAGCCTCTTTACACCCTAGTCCTGGGCTCCTCTAGGAGCCAAGAGGTGCCCTCTGATGGAGTACAGGCTTCCAGGCTGAGGCAGGGAGTTTAGCGATGAAGACAGGGAGGTGAGGGTGAAGCAGGTTCTCTTTCAGAGCTGGAAGGAGGGAAGGTAAGTGGGACCATTGGCAGAGCCATCAGAGGGTGCCCAGGGGACACTGCAGCTGGCAGTCTTCCTTCTCTGTTGGGTGTCAGCCTCGCTGGGGTGAGGCTGGTCTATCCCCGCTCATCAGTGTGGACCAGCTGGAAAAATTCTCAAGTCTGGTTGATTGGGAAGGAAAATGAGAAGGCCTGTTTTTTCGAGAAATAAAAGAAGTGGTGTGTTAGAGTCAGCTCCTGCCAGCTTTCAAGAGGCCAGTTGTTCTGTTTTCAAGAATCTTGTGAATCATCATGTTGATAACAGCTTGAAATTGGTCTTGGGGGAGTATTTCCACCGTGAAAATGGACAAACACTACAAACCAGAGTTTCTCCCTGCCAGAGAATTGGTTTACCTGCACTCCCTTGGACAGGGGCACCGTTTACCTCATGGTTTTGGGCTTGCTTTGGCCTTTTAAGGGAGACAGTGACAGTGATCTCTGACTCTGAGCTTCTCTCTGTGATGTTACAATGGGACATGGGGTCACCCTTGACCTTGGCTTTCCTTTTCCTATACCTAAATCACAGAGGGAAGGCTTGGCTGGAAAGGGACCTCCTATGTCGTCTATTCCTAGTCTGTCTAGGCCACATGGCAGAGACAAAGTACATGCTCTGGAAACATTTGCTCAAGGGGTCCAAGGGAGTCCCTGTCACCTGTTAGAGTTTCACAATTTTCCTGGCTGTGGTCAGCAGAGGGCACTATAGGACTAATGATGTTTGACCTATAGCTCCTGATTTTCTTTAAAAGAAAAATCATTAATTTGAAAAGAACAGAAAGGGGCCCAGCTGATTGGGTGAATTTTAGGTGAAACATCAATTCTTAAAAAAAAAAAAATTGCAGTGATCAAGTGATAGATAATAGTGAACATTGCTCTGGCACTTTACAGTTTACAGAAAGCACCTGGCCTACACCATTTGTATAATTCTCACGGACAGCCCTGTGAAGCAGGTGGAAGCATCAGCGTAGTAGATACAAGTGTGGGCTCTGAAGTCAGCGTCTGGGCTTCACATTCTGACTGTGTTGCTTATGGACTCTCTGACTTTGGACAGGTCATGAAGTTTTCCTGTGCTTAGGGATAACTCTGGGGCTTGACTTGGTGTGAAAATCAAGCTTGGTGTGAAATGAGAGGAGACTTATAAAGCACTTAGGTTGTTTTGCAGGTAATAAGTGGTTTATTACCTATTAATTTGCTTAGTAACTCATTTGTCTTAAGGAACTCACAGCTAACTTCAGCCCAGTGCTCTCCAGGCCTCATGATCTGAACCTGAGTGCTCAACATCAAGGAGGTTTCCTGTCCTGAGCAGTTTAACCCTTGCACCATAAGCTCAAAAGATTTCAGGGCCAACAGGGTGCAATAAGATAGAAACNATTTGTCTTAAGGAACTCACAGCTAACTTCAGCCCAGTGCTCTCCAGGCCTCATGATCTGAACCTGAGTGCTCAACATCAAGGAGGTTTCCTGTCCTGAGCAGTTTAACCCTTGCACCATAAGCTCAAAAGATTTCAGGGCCAACAGGGTGCAATAAGATAGAAACAGTGGGGATTCTGGCCCTGTCCAACACAGGAATAGATGTGCAGAATGAGTATAACCAGATCATCTGATTTTTCAAGAGAAGCAAGGACTCCGGATTTTTATGTGAAATATCCCAGTTGATAAATCTTGTCAACTAATGTTGTTGTTCAGTTGCTAAGTTGTGTCTGACTCTTTGTGAGCCCATGAACTGCAGCCTGTCAGGATTCCCTGTCCTTTACTATCTCTCAAAGTTTGCTCAGACTCATGTCCATTGAGTCGATGATGCCATCCAGCGGATATGAATTAAGTTTTATAAAAAGCAACACAAAACAAAACACTGTGGGAACAAAGTCAAAAATGTTTGTAGGCTGCATCCACCTGCACTACCAGTCAGCAATCACTGGATAAGGCTTAAGGTAGTGGGTGAGGGGAGTGGGCTGGGGTGGTTGTGGTGCATGCTCCTGGGGGCAGCAAGGTTAATCCCATGACCAATCCTTTGGAGAGCCTTGTCAAAAGCCAGTGTATTTCGCCTAATTGATTATTTCCTCCCTTGGGCTGAGTTAAGTAGCAGTCTTTGCTCTTTCTATAAAGAATCAATTCCTCGCTTAAGTAGTGTTGAAAGTTTCTGGATGAAAATTAGAATGACTAGAATCTATCTGCAGCCCTGCAGTGTGACTCCTGGCAAGTTTCAGACTCCCACTCACCTCCAATACAGGCAATGCAGTAGTTTCCTTTAAGATCAGCAGTGGCTGTTGTCTTCCTTCTGTTCAGAAACTTGCTCAGAGAAAGAGGCTTCACTTTTTGAGTGGCAGGCCAAGAGCCCCCCTCATTGGTCTACATTTGATCTGTCCCACTCCTAACTTTGAATTATTCTTTTCATTGCTTGCTTGTTTCTTAACATTCAAGAGTCTTTGGAAACATGCATACCTGTGGTATAGTCTGGACAGTGAGTCAAAGCAGGCACAAGAAGCATGTCATTTTGGGTCCTTTGAGAAACAGACACCAGGATGGAATGAAGTATGCAATAAATGAATTGGGGAGGACACCTTCTTTTTTTTTTAAACAGACAAAATTTATTTATTTATTTTTCTGTGCTGGATCTTAGTTGCAGCATGTGGTATCTAGTTCCCTGACCAGGGAGTGAGTGTGGACAGCCTGCTTTGGGAGCATGGAGTCTTCTTAGCCACTGGACCATCAGGGAAGTCCTGGCAGGACACTTTTGAAGAATAAAGGGCAGGGGAGCAGAGGTTGGTGAGAAGAGCCTTCAGGCAACAAGGCAGGCTTGAGACTTGCCGAAGGAGAGAGGACAGGAAAGAGGATTTGGGTAGAAAGAACCTTAGGCAGGAGCTCAGCTCCAAGAAAGTCTTGGCCAGGCTGATTGGAAGCCCAAGAGCCGAGGTGTTTCCTGACCAGGCTGGGTTCCTCTTGCTGTTCTCTCGATAAAAGAATTAGGTGCAGTCTCTTCTTTCTTTCTGCCTTGAATGTCTGGAACTGGAATTGTCCTCCTATGACTCTAAAGATGGTGGAACAGAAATGAAGGAAGAGGCTGAGTTTTTGATGATATTACTGAACTGCTGCTTGGTGATGTCATTTATGCCTATTCTGGGCTACTTACTAGATGAGAAAAATAAACCTGTCTCCAGATTTCTCATATGAGAAAAACAAACCACACTTCCTTGAAGGCTCTATTAGCTGAGCTTTATGTTATTACAGCCAAAACACAGAAACATCAGAAGAACTTGGTGTGACAGAGAGCCCAGATGTTGATGATGTCATCTGGCTCCATGAGGACAGCTGTGCCTGAAGCTAGCTCAATGCCCGGTATTTTTCGGTTATAAAGACAGTATGTTCTCATTCTGCTTCAACAGTTTAGGTTGGATTTTCTGTTGGCTGAAATGAAAAGACTCCTCGTATTAACAGATAGCCAAGCAGACCAATGGAGTTTTCCAGCTCCTCTCAGTCCCTCCTCTGTAGTTTCTGGTGAGAAAGTGAGAACGTTAAAGGAAGGAGAGAAGAAAAGAATGACGCACAGTAGTAAGAGCTGAGCTAGTCTGACAGGTTGGTATGCTTTTATAGTTCCGTGTCCAGAACTTGCTAGCTTCCCTAGGGGTCCTAGCTTCCCTCCTCAGGGTTTTTGTTCCTGACTGGTAAGGGTTTGCCCTTGACACCTTGCAAGCGTGCTGACTACCGTGAGTACTGCAACTCAGTTTCTCATTCCAAGCAACCCAGCGCCGCACTTCTGGGGTCTTCCGTTCTCCACGATTCTTCCTTAGACGTAGCATGACCCATGCCTGTTAACCCAGCTCCTTAACCAGTCTAGATGTTCTCCTAGGTTTCTCTTGGTCTAAGGGCCATAACCTCCTGGTACTTACTGGTCTCCAGGACTTTTATCACTTCTGAGTAGGGACCATTTAGTCCAATCTTGGTGTGGACCAGCATTAATAGGCAATTGCCACAGGGAGATAATACAGGAAGAAAAATGCTAAAAATATACAGTGAATCACAGAAAATTACATCTCTTAAACCCTACAGTGTATTCCTATTGCCATAGCAACCCCCGGCTAGTAAAGACAGAGCTGATTTATTGCTGGCTTTCCCCAGCACTCAGTTCTGCCAGAAGCACCTCCAGCCTGTGGTGGGAGTCCCAGTGAGGAGAGAGATGGGGACATCACTGATCCGGTGTTTTCTCCCCTCCACCCTTCCAGTGTATTTCTGTAGTGAAGGAGCCTGAGTTCCTTCCATTGCAACCCAGATTGTCTCCCAGTGCCTTTTTGAGATGAAGGTGACTGTTTCTAACCTCTGACAAAATATCCTGCATCCTGCCAACACGAATCCCCGTGGCAGTAGAGGGCTGACTTCCTGGAGGAGTCAGTGTGGATGGGCATGTGAGGAGGCTGTTGGTACTAGGCTGGTCTGAATGGAGGAGGGGAGGAGTCCGCCTCGCTCCTTTTCTTTTCTTTTCCTTTGCCTCTCCACCCACCATTTTCTTGCCTCCACTTCCCTGCCTCTTCTCTCTCCTCTATTTCCTTAGTAGGTCCACTGTGACATAGACTGGCCGGGAGATGGGAGGAGTCAAACTTTGACCGTGAGTCTTGTACAGAGAGAGACAATTCAATGCACTTTAATAACCACTTTGTTATTCCATTGGCACTCTAAAATTCATTGGTACATAATGTTTATTTTGTCATAATGTTAAAAACGAGATTCCTGATTGATATTGAAATTTTCATAGTTTGGAGGAATATTCTGGACAAGTTCTGAAACATCCTCTCTCAAAAATAGCCCTGCCTGGACATTTCAAAAGGACAAAGGAGAGAGCTGGAAGTCGCTCCCACTGGCCAAATTGCCATTTGGCAACGTTCATAGTAGTAATTGGTTCAGGCAAGAGCTATCAATGGAGGTATAAGCCAGTGGGTAAAAATTTGATGAAAAACAGTATTTTTATACAATCGCAAAGTTCCTTCTCATAAAATATGTATTGATTTCAAAAAGAAATACAGTAACTTTGCAGTGGAGAGGCTTGACAGACCCCCACCTGAAACAAACAGTCCAAGTTAGCATCACAAGGGACAAATCAGTATCATGCCTCTCTGGATGTGATACACTAAGAAGGGCACAGTATCGCCTCTGTGGTACTCCTGCCAAAACTGCGCAACCTGAATCTAATTGTGAAAGGACATCAGAAGGTCTAAAAGTAAGGGACGGTTTATTCAATAAGCAGCTTTTATTCTTCAAAAATGTCAATGTCATGAAAGACAAAAACTGGTGAACTAACCTAACTGAAAAAAAACTTAGAGAGACCCGACAACTGGAGATCTTGGATTGGATTCTGGATCAAACGCTTTTTTGTTTATTGCTGTAAAGAACACTGCTAGGAAAACTGATGAGGTCTGGAAAAGATGCGTAGGTTAGGTGCTAGTATTGTGTCAAAATAATTTCCTGATTTTGATCAGGTATTGATGTCATAAAAGAAAGTGTCCATTTTCTCCCCTGGGAATTTCACACTCAAGTCTTTAGAGATAAAAGGGCATCATATCTGTAACTTACTTTCAACCCGTTCAGGAAAAAAAAGTATGTAAGACAAATGGATATTCCCAGTATTTTTCTGTAAAAAGTACTTTTCTCTAAGTCTGAAATGATTTCAACATAAAGATTAAAAAGTAGCCCATCTTCAGACTGAAAGTCCTTTTAGGTAAGTTTTCCTCCCATTCCCCTTGTCCCCGTTTCCCCCACTGATCCTGCCCCGTAGTGTTTAGGTTCTCACAGCTCCTGAACAAAGCAGGAGAATCTTGCCATAATGAGGGAGTGTGAGGAGGGTGTGTGTACGTGCCTGTGTGTGATTGAGGAAAATGCAACGTCTCCCTCAGGGTGTCACCAGAGGCCAAACATGAAGCCAGGAGAAAGTCATTTTACAATGCCCAGATCAGGCTAGGGAATGAAGTCAAAGGCCCCTTGATGACTCTTTCAGGTTTCTGAGGAAAGGGAGGGTGTGGCCTGGGCGGGATGTACTGACCCAGCGCAGTGAGAGCTGACAGCCAGCCTACGATGTGAGAAAGCCCAGAAATGAATCCTCATTCTTTCTCTCTCTCTCATGCCTCCCCACCCCTCCCCATCTCTTCCCTCTTATTGGTAGAATCTTTCCGAACACTCTGATAACTGGTAAAGGGGCCCTTTCTATGAGGGACAGAACATCTCTCCGCAAAAGGGGGCACCTTCTTCCCCTGAGGCCGTAGAAGGAAGCTCAGCGTGTAGAAACCTGCTAACTTCGGGCTTAGAAGGTGGCAAGGTGGACGGGAGGACCACGGGAGGCCTTGCGCTCCATATTCCTGCATTCGGTCCAGCCCATCCAGAGCTTGTATCCAGGGCCCAAACCTGGCATACAAGTCCCAAACCACATACCCCAGTGTCTACATGATGGTCATGATGTGGAAAGATACCAAAGGAAGGTCATCCATGGGCTGCAATGACATTCACTCCCCTGCTTTCTCTAATAGCCGTTTACTTTAATTCACTCATCTCAATACTGTGAGTGGCAGTGAAGCAGAAAGTGGTTCTGCTATTTCTAAATGATCCTGACCAAATGAAATAATGTCTTGATTTCTTCCCAGGGGTCTAGGGACAATAACTAGAGAATCTAAAGCCTAAAGGATGGGGGTGTGGGTATAGATGGAAGTGGGTAGAGTAGAAGTGGGGTAGATGGTAGAGACAGATGCCCCTGGAAGTGGGCATCTGTGCGACTCCTAGCTCTTAGAACACAGTCCTGTGGTGGGAGGGAGGCATGGGGAAGGAAAAAAAATGGAGTCATTTTCAGTTCTGAAAAGATGATATTTGTCTCAATCTACCAACAGCCAGATATGAGTTATACAAATCAAATAGGCACAAGGCTTCAGGCTGGACTGTGAAAAAGAAACTTTAAATATTAAAGAGCTGGTCAGCTCTAATCTGATCCATTTAGAGTGAAAAGTAAAGACACTATGTGTAAGACCTTTTTAAAGAGGCCACAGTCTGTATGTTTCTGCAGAGAAGCTAGACCTCCATGGCTGGGCCCAAGATTGTACATAGATTATAGAGGATTCAACTTCTTGCCATTGTGTGGCCCATTCATCCACATACTAACCTCAAATGGCTGGCTTTGTTTCCGAGTTACTGTATACCAAGTAGCAGCATTTTTTTTATCAATCAAGTGGGGATCAGGCAATAAATGACTTGATATAAAATTTAGACCAGCACTAGACAGACCTATAAGAACCTGTAAAACTAACTCTGAGATGGAGGTGGGAGTGACCAAGAAACTCCGTGTGCCCTCCCAGTAAATGTTATGGGGAGAGCCAGGCTCCTTCCATCTGCTTGATTCACTTAGACCTCTAGGACCGAATGACCTGAGGGGAATTTTAGATTTTTTCAAGGCTCCCATATGGAAAAATATTATTTAAAAAATATTATTATTGTTATATAGGAAATTCATTATTTTTATGGGACAACTTATACCTTCTTTTATTTTGCTAATCTAAGGAACCGTATCTACACTTTCAAAACCAGTATTTGTAATTTCAACAAGAAAGTTTCTCACTAAGATCTCAGAACTCACATTACTATATTTAAGGAATGAGTAACTATACTTAAGGAATGAGCAGGGATCTGCAAAAGGGCAAGCAGGAGCCCAGGGACAAGTAAGCTCCATAGCAGAGGGAGGAGCTGGGTAAGAAATCCAAGACCCATTGGAAGTTCCCTTCTCCAGCACTGTGGGTGGCACTATGGATCAGGATGAGTGTTACTGTTGTCTCCTGAGTGTGAGTTCTGCCAGGGATTTCATTTCCCACAGTCCTCCCTGGTAATAGTCTCTCTGGTTTATTGCTCAGAACTGGGGCAAACTCTTCTTTTAAAGTAAAAAAAAATTAATAACTTTTATTTATTTGGCTGCACTGAGTCTTAGTTGTGATTCACAGAATCTTTAGTTGCTGCATGAAAATGCTTAGTTGTGGCACATAGGATCTAGCTCCCTGATCAGGGATCAGATCAAACCCAGGCCCCCTGCACTGGGAGTGCAGAGTCTTAGCCACTGAACCACCAGGGAAGTCTCTGGTGGTTCAAACTCTTTTAGCCTCTTGAGTCTGCACTTGGGACTTGGCAATTTGCAACATCATAATGTTCCATTTTTTCTTCCTGACAGATAAACCCTATAACCTTTCATTGTCATCATGTTTACTGTGGTANACTCACATTACTATATTTAAGGAATGAGTAACTATACTTAAGGAATGAGCAGGGATCTGCAAAAGGGCAAGCAGGAGCCCAGGGACAAGTAAGCTCCATAGCAGAGGGAGGAGCTGGGTAAGAAATCCAAGACCCATTGGAAGTTCCCTTCTCCAGCACTGTGGGTGGCACTATGGATCAGGATGAGTGTTACTGTTGTCTCCTGAGTGTGAGTTCTGCCAGGGATTTCATTTCCCACAGTCCTCCCTGGTAATAGTCTCTCTGGTTTATTGCTCAGAACTGGGGCAAACTCTTCTTTTAAAGTAAAAAAAAATTAATAACTTTTATTTATTTGGCTGCACTGAGTCTTAGTTGTGATTCACAGAATCTTTAGTTGCTGCATGAAAATGCTTAGTTGTGGCACATAGGATCTAGCTCCCTGATCAGGGATCAGATCAAACCCAGGCCCCCTGCACTGGGAGTGCAGAGTCTTAGCCACTGAACCACCAGGGAAGTCTCTGGTGGTTCAAACTCTTTTAGCCTCTTGAGTCTGCACTTGGGACTTGGCAATTTGCAACATCATAATGTTCCATTTTTTCTTCCTGACAGATAAACCCTATAACCTTTCATTGTCATCATGTTTACTGTGGTAGGTTAAAGATGGATGCAAATTCTTTGCCTCTTCTCTCATCAAGAGTAGAGTCTGTGTCCTCTTTTAATCTAGACTGAGCCTAAGGCTGGCTTTGACCAACAGCGTGCACTGGAAATGTAAGCAGTCTGGCTTCCCTGAGACATCCATGCTGTTAGGAAGCCCAAGCTAACCATGGGGAGAGAGGGAGGCCATGGGGTAAAGTGCTGAGGTGCTACTCCTGTGAGCGCTTGCCTTAGCCCTACCTGCCCAGTCACCAAGTAAAGGATGCCAGGTGAGTGACTCAGCCAATGGCATACAGAGCAGGACAACCACCTAGCAGAGCCCTGCTGGCCGACTTAGAGTATCACAAGCAAATGAGATGGTTGATTTAAGCCAGTAATTTTGGGGGTGATTTATTATCTAGTTAGTTAACTAAAACATATACAATCAAAGCTAATGGAATTAGTGACCAATCCACCATTATTACCACAGGGAAACAACGGATCCCAGATGGATAAATCTTTATGTCATTCAAATAAAAAATTCCACTGAGCTGGGAGCGAAGCCCAGAAAAACTCCAGGATTCCAACTGTGGTCTACATGATGTCAGATAGGAATAACATTTTTCTGAGAACAGCTCTTTTTTTCTTATAGTCCCTCTTCTGTACTGCGTCCCATATTTTCTACCCTGTTTGACCATTATAGCTCCCTACTGTAGCCCCATTATCCAGGGGTACATTCATTTTACTTTTAAATGTCTCCAGAGAATACATAATAGTAACATTTGTAAATAATCTAGCTATCCAACAGTAGGGGACCACAAAAGTAATTTATGGTATATTCATATAGTTAAAAGCATGAATTTATTAAAATTGATGCTGTATAAGGGTATCATAAGCATAGAGAGATATTCCCAGTATATATTATGAAGCAATTTGATCTCACTTAAAAATCTTATGTACTGTATTTATATATGTCTGGAAAAGGATGTGAAGATTTGCAACAAGATTGAGTAGGATATGAGGACCTTATACTTCTATTTGAGTTTCCTGAATAAGTGTGTATATAGCTTTTCTAATGTGGTGTTGGAGAAGACTCTTGAGAGTCCCTTGGACTGCAAGGAGATCCAACCAGTCCATTCTGAAGGAGATCAGCCCTGGGATTTCTTTGGAAGGAATGATGCTAAAGCTGAAACTCCAGTACTTTGGCCACCTCATGTGAAGAGTTGACTCATTGGAAAAGACTCTGATGCTGAGAGGGATTGGGGGCAGGAGGAGAAGGGGGTGACAGAGGATGAGAGGGCTGGATGGCATCACTGACTCAATGGGCGTGAGTCTGAGTGAGCTCCGGGAATTGGTGATGGATAGGGAGGCCTGGCGTGCTGCGATTCATGGGGTCGCAAAGAGTTGGACACGACTGAGTGACTGAACTGAACTGAACTGAACTGAACTGAATATGATAAAACAGTAAAAGAAGTTTTATTTAGGAAGTGGAAGTAGTGATAGGATGGTAGGAAGTCTGCCAGGCCCCTAAGGGAAATGGAATTGGGTTGCAATGATGTTATGGCTTAGATTGAAGTAACTGTGTTTTTTGAGGGATATCCACCCAGGATTTGCCTTCTTGGGCACAAAACCTGCTTCAGGCAGCCTGTCCCATAACATGACCCCTATTAATAGCAGCCAGAAATCTGGACTTATGCAGATTCTCAAGTGAAATAAGAATCAGTTAGCATCATGATTATTGAGTGGTCTTGCCAAAACTTTATCATCAAATACTGTTTATTATAGGGCTCTCCTGGTGGCCCAGTCGGTAAAGAATATACCTGAAATGCAGGAGACTCAGGTTCGATCCCTGGGTCAGGAAGATCCCCTGGCGAAGAGCATCAAGCCACTCCAATATTCTTGCCTGGAGAATCCCAAGGACAGAGGATCTTGGCAGGCTACAGTCCATAGGGTCCCAAAGAGTCGGACACGACTGGAACAACCGAGCATGCATTCATGCACTATTTATTAAACGCCGTCTTGCTTTAATGAATCAAGAAGTAGGATTCTGTTTCCCTTTATCATTCACCATTGTGTTTCCCAGCAAGAGGAGGGTTCCTTTCCTGAAATGGCCAGCACCTTCATTTTCCTGAAGTCATATTACTAGGCAGAGTTTTCCAGGGAAAGAAACTGCTGATTCAACCACATACCACCAAGCAAATGTTTGGTTGCTCTTTGTGACTTTTTGTCTGATTCTCATTTCTTTTCCCTATGTCCTATCAGAAAATACAAGAGTAAATCTGTGTGCAGTGGACATGTGTCGTCCAGAGTCTCCTTCTCCCTTTTCTTAGAAACAGCACCTTAAGGAGCCAGCTCCATCCATTGTTTATATGGTTGGGAGTGGAATAACCTCATCACCTGGCACATGACCCATGTTTGGCCAATTAGTATATTCTGTTCTCCTGGCAGCAGACTTAAGAGATGTGGGTTCAGTTCCTGGGTAGGGAAGATCCCCTGGAGGAGGAAATGGCAATCCACTCTAGTATTCTTGCTGGGAGAGTCCCCTGGACAGAGGAGCCTGGAGGGCTATAGTCCATAGGGTCACAAAGGACATGACTGAGTGAGAATGCACACCTATTCTCCTGGCCACAGGCAAAAGGGCCACCGACAAGCACGGGACATGGGTCAGGCCCCAGAGACTCAATTCTGGGACTTTTGCTGGAACTTTCAGGAAATGGGTGGATGGTTTCCATTTGGGTTGCGGAGTTGATAGATTGCAAGTCCAGAGCAGCGTGTGGCTGTCTTTGTCACAGGCTCACAGGAAAAGCCTACCTGAGAGGAAAGGTAACACAGAGGAAAGCAGAGCTAAGAGAAGGAGAGAATCAGATTTTGAAAATGTCATCTTTTGAAAACCAGAGCCAGCTACTTCAGAAGTTTTTAGTTGTGAAAGCTAGGAAAATCCTTTTTCTCCCCATTTAAGACAGTTTCAGTTGGACTTCATTCATAAGAAAGGTGGAAGAAGGTGGCATCTGAGTGAAACCTGTAAGTTTGGGTAGAATCATAACTTTTTATTTTTGCAATATTTTACAGCTTTTGCAGCATATTCACACATAATCGCATTTGAACCTCATGATGATCTTATGAAGTTGCAAAATCCTTATCATTATTTCCATTTTACAAAAGAGGAAACTGAGGTNTTTTTTTTGTTTTTCCAAATCTGTGAAGTCTAGTGTTGGGGAGAATTTTGGGAGATTTCTAGAGTTGAGATTCTGGAGTAGTAGTGGGTGAGAGGTAGGGGTATTGGACAGAAGAGGAAAATATTATTTTAAGAAGTGTTGCTGTGGTTTATAAATTGAATCCCCTTTTATGTTCTTCAAGTGAATTGGATCCCCTTTTATATTTTTTGAGTGCTGCTAGTAAGATTAGGAAACTTTATAAATTACATTTGGTTTTAGAAACGTCTTCAACTGTAATTCTGTGCAGACTCTGGGGGGTGTGAGATCCTGGCTTATATCCAGGATGCATAGACATTATCTCATATAACCCTCACAGTTGTGCAAGCTTGGAAGCACATTCTTGCTTTAGAGATGAAGAACTTAAAGATCAGAGAGGTTAAATAACTTTCTCAAGGTCACCCAGTAAGTAGTAGAGCTGTGTTCCAAGCCTGAATTCATTTGACCTCCTGTGCTCTAAACCTGAGGTCTAAATAACCCACATCAAACTGAATCTCTACTTCCCAACAAGATGCTACTTGGATATACATTTAAAAAAAATACTTGAATGTAACATTAAATATGTGTAGAGTAGACTCATGGATTTTCAGCATTCTGTTTTCAGTTGAAGAAACCATTATCTGAAGAAGATAAGGATTGCACAGGTAGTTAGTGGCAGAGCCAAGGTTAACAGCTGGACCCACAGAGAGAACAGGGATCAAGAGCTCCAGGAAACAGCTGCAAAAAAAGTAACATGAGTCAAATTGACCGCCCCTTTATTGTCAGCTTCATCCTGCATCAAGTTCACCCCAGCTCTCCCCCCTACCTCCTTCCCCACTCCAGGCTTTGAGCCATGTCCCATTTCTACGTGTTCCTGTTCTGAGCCAGCTGTCATAATCCCTGCAAGGTGTTAGCTGATAACAGTGGGAGGATCATACACGGTTAGCAGTGGAGGATATTAAAGGCTGTAGAACTCTAAAAGCAAGTGTGTGCTGAGACAGACATCACAAGGGACGCCTGGAGGAGGGCCTGGCTACCAGGAGGCCTTGCAAGGTGGCATTGACCTTTGTGCATTCCCTGTGGTCTGGCGTGGTCTGTTTCCAGCTTTACCAGGTCAGACACTCTGTCTTCTTATGCCCCAGATTTGAATGGAGGCAGCAATGATGACTTATAGTAACATAGCTCAAAGAGAGCTATAACCCCCTCCAAAAAGGCCAATTTACTGAGGGACGACAGAGGATGAGATGGCTGGATGGCATCACTGACTCAATGGACGTGAGTCTGAGTGAACTCCAGGAGTTGGTGATGGACAGGGAGGCCTGGCGTATTGTGATTCATGGGGTCGCAAAGAGTCAGACACGACTGAGCAACTGAACTGAACAGAACTGAGTAAGACACAAACCTGCTAAACTGACTTTAGCCTGACAAGTGCCTTCTCTTGAATAGGGTGAGAAACTTCACGGAGAATCAAGACATTGGCTGGTTGTTCAAAGCTCCTAGAACTGCACAGGGGAAACTACAGAAAGACCAGAGCTCAATGGTATTGAGTGTGAAAGTCTGAGGCACAATGGCTAGGCACATCCTCTTATCAGAAGGGGCAGTGCTAGGACATGGCAGGTATCAGACAAGGTCTAGGAAGAAAATACTAAATAGCATTCTCCAAAGGGAATAGTAATTGCAGAGAGTTTGACGAAGGGACTATTCTTTTCAAGCATATTTCAAAACCAACAAGGGATGATGAATCACCCCTGGTCTGTCTCCAGTCCAGCAACTCTGGGAGTAAAGACCGCCTCCAGCAGTGTCTTCCGCTGCTTCCTTTTTGGAAGCAGTTACCAGAACCTGGAGAGAGCTGTACCTGCAGCTCTAAGGGGAGCATTTCCTCATGATCCATGGCCTTTGATGAGGGAAGAGAGTCACTGCCAAAACGGTCTCGTGGGGAGGGAACTGGGAGAAGAAATACTCCTGCCCATCTCTCCTATGGCCTTCTGATCCTGCATGTGGCCTCCAGTTGGCTGAACACAACTGGAAGAAAAGAGGCTCGACAAAGACCAGCTTTTTAGATCACAGAGTGAGGCAGAGAAGGCAGAGAGTGGATCTTGACGGGTGGACAGTGAGCCGGGCGCAAGGCCTGTGAGCATTGTGCCTCTTCATTCCCATACGTCTTTGTCAGACCACTTTGCTTTTACTTGAGACATTTCAGGGTAATTCCTTGGATCTGGCTACACAGGGGGTTTCCTGTTCATTTTCTTTCTTTAAGGTGACTCTGGGCATCTCTATCTGATCAGTTTAGGAATGAATTCACTTATATAATCTTATCCTCTTATTTTCTTCATTGTCTCGTGGTTTTTAGGGCCAGGGTGGAAGCTTCCATAAGCCAATGTAATTCAGCCTTATTGGATAGCAGAATTAAGAACAGAGGGAACTCAAGAGCAAGCCAGGGCTTTCTCCAGTACACTTGGCATCACCTTTACCAGGAGTGTTTGTGTTTTAAAAGAGATTCTTAAACAAATGAAATTTAAGACCCAAAGCAATGTCTCTCAAGTGGCATGAAAGAAAGTGAAAGTCATATCTGACTTCTTGTCACCCTATGGACTGTAGCCTCCCAGGCTCCTCTGTCTATGGAATTTTCCATGCAAGAATACTGGAGTGAGTAGTCCTTCCCCTTCTCTAGGGAATCTTCCCAACCCAGGAATAGAATCAAGGTCTCCCACATTGCAGGTATATTCCTCACCATCTGAACCACCAGGGAAGCCCAAGAGTACTGGAGTCAGTAGCCATTCCCTTCTCCAGGGGATCTTCCCAATCCCAGGGGCTTGAACCCAAGTCTCCTGCATTGTAGGCAGATTCCTTACCAGCTGAGCTACCAGGGAAGCAGTAGGGAGGTGTGGTGGACTGAAGATTGTCTCTCAAAGATGTGCACAACCCGTTCTCCAGAATATGTTGCCTTAAATGAGAACTTTCAAAAAACTAATGGCATCCTGTCCTGTCACTTCATGGCAAATAGACGGGGGAAAAGTGGAAACACTTACAGATTTTATTTTCTTGGGCTCAAAAATCACTGCAGACAGTGACTGCAGCTGCAAAATTAAAAGATGCTTGCTCCTTGGAAGGAAAGCTATGACAAACCTAGACAGCATATTAAAAAGCAGAGACATCATTTTACCAACAAAGGACTGTATAGTCAAAGCTATGGTTTTTTCCAGTAGTCATGTACAGATGTGAGAGCTGGACCGTAAAGAAGGTTGAATGCTGAAGAATTCGTGCTTTCAAACTGTGGTGCTGGAAAAGACTCTTGTGAGTCCCTTGGACAGAAAAGATCAAACCAATCAATCCTAAAGGATATCAACCATGAATATTCATTGAAAGGACTGATGCTGAAGCTGAAGTTCCAATACTTTGGCCACCTATGTGAAGAGCTGACATTGGAAAAGAGTCTGATGCTGGGAAAGATTGAGGACAGGAGGACAAAGAGATGACAGAGGGTGAGGTGGTTGGATGACATCACTGATTCAATGGATGTGAGTTTGAGCAAACATAGGGAGACAGCGAAGGACAGGGCAGCCTGGAGTGCTGCAGTCCATGGGGTTGCAAAGAGCTGAACATGACATAGTGACTTAACAACAACTATGGGAACAGGGACTTTGCAGATGGATTAAATTAAGGAGCATGAGCTGTGGTGATCAGCTCGGCTTATCCATGCAAAGCCAATGGAATTACAAGCATCCGTGTATAAAGGAGGCTAGAGGGTCACGAGCTGAGAGACAAGATGTGATGCCAGAAGCAGAGGTGGGATTATGCATTTGGAAGACAGAAGGGAACGGTCCACAAGCCAAGAAATTCAGGCAGCCTCTAGAATCTAGGAAAAGCAGGGCTTCTTGTCTACAACCTCCAGAAGGAGCGTGACCTTTGATTTTAGCCCCATATGACCCATTTCAGACTTCTGACCTCCAGAACTGTGAGAGAATAAGTTGATGCTGTTTTAAGCCACTAAATCTATGTAATTTATAACAGAATCAGAAAACTAACACAGAGGATATCTGGGGGTAGAGGTTCCTTTCCAACATCCTTTGATCACAGGCTACACTAAGACAGCTTAAGGTAGCTTTTTTGCCAACCAGAGTTGGGTCTCTACACAGACACCAATGGACTGGAATCCTGAGCATAAAGGTCACCTTGGTTATCTGTCCTATAATATGCATAACTGATGCTAAAGTGAGCTTCCACTCCGACAATCATGTTCCCAGACCTTGTTCTTCACTGCTCACCAGGCCAGGGATAGTTGGGGTCCTCCCTTCCCCAGGACCTTGAGTTGAGAGTATGGCATTTTCAGAAGGCAAGTAAGAGAGGCAGGCAGAGGTGGACAGGAGGCTTCTCCAGGCAGGGATGATTGGTGAAAAAATTAAGGAGTCACACAAAGGACCCCTTTCCTCTTGGCATTCTACTGCAAAAACAGCTCAAGAAAAGGGATTTGAATCTGCTTTGAACTAGAACATTTTGGAAAAAAAATCTACAATGTGAACTTCATGTCACTGAGCAGGCATTTTATTCTCCACCTCTGCAGTGACCCCAACCAGCTCTCAGGAAGAGGTCTTTCTCTGAAAAGCTGTTTTCTTTCTTCTTCAATTAAGTCACATACACTAACTGGGAATGAAGAGGACATCACTTAAAATGTGTCTTTAGAATTAAATGGAATATGAAAAGGCTTAAATCTGTTTGAGAGATGGCCTCTTCTATCAGAAATCGATACAGCCCCTGCTTTCTACAGTGTGCCAGCTCATAACGTGAAAACTGCTCAAACTCTCAATTTAACATTTTCAAAGGTGATATTAAATTCCAAGATTTTATATCTGTTATTGCCCATTTAGGTCCAAGTTATAAATCTGAAGTCTCTCACCAGCTTAGGATCTGACAGTGTTCGATAAAAACTTTTATAATCAGGTTCGATAAAGAATCACAAATCTCCATCTTGTGATTTTCAGCTTACAACAGTCTTTGTTAATAACACCTTCCTGCTTTGATGTTTGTCAATATTTGTCATTTTTTAAAAGTGATGAGATAGAAATACCATGTAAACTCTTACCTCTTGGACAAAAAGATGCTGTTAGTAAAGCATCATGAATAAGATGTCTTCATAATGGCATTTATAAAGAATGACTGTGAAAAGCCAGAAGGTGAAATCTTTAATGACAACCATGGTCTGCTGCTGATGGCATTCATAGGGAAACAGAAGACAGGCCATCATCTGGAAGTCTTAAAAAAGACTTCCTTTTGCTCATTAGCATTTATTCCAGTCCGGAAATGGGTGGTTGTGCACCTACCCTTCTAAATTGTCCTTAGGCTAGAAATAAAGCTTCCCTGGTGGCTCAATCTGTAAAGAATTCACCGGCAATGTGGGAGACCTGGGTTCGGTCCTTGGGTTAGGAAGATCCCCTGGACAAGGAAACGGCTACACATTCCAGTATCCTGGCCTGGAGAGTTCCGTGGACAAGGAGCCTGGCAGGCTACAGTCCATGGGGTCACAAAGAGTCAGACACTACTGCATGACTTTCACTTCCATTTTTTCACTCCCAAGCCTGTTTTGAGTGAGCTCTTTTCTTCAGACACTTAAGAAAAAAGTTGCTGCTGCTGCTAGGTCGCTTCAGTTGTGTCCAACTCTGTGCGACCCCATAGACGGCAGCCCACCAGGCTCCCCGTCCCTGGGATTCTCCAAGCAAGGACACTGGAGTGGGTTTCCATTTCCTTCTCCAATGCATGAAAGTGAAAAGTGAAAGTGAAGTTACTAAAATATATTTTTATTCAAGCAAGTTGGACTTTGAGTTCTGTTTTCCTATCTGTAAAAAGAAACTAGAAACAATACTATATGCACATATGTATACACACCTGTATATCCACATGTACATATATATACTATGTACTAAAATAATGAAGATGAACCTGGAAATGTTAATCACCAAATTCAGGACAGTGTCCCCTCTGAGGAAGAGGGAGGGGGATATGATGAGGAGGATACACAGAAAACTTCCGGTGAGTTTGCAATGTTTTATCTCCGCAAACTGTGTAATTTGCAAATTCTCATTATATTATGGTCTATGCAGTTTTATTTGCATATATGCTATATTTTATACTTAAAAACAAATTTTAAAGAAGGGGTTTGTTGTATGACAGTAAATTTCATGTGTCAACTTGACACATGAATAAAGGAATGCCCAAATAGCTGGTAAACATTATTTCTGTGTGTCTGTGAGGGTATTTCATGAAGAGATTAGCATCTTATTGAGTAGATTGAGTGAAGAGGCTCTGCCTGCACCTAGCTGGGCAGGCGTCATCCAGTCTGTTGAGGAACTAAATGAGCAAGAAGGCCAAGGAAGGGTGAATTCTGACTCTCTTCCTGATCTGGGATGTCCATTTTCTCCTGCCCTTGACATCAGAACTCCAGGTTCTTGGGCCTTTGTACTCTGGAATTCTTAACAGTGACCCCTGACTCTAAAACCTTTAGCCTAGGACTGGGAATTATACCTTTGGCCACCCTGATTCTCAAGTCTTTGAACGTGGACTGTCTTATATCACTGGCTTTCCTGGTTCTCTGGCTTGTAGACAGTGGATTGTGGTATTTTCTTAGCCTCCATCACTATGTGAGCTAATTCTTTTAATAAATCTCCTCTTATCTCCCTCTCCCTCTCTCTCTCGCTCTCTCTTTCTGTCTATCTGTCATCTGTGTATATCCCGTTGTTTCTGTTTCTCTGGAGAATCCTGACTAACACAGGTTATGTCACCAGAGAAACAGGGATATGAGGGAACAGTCCAAATGCCATTCAAATTCAACATGGCTTTTTAACTCTGCCCACAGCTGCTCTCCCAAGTCTACAGTGAATTGGGGACTAAGATATGCCAGTGACGGGGGAGGGTGAAGGGCAAAATGGTGAACAGTCTTGTACAAGCTAATGAAAGCTCATCAATTTTCAGAAAATTTGCAAGCCATCAACCACTTATTATTAAAAACTAAATTATATAAGCTTACAATTAAACAAGTTATATTAAAAGCAATGGTAATAAATACATAAAGGATCACATCTTAACTCTTTTACTATATATACTTTTATCCTTGCTCTTGAAATTATTTTTACCTATTGTATCTGTATGGTGGAGACCCTATATAGGCATATCTCTTTACAACTCTGTATTCAGTGACATCATATTGGTAAGCTTGAAACTGGCCAAGATGGGAGTATGCACACCATAGAAAATGGCAAATGCTACTGACTGTGGCTCCTGCTCCCCAAACTCCACACACATGACAGTCTGCTGTTACACCTTTATCAGCACACCTCTGGGCAGAACCCCTTTCTCAACTGCTTCTGAACTCTCACTTGGTTCTGAACATTCTAACTGCTCAATCACCATGAAAAACTCACCATGCCACTAGGTATGTGGCTGCGTAGATTCTGGAGATATTAGGCAGAATTTTCAGGAAAGAAATGATGTTTTCCTCTATACATCCCCAGACCCCAAATTAGCAACTGTCAGTGTCCCTGATTGTCCCCTGTCAATGATGTATTTGTGTGTTGGGATATTCCAATCCCAGATGGCACATTATTGGGCCAGAGGCCTCTGGTTATCCCTGTTGACTATCCCTGTTCTATTCTCTTTCTCTCTTCAGTCCTGATTTGCCTTCAGTTGGTGACTCCCTGGAGGCCTGCGACCTTGATTTATATAAAATGATGAAGGGGCAAAGGGATGGGACGCTGGCCTGCAGAAACTTGGGGAAGTATAGGCTTGAGCAACTGCCTGATGGCCAGATTTTCTGCTGAGCTGTGTCTCTGCTGCTGGCAGCTCCTGGGGCTTTGGAGTTGAGCAGAGCTGCTTGACAAACTATTGCCCTGCCCCCTCATCCACTTCTTCCATGACCTTGAACAATGCCTGGGCCTGGGGCTTCAGGCACCTGAGCACTAGGGAGAGTCAAAGAACATGAGTTCTAAAGAAGGTAGGGGGAGGACAGAGGGATGCTGCTAAGAACAGTCAAAAATAGAGGTTATCTCTTGAAGTATATCTTGATTTTTTTTCTCTCTCTCCAAGTTCTTCTCTAAGCCATTTCAAAAATAAACTCCATGAAAGAAGGAAAACAATCTAACTATCCGTTAATAGAGGACAGATTAAGTATATTCTATCTTAAGAAGGAAAGTCATTTATCAGTGAAAAATCACCTTTCTTTTTAACTGTTGTGTCCATATAATACTTGTTAGAAATGTAACATTCGAAGAAACAAAACAATTATAAGTTTGTTGTAGAGATTACATCAGAGAAGGCGATGGCACCCCACTCCGGTGCTCTTGCCTGGAAAATCCCATGGACGGAGGAGCCTGGTATGCTGCAGTCCATGGGGTCACTAAGAGTCGGGCACGACTGAGTGACTTCACTTTCACTTTTCACTTTCATGCATTGGAGAAGGAAATAGCAACCCGCTCCAGTGTTCTTGCCTGGAGAATCCCAGGGACAGAGGAGCCTAGTGGACTGCCATCTATGGGCTCGCACAGAGCTGGACACGACTGAAGCGACTCAGCAGCAGCAGCAGCAGCAGTAGAGATTACATGGCACGTGAAAAACTGAACTTCTATTATTTAGCATTGTATTTCAAAAGAGCAGAACTGTTTTAGGTGGAACTAACTGTCCTACTTGTGGTTCAGGATAAAATTTCCAGTGACAGAAAGTAGATCCAAAAAGTGCTATAACTCAAACAATTTGGATGGAAGAGAAGGTAATGTACTCTAGAAAACTGTGAGATGACTCAAAAAGCGGCTCTGGGGAAGATGGAGACGCTCATGTGAAAGAGACATGGGAAGATTTTGAATACATTATGTCATGAAATGTAAGAGCGGAAGAAAGTCGTATTTCTACCTTAATGTGTTGTTTTATGCAGCACGTGATTTTAAGGATGTATGTGTAACTAAACCAATATAGAGTTTAAGTTAAAAATCATGGTTTAGAAGACCAATAGCATGGGGAAAAGGTCATGGCAGTGATAAATCAGTATAAAAATTCTTGGTCTATAAAACCACCCAACTGTAAATACAAATACACATGAGAGAAAATAAATGTAAATAGATCCTGAAGGAAAATCACTGAAAAGAATCTGTGGTTATATGCATATGTAAGATTACAGGTGACTTTTTTTTTCTTTGTACATTTTCGGTTTCCAAACTTTACACAATGAATAGTCATTACTTTTACAGCAAAAAGAACCTTACTTTAAGACCAGTATGATCAAACATTTGCTGGTAGCACCTGCCTTCACTGTACACTGTGAATCCTTCTAAGTATACTAGTGTGGAGTAGAATTGAAAAATTAGCTAAATTTTATTGAGTGTGACTCATGTACTTGGAACTGTACTGAGCACTTTATTATTATAGTGGATTATTTATGTAATTACCACCCCATCCCTATGAAGTTGGCATGAGTACCCTTGATTTCACAGGTGAGGTAACGAAGGATCAGAGTGATTTGGTTCTTTGCCTAAGTCACACAGCTAGTGAATGGAGGCGCTGGCTTTTAACCCAGGTAGACAGATTCCAGAGGCCACATTCTCGTTCCTGTGCTGCCTCTTACCACCCCAAAACAGATCTGGCGGGATTTCAGAAGTTGTTACTGGCCAGATGATGGGAGAATTACTCCTAGCCAAGTGTCCTGAGCATTTCTTCTTGGCTTTATGTACACTTAAAGGAGTTGGAAATTTTAATGGAGTTATGCACGTTTCTTACCTGGGACTGTCATGTTTGCATGAGTAAAGGAATGGGATGAATTTGTTGGGTAACATGTTCCCACCCATTCCATTAGGCAGGAAGACTTCTAAAGTCATGGCACAATTGAGTGTGCTGTTTTAAACAGTATCTGTAAGGATGTTTGTGGCGCTACTTAGGTGACAGGGAAGAGACCTAGAGGACTGACCAGACCAGTGGTGAAGCACCAGGATAGGAGCTTTAAGTAAGGGCAGCAGAGCTGGGAAGCAGAAGGAGGCCGGGAGAGTGGACAAGGAGCAGCTTTGCCCAGCAAAAGAAAGGGAATTAACATTTGCTGAGCATATACTGTATGCTGGGTATTCATGTTTGCTCCTTCATTCCACCCTCCCAGCAGCCCTGTTTGGTAGGGATCGTTACCTCCGCCTGCCAGCTGGAGAAGGGGAGGCTCAGACAGTTGAATCTGCCCAGGAAAGAACCAGTAAAAATGTTAGGTGTGTGCTAAGTCGCTTTAATCATGTCTGACTCTGTGACCCCATGGATGGTAGCCCATCAGGCTTCTCTGTACTTGGGATTCTCCAGGCAAGGTTCTTTACTGGTTGTTGAATGATAAAGCCAAGACTTGAACTCTGGTCTTCCCGTCTCTAAAGTGTTTTCATTTCTATCAGTCAGTGTTCCAACAGGAAATGTTCAAATGGAGTTATTGAGGAGAGTTTAACAAAGGAGCTGCTTATAAAGCTGCGGGCAGGTGATGGGGTTCAGGACAAGCTACCCTGAAGTATGGCACCTTAGCATTTTGAAATCCTATGTGAAAGGTACTCTCCATGTACCAGGAGGAATATTTTTATCACTAGAGATGGGAATTGGGGCCAAGAAATCTGTACCAAAACTCTTGTTAAACTAGCCCTTACTTCCCAGTTACTTCTTCACTAGTTACTACCCCGAGCCCAAGTCCCTATGCTTTGTCAAATCTTGACAAATTTACTGTTTCTTGATCTAAAAGGTTATAAAAGCTTCCTGCTCTATTCACTTCTTCAGGTCTTCCATCCTCTTGTGAAGACTCCCAGGTACATGTAAAAATTTAATAAAATTTCTATGCTTTTTCTCTTCATCTGTCTTTGTCAATTTAATTTTCAGAGTCACCCTGAGAGGGTCCCAGAGGAGGTTTTCTTCCCCTATACAAGGTTAAGGAAAACTAATATGCATGGTTCAGTATCTGTGAGCTAGTAGGTGAAAGGCCTTAAGGTGCAAGAGGAGGAGCCTAGAGACAGTAGAGCCCCCTACACAGGAGCTGTCACTTTGGTGGAGGCACAGCCAGCCTGTGGTCCTGCAGGTCTCCTGATGGTATCTCCTGTTGACTTAACCCATTTGGGAAATCAGAGGCTGAGGGAGTTAAACGTAGCTGCACCTAGAAGCCAGTTAGCTGGTGACAGAAACAGGGTGGAAAAAGCTGGAGAGTGAATCTGAGGTGGGCAGGCCAATGCAAAACGTCTTGCGTCCTTTTCAGGCATAAGAGTCTGCTATGTGAGTATCATTTCTTCAAAAACCTCCCCACTATATGAATCAAAGGGCACTAACAAAAGAATGAAAAAGGAGTCCGCAAAATGGAAGAAGATATTTTCAACTCATATATTTGATAAAGGATTAATATCCAGAATATATAAAAAACTTTGAAAATGCAACAACAAAAGTGCAGTTCAGAAATGGTAAATGGCCCATAAGCACATGAAAAGATGCTTAATGTCAGTAGTCAGAGAAATGCAAATCAAAACCACAATGTGATACTGCTTTACACTCATTAGGACATCTATTACAGACACAAACGACAAAACAAAAACTCCTAAGATAATGTCAGTGAAGATGTGGAGAAATTGGAACCCTTGTGCTGATGAGAATATAAATGAATGAAGATGTGGTGGAAAATAATTTGGTGATTCTTTAAAAAGTTAAACACAGAAATACTGTATGATCCAGCAATTCCACTCCTAGGTGTATACCCAAAGAAATCAAAAGCCAGGACTTGAACACATGCTTGTATACTAATATTCACATATTTTTTTTTTCTAGTGGAAAATACAGAAATTTTAAAATAATCACACAAATACTAATAGTTATAATTGTGGTAAAGGGGAATACTACAGAATATATATCATTTCAGCATGAGTTCAGGTTATATTTTTGAAACAGTAACAGCATAAAAATGCTGCTCATGCATTAATGAGAAGGACAAAAAGTAATTTAAGGGCAGAGTCAGCAAATAGGTAACATTGACAATATCTGATAGCAACAACCATAACAGCAGCAACAACAATATATGACATCACCGAAGGAAAACTAATCTTTCCAAAGGTATCTTCCATCTGCTCCAGTCATAAAGTAAAGCTTAGTTTAAGAAAATCTGAAAATGCCTTGGGCTCACTGAGCGCAGGCGGCTGCGGAGCCGGCCCACTGAGCGCGGCCGAGAGGAACCACCCCACGTCCGAGGACAGGGGCGGCAGCCGGGAGGAGCCACCCCGCGTCCAAGAGACAGCGGCAGAGAGTCCCGGGCTGTGACTCCGCAGGAATGGCTGAGAGGAGACACCCCACCTCCGAGGTCAGGGGCAGCGGACGAGAGTGCCAGGCTGCAACGGCGCGGGAACAGCTGAGAGAAGCCACCCCACTTCCCACTCAGCGCGGCAGAGAGGAGGAGACACCCCACCTCCGAGGTCAGGGGCAGCGGACGAGAGTACCAGGCTGCGACGCTACGGGAACAGATTCAAAGATTGGTGACCGCGCCGACACGGGAGGGCCTGGAGGAGCCGTCCCACGTTGACGGTCGGGAGGGGCAGCGGCGAGGAGACGCCCCTCCTCCAGGGTGGGGAGCGGACGCTGCACTTCGCCGGGGCAGCCGTGCAGTCTTCACATATTATTCATTATTCACAATAGCCAAAAGGTAGAAACAACCCACCTGTCCATCAACAGATGAAAGAATAAACAAAATGGGTTGCATGCATGCAATGAAATATTATTCACCCATAAAGAGGAATGAAGTTCTAATGCATGCCACAGCATGTATGATAAGTGAAAACAGTATGCTAAGTGAAATAAGCCTGACACAAAAGGACAAATATTGTGTGATTCTACTTACATGAGATACCCAGAACAGACAAATGCATAGAGACCATCAGCAGACTAGAGGTGCCCAAGGGCCGGGGAAGAGGGGATGTGAAATGATTGTTTAATGGGAATTTCAGTCGGGGATGATGACAAAGTTCTGGAAAAGGATAATGGTGATGTTGCAAAACAGCGTGAATGTACATAATGCCACTGAATGTACATTTTAAAATGGTAAACTTTGTGTTGTATAAACATTTTACCCCTCCTTCCCCCTCAGCACAGAGGCTTCCACATCTGCCCAAATCAGAACCCACAAAGTGCCAGAATCCTTAGGTTTTTACCATGGGGTTTCAGGACTCTGAACTACCTCATCATTCATCAGCAGATAAATAAAATTTCCTAGCCTGACTCAAAATTTTTCTAAGTCTAGTGATATTTTTTGATAATGCAGCTTTATGAACTGATAGCCCTAGGGGAAGAGATGAGTCCTAATTTTTTCTCTTTTTTCTTTTTAGTAATGAGATCCCCCAAGAACGGTTGCTGGCAGCCCTCTACCGCTGTTGCTGGGGGCTGAGGTTTGAGTGGGTCTGAGTGCTTGCCTGTGAGCAATTCAGGACCCCAAGAGATTCCCAAAGAAACTTCTGCTCTGAGGTTGTTCATCTGATGGGAAGACGCTGGTGAGAAAAGACAACGTTTTCTGGTAAGGTTTGGCCTGAAACCTGCAAGGAGACATGACCTGGGAAGCAGGGCGATGTTGACAAAGGTGGAATTTATGCATCCCCAGCTGCAAGGGTGGAGATGGGCAGGCCCCGAGTCCCCAGGCCTTGTGGGCTGAGTAGAGTTTGTGGTCACGTGATCCGAGCAGTCACACACAGACCCACCCTCAGGACAGCCACACTGTTGGTTTAACGTTCTGTTAGTTGCCATCTTGAAATTCATAATACTTTTTTTTTTTTGACAAGTGGCCTTGCATTTTTACTTTGCACTAGGACCTGCAGATTGTGTAGCCAGTCCCGCCTGTAGGGCATCAGGAAAGAGAAATTTCACCTGAAGTTACTGGGCCAAAAAGTCCCCATGGGAAGGCAGAGGGAACTCCAAGGTGCAGGTCTGATGAAAGCAAGCACCACAGAGCAAGGCACTGGAGACAGGAGGTGCCAGCTTCTCCATCAAGCCCTTTAATGAGAAAGCTCTCACGGCAAACCCAGACTGGGGTGGGGAAGGATTGGAGGTGGTGATCAGCCCCACTATCTGCCTGTCCAGGTCTGTTAATGGTTTTCTCTTTGGCTTGGTCCTTGGGTCTTATTTCAACCCCACCCCGGACCTGTGGCCATTATTTAATAATAGAGCTTTCATACCTAACATTGATCGATTGATCCCCTGGAGGAGGGCGTGGCAACCCACTCCAGTATTCTTGTCTGGAGAATCCCAAGGACAGAGAAGCCTGGTAGGCTTCTCTTCCGTCCGTGAAGAGTCAGATGTGACTGTAGCAACTTAGCACACACTTGACACTTTTACTGGTTCTTTAAACTTCTTGTTTAATATCACTTTTATCTTCTATGTTTCATTCTACTTGAGTCTTGTCTTAAATGTTGGTCTGTTTGCTCATGTTCTAATCCTTCTGCTTCAGATAGTGGTGTGTGTGGGTTGCTGTTTTCCTTCTGCAGGAGTGACAGTGTCCTGTTTGGGAGCACACATCCCCCAGGAGCACTGGCTGCTTGTCTGGTGTTGTGCACAGGAGAGTGCGCAAGGCCAGGCCCTTGTCTGAGCCATCCCCCTGGGGGCTTCTCATGCCTTGTTGCTGTTGTTGCTGTTGTTGTTGATTCCTGGAATCCCTGTTTTGCTCTGTAGTTGCTCTGGCCCTGATTTGGGAAAGAGAGCCAGCAGCCCTCCTGGTATGCCAGGTTGGCAGAAACTGGAATTCTCTTTCTGGCTCCCTTCTGTTTCTTGTGTAACCTCTCCAGGCTGGATCCTCCCTCACTTGTAGATGGGTAGAAACCTATTTTATTGCAAGTTGCTAGGTATGGATATTTCTCCATTTCAACCGGTCCATTTGAATTCATTTGCAAAAGGCCTGTCAATCAACTGTAACTGCCATGAAATTATAGGATCCAGATAACCTAGGCTTACAAGCAAGGTGTATGTGAGGAGAAATACAGTCATTTCTGAAATTTTATTGGGTGAATTTTCTTGCTGTCTGATTGGCCAAAATGTCAGGCAATTATGCAGGAAGATGTTCTTACTTTTTAAAGAGAGTATTTGGGAATAAAAATCATAATATCTATAATTTATTTTAAAATACTTCAGCATTAATTAAACAAACTTAAAAACAAGAATTGTTAGTTCATGGTATTACATTCACAAGACCATATGTTGCAAAAATCATTCTTGTAGGGAAGCATGTTTCTATTTTATAATTGCATAGAGTCACATATATTATATAAATGCTATGATATGAATGTTTCTGTCTTCCCCAAATTCATATATTGAAATCCTTAACCCCCAAATGATGGTACTGTATGAGGAAGTGGGGGTTTTGGGAGGTGCTTGGATCATGTGGGTGGAACCCTCATGAACAGGATTTGTGCCTTTATCAGAGACTCCAGAGACATCCCTGGCCCTTTCTACTGTGCAAGGACATAGTGAGAAAGCACCAGCCATGAACCAAGAAGTGGGCCCTCACCAGAACCTGGCCATGCTGGCACTCTGATCTTGGGTTTCCAGCTTCCAGAACTGTGAGAAATAAGTTCCTGTTGTTATAAGCAACATTCCTTTGACAGATGAGAAAATGGGCCTACTGACTTTGTGACTTTCCTGAGGCCATATAGAAGACGAGATCTTAGTTCTCTTGGGCACAGATCCAGGGCTCTTTCCAGCCTGCCCTACTCTGTCGGGAGTCAGAAAGGAGTGCAGGCTGACCTGCTCTCCTCAGAAATTTGCCTGCAGAGCCACAAAGTCTCCTCTCACAGATTCATCCCCTGTGGTGTTATTAGAACACACATTGCAAAAGGTGATTCAGAAGTTTCAAGTCAAACATTACGAACAGTACAAACATTACATTTAATTGATGGATATCCGTAACCCAGAATGGTGGGTGGCTGTCCTTTTGTTTATTTTTCTAGTCTTTTAAATATGTTATTTTATGTGTGCTTGTTTAGATATACAACTAATATAGGTTCATTGAAGAACTATTTGAAGATACAGATAAGACAAAAAGTTAAAAATGAAAATTCCCATAAGCTCACTGTGACTAACATTTTAGGGATGTATTACTCATCTGTTGCTGCATAATAGATTACCCCAAAACTTAGTGGTTTAAAACGAAAGACGTTTATCATTTTGCAGTTTTTATGGGTCAGGAATTTGGGAGCAGCTTAGTTGAGTGGTCCTGGCTCAGGAGCTCTCATAAGGTTGGAACCATATGAATGAGATTAGCCTAGGGGTGGAGGATCTGATTCCAAGGTGACTCACTCACCAGTCTGTTGGCTGGAGGCCTTAGTTCCCCAGCACATGGATTCTCTGTAGACTGCTTGAGTATCTTCACAGCATAGGAACTGGCTTCTGCCCGAACAAGTGATCCAAGAGGAAGAGCAAAGAGGAGACTGCAGTATCATTTATGACCTAGTCTTGAAAGTCACACCCTGTCCCTTCCACCACACTCTTATTTGTTAGAAGAAAATCACTAAGTCAAGTCCATACTCAAGGGGAGAGCATTTAACTTCCAACTCTTGAAAGAAAAAGAATTTTTTTGGAAAAAGAACAAAAGACATATATTAAAAATATCACAGAGAATCTCTAGTCATCACGAAGCAACTAAGCCTGTGTGCCACAACTATTGAGCCTGTGCTCTAGAATCTGGGAGCTGCCTGGGAGCTACAGCTACTGAGCTGGCGTGCTACAACTACTGAAGCCTGTATGTCTAGAACCTGTGCTCCACAACAAGAGATGCTACCACAACGAGAAGCCCTCGAATGGCAATGAAGAATAGTCCCTGCTCACTGCAACCAGAAAAAGCCCATGCACAGCAACAAAGACCCAGTGCAACCAAAAAAATGTGTATAAAAATATGTGTATATAGCTGCAAATCTTGTTAGAAACAATTTCAGACATAGTAAATACACACACACACACACACACACACACACATATATATATATACACACACCTGATAGGGTATTGGTATGAATCACATGAGTTAATATAATTAAAGAACTTATATCTTGACTGTCACAGGATAAGCAGTATGTGTTAGCTTTTACCATGTCAGCAAGGTTATTTTAAAAATATATTAATGGCTTCTGAATACATTCTATACTTTAATCTTATTATTAGACATTTAGGTCATTTGTCATGTTTTTATTACTGTGACACAATAAAAATATCTGGTCTCCAAACACATTTGGAGTAAGAAATGTTGTGAGTAGAGAGACAGTGTTTTCTTTTAGTTGCTAATACTAGTAATGCTGTGATAAACATCCTTGAAGCTAAATCTGTGAGCTGGGAATGGAATTGTCTGGAACGTATACACAAGTTTGCATGTATGATGCTACTTGGGGAGAAAGGGGCCCATAACTTTCATCATATTCTCAACAAGGTCCCTAATCCAAAGAGATGAAGAGCTAGGTTATGGTCCTCATCTATCTTGGTTCAGGTCTTGGAGGAAGGGATTGGAGATGTGGTCAAGGTCAGGAGCACTGATTCATACAAACCAAGCTCCCAGGGGAGTTTTGGAGACACCTTAATCACATTAGCAGTACATTCACATGTTGGATATCATGGTAGTCTATTTCTAGGACAATATCTAGGTGACTAATCTGATCACCTTATTATTCTTATTATGAGATATAATACCTTGTGGTCTCAAGATCTGTGGTTCTTTGGTCTCTTGTATCTGGGTTGATTCCACTTGAGGGTTATGGCTCATTTATTCTACTAGGTATTTGGTATGAACTAAGTGTTCTATAATATTTGTGGAATGAATGGAAGTGTTGTGAAAAATGGAGATCTGTATGAGGAAATGCAAAGAGGAAGTGGCCTGAGTTTTTCAGGCTTTGGATGACTGAGTTTTTATGATGCAGGCCTACAAAAAGCCCTAGAGCGGAGCTGGGGCCCCAGAATCTTGGTGGAAAAGGATGTGGTGGCAGGTGCTGCAGGGAGATGTTCTGAAGCACGGGTTCCTGAAGAGCAGGCTGAGTGTGAGGGTGAGGGGCTGACGTGTCAGATAAGGGGTGGAGGGGCCTAACATGTGGGGCTGGCTCCTGCACTCACCCCACCCCTGGGGTTACCACAGGACTCATCCTACCTACCGCTGAGAACTTAGTGTCACGCCGAGTGCTGCAGCCTGCTGGTGCTTCAGAAGCTCACTTCCCACGGGTGGCAGACTTTTCTCTGAGTCTTCACAGCAGCAGCTGTCAGGAGCTGGCCGCCTTCTAGGCCAGTGGCCCCTG
Source organism: Neotragus moschatus (assembly GCA_006410615.1). Taxonomy (NCBI): domain Eukaryota; kingdom Metazoa; phylum Chordata; class Mammalia; order Artiodactyla; family Bovidae; genus Neotragus; species Neotragus moschatus. The sequence continues at coordinate 296,744 of SJYA01001547.1, read as the reverse complement.
CCTCATGTGGGCAGCTCGTCCCCAGGTGGCCCCCCAGCCCCACCTCTAAGAGTGTGGTTCAGCAAGCCTGAGACAGGGTTCAGGAGTCTGCATTTCTAGTGCTGGTGGCTCTCTGACCACCTATGTTCATTCAGAGCCCCTGAGAAAAAGACGTCAAGACGGGATGGAACACAAAAGAGATTCTGGTGGGGAAATGCCTGAATGGGAGCCCAGGGAGGAGGTGAACTTGAGCTCCAGTGCAGCTCTGGCCCCTGGGAAGGAAAGGGATGGGCAGTAAAAAGACTGAGGGCAACAGTGATGTTTAGAGGAAACAATGGCCACAAGACTGCTCCCATTTCAGAAGCCAGCTGCAGGTTTAAACGCTTCCAAGACCACCCTCACATTTCAATAATGTGCTAGAAGGATTCATGCAGCTGACTGAAAGCTATCATACTGGTGTTTACAGTTTATTATGGGAAAGGATACAGAGTAAAGTCAGCAAGGGAGCAAGTACATAGAATGGAGTCCAGGGCACTACCAGACTCTGAACTTCCCTGGTCTTCTCCCCGTGGAGCCAGGGTGTGTTACTGCCCTTGCACTGATGTATAACAATCTGCATGAAGTATTACAAACCAGGGAAACTCTGGTATGGAGAGATTTCATTGGGGCTCCATCATGAAGGCATGATGGAGTGATTGTCCATGTAGTTGTTCTCAGTCGTCAGGTTGACCGGTATTGCATGACCCAAGGCCCCGCCCTAAATCATACTGTGGTTCTTTCTGGTGTGGCCTGCTCTCACTGTAAATCACACTGTCACTCAAGGCCCCAGGCAAATAGAGATTATCTCCTGGGAGCCAAGGGCCAAGGCCAGACCTCTTTGGGGTTAGATTTTTTACTGTACAGGTAGGAAAATTCTCGTAGTGCAGCTCTGAGAAAGGTCCAGGCAGGTGGACGGGAGTCCTCGAGCCAAAGATGCCCGTTGGAGGACTTCGGGGGACCTGGGGGGAGCATACTGCCTCCATACTCAGCATCAGCTGGGAGTAGGCCTGGGGAGTGTGGTCTCAGAGTAAGAGTGGGCGTAGATTCTGGGGGTCAGCAGCTGGGGCCTCCAGCCAGGCCTACTCCCTGTAAGAGGAGTGCTGAGTGGTGAATGTTACGGCTGTTCATGCCATTAGAGCTGGGAAGGGGCAGTGGTGGATGGGCTGGGGGGGAGTGACGTGAGATTCGCCACAGCCAGAACGACTCTCATGGCCCTTGGAGTTGATTGCTGATTTCTTGTTCTTAAAATCCACAAGCTGCCTGGGGAGGAAACCAGGTGGATGAAACTGAAATTACAGAGAAAGTGTGGTGCGCAGACCAAGCATGTGAAATCAGGAAGAGGGTGAGTCAGAACTGAACACCTGTGCTGTGTGTGTGTGTGTGTGTGTGTGTGTGTGTGTGTGTGTTTTCTGCCGGATGCTGCTGGGCTTGCCCCTCATGCTGAAGCCTTGTTCCTACTTCCTCTTTGCTTTCATGTTGTCTTACTGTGTTTCTTGCTGGCAGTCAGAACCCAGCCCCTGGGAGGGTGCACGATGTTTTTAATTGAATAATGAGGATGAATCTTTGCACACTTAGAAAAGTCCAAGCTAGGGCCAAGCCCCCACCAACAACCGCCTAAGGGTAGGGACAAGTGGCCTCAGCAGCCACACACATGACAAACCTCATCCCTGGAAGACTGTGTCTTGGGGGACATGACACTAAGACGTGGAGGCCAGAGTTCTGGGTCCCATCCTAACCTTGCCCTTGACTATTATTACTGCATTTCCCAGATTCTCAGATACCACTGATTATAAGATCCATCATCATTTTAATAACTGCTTTCATTGAGGGAGGAAAGAAACATGGTCACATCATAGGTACACAACAATTCAAACACCTATCTTGATTCCATGACTATTAACATGTGAAAAATACAGTACATCTTAAAAATGACATAAAAAAGCAAGATTAAAAAAAAAACGAACTGAGAGGAGACTTTTCTAATTCTGGTATTGAGATGTAAAACCAATACCCATATTTTGGAGTAATTTATTAATAGGCTTTTTACCATGTGTCATGGCTATTTTTATTTTGACAGGAAGAGGACAGAAGTTGATTTGATATATACCTACCTGAAAGAGTGATGTATTAGTGATATTTATATTCAGCAAGCTGTGCAGGGCTTAAATTGGTTACTAGATATTTGCATCTTCTAACTACACAGCCAAAATAAGAAAACTAAAGGATATTTCAGTTTGAGAAGAATAGCTAATATTTGTGGAGTGCCTGTTATGCGCCAGCACTGCTCTGGGCACTTTACATGTATTGACTTGTTTAAGCCCATGGAAGTCTTGTGAGAAGGTGCTAATACTACTTTGACCCCGGAGATGCGAACAGTGAAGCACAGAGATTACACAGTGTGCTCAAGGTCACACCGGTGGGAGGCAGCCTCGAACCCAGGTGGAGTGTCTCACCTCTTAACTGCACTCTACAGTCTCTATTAATGCATCAGTCAGGGAAATAAACCAAACAGAGCTGAGAGTTTCTAGTCCTTGGAATGGGCTAAAAGCAGTGATTTGTTGGTCAACATTTGCCAATTTCCTGTGTGTAAGTACTTCTGTCTGGGCTGATTTCAAGGTACCTACTTGCTGGTAAAGTTCCAGAGTGCTTAGCAATAGCTTCTCAGGAACTGGCACAGGCCAGCTCTCGCACCTTCCGCAAAGAAGAGGGTGACAGAGGATGTGATGGTTGGATGGCAAAACAGATTCAATGGACATGAAGTCGGGCGAACTTCAAGAGATGGTGATGGATAGGGAAACCTGGTGTGCTGCAGTTCATGGGGTCACAATGAGTTGGACACAACTTGGCAACTTAACAACAACAAATCTCCAGCACACCACTAGCTGAAAGTAATCATTCAAGTCGGTGGGGAATAGTTTGGCCAGGAATGTGTTTTGCATGATATTCAGTTAAAGTCAACCATGAATGGGACTCGGCATGTATATTCAGGGCTTGGAAGCATTTTCCCCCTGTTTCCCTGACTGCCAACCAGGGGAGACAGCCCTTTGCTGGACTCTGGGGAGGCTGAGTGTGTGCTCACCATGCATCGCTGGCCTCTCTGAGTGTCATAGATGAAGCTGAAGACCAAGGTTCCCACTTACAGGGAGGCAGTTGCCTGACTCGTGCTCAAGAAGGGACACTTAGTGGCTGCCTAAGTGCCTTCCTTCTGAAGCAGAGTGGCCGTTGTGAAATGAGGTGTAAGGGAAGAAAACCACCAGGTTTAAACAAGAGGAAAGAGGGCCTCTGAAGTGTGGAGCTAAAGGGTTAAGAAGAGGCCCATGAGCTATGATCAATGAGGGTGAAGAAGGACAGAGAAAATCTTATAAAACTAACTGGAAAACATTTTGGTTACTATTGGGACAGCTCTAGAAACACTCATGGAATACAAGGGCCAGGCAGATGACTTTATGTGGGCAAATTAGACAGGGTATAAAATGGGGCATGGTAGGGACCAGTTATAAGCACACGTACTACTAGAAGACACTGAAGTACTGTTTGTTGAAAGTGAAAGTTGCTCAGTCTTGTCTGATTCTTGAGACCCCATGGGTAGTCCATGGACTTTTCCAGGCCAGAATACTGGAGTGGATAGCCTTTCCCTCTCTAGGGGATCTTTCCAACACAGAGATGGAACCCAGGTCTCCTGCATGGTAGGAGGATTCTTCCCATTGAGCCACCAGGGAAGCCCTAAAGCGGGAGACCTGGCTTTGATCCCTGGGTTGGGAAGATCCCCTGGAGAAGGGAAAGGCTGCCCACTCCAGTATTCCGGCCTGGAGAATTCCATGGACTGTATAGTCCATGGGGTGGCAAAGAGTTGGATATAACTAAGCCACTTTCGCTATGTTGGGAGTCTTTTTTCCTTTAACATTGTTGTTGGTGTGTCTGACTCTTTGTGACCCCATAGACTGCAGTGCACCAGGCTTCCCTGTCCTTCACTGTCTCCTGGAGTTTTCTCAAACTCATGTCCATTGTGTTGATGATGCCATCCAACCATCTCATCCTCTGTCGTCCCCTTTTCCTCCTGTTTCCAATCCTTCCCAGCATTAGGGTCTTTCTCAGTGAGCTGGCTTTTCGCACCAGGTAGCCAAAGTATTGGGACTTCAGCTTCAGCATCAGTCCATCCAATGAATATTCTGGGTTATTTCCTTTAGAATTGACTGCTTTGCTCTCCTTGCTGACCAAGGGACTCTCAAGAGTCTTCTCCAGCACCACAATTTCAAAGCATCAGTTTTTTAGCACTCAGCCTTCCTTATGGTCCAACTCTCATATCTGTAAATAACTATTGGAAAAAGCATATCTTTGACCAGAGAGACCTTAGGTTTTGTTTTAATTTTTTAATTTTTATTTTTTTAACATTATAGACTGGGGGAAAACAGGTTTATAACCTGGTTGTAGGCCTCTACTTTGTGAGTTCTCTCACCCATCCTTTCCTTGTAAGATTTTCAAGGCAAGATTCACAGGTTGATCTGCTAATGGTCAGGGGCTACAATTACCCCTGGCACTCATCTGAGCAGTGGGGCACTGGGGTGGAGCAGACAGTGGGATCCATCCATTCCATGTGCAGGCAATAAGGGATATATTGTAGCACACTTTAAACAATAATAAAACAAACAAATCCAGTCTGCTTTCTATTATCAACATGTGCTGGCAATCCGGAACAATGTTAGTGATAAAAATATCCTCCTTGGAAAAAAACTTCTGTTGGTCTAAGTTCTAAATAATTGCTTCAGTTGTTGTTGAGTTTTAAATATATCTCTATCTATAGCTATATGCTTCAAATTAACACATTTATATAACTCATCTATTGATGAATATTGTGCTCTACATGGACATTAATTAGAGAATTAACCCCTAACTCATGTGGAATCACCCACAAGTATTTGTTTCCAGAATAAGTATCTAATGATTTGAAAACACTTTAGTTCCAAACTCTATGGAATTACATATTCCTGTGTTTAAACAGTAGAGTCAAAATAAACAATGATAGCGAATGATTATGAACATGATGAAACAGAATACAAGATAGTTCCATGTTGCTATCCATGTGACTATGTTCGAAGAACTCAAAAGAACAATGTCTAAGTGCCTTGATTGTTTTTATCGAGAGCTGGATGCTTGTTCTAAAGCAACACAGTGAGTAGTTCCAATATTTACTGTCACTCAGCCATTTCCTCTGAATTTTTTACAGAAGAAAACCTTCAGAAGTTTAGCAACTATAACTGAAATTTATGGTGAGTTTTCTGATGGAGCTATTTTAGCTGAATTTTTTGACTGTGGAGACCACTGGAAAGCAGCTAAAGTAGATTCTAAACAAATATATGGACAGCATTATGACTTCTAAAATTGGTTGTGAAATGGGATCTTTATGAATCTCTGACAAATCTTCTCTGGCCATTGTTATCATTTGTTTCATTTCCCGATTGCTGCTCAAAGCTGTCATGTGGAATAGGGGGTTGTTAGAAATGTCTGTCCGCAATGTTAACACACCATTGCTCTGAGGCCTGCTTAGTCTCTCAGATGCAGATGGCCTCTGGGCTGTAGGAACTCTTGCATCTCTTCGGGACAAAGATTCAACATTTTATTAATATTTAAAGCTTTTTCCAACATAGTGATGGTTTTAACACAACCTGGTCTTGACTATTTAATGGCCTGATTGAAGAATCTGTCTTGGCAATGCAGAATGGGCTTTGGAACATCCATGGAAATTCCAGTATTTAAAAATTTGATCCCATGGCTGAGGAGTGGTGGGTCTTCTTCCCACTTAAGAATGAAAAATTCTAGCCACCATTCCAGATGGGCAGCTTGGGGGTTTTCACAGGCATAATACCCTGACGTTGGGTAGAGGTATGGAGGTCCCTTTACTTTCCTGCTGGTTCCTGGCCGGTAGACAGACCATTTCCCTGCTGGCTCCAGTGTGTTGTCCCTGCAGGATGAGGAAGTGGAGACTCACCAGTCTGATGAAGGGACACAGTTAAGGCAATGGGGCTGACCCCTAAACCAGTCCTGGCAGACAGGGCTAGGCGGGGCCCTGAGTGGACAGAGATGCTGCCTTTCTCTGAGATAGACTCCCCCACCCAAGACCTGAAAGTCTTACTGCAGCAGTCACTCCTACCATTGCATTTGTTACTACCACTGCCATCTTTACTCCGCTTCTTAGATATACTTGTAAAGACACAAAAGTGCTGCATGGAGGGATTATCACACCCCCATGAAAATGACAAGGAGGACCAGCTCCTTGGTAATCAGCCTGGTCATGTAGGGTCCTGGAGGCCAGGGATGCAGAGCAGGGTGGGTTTGTGGGCTGGGGGGGGGGGTCTTGGATGGGGAGAGGTCTGGGACAGTGGGACAGGAGAAGGTAATGGTGAATGGAGGGGAGAGGTCTGGCCTGCAGGGCTGGGAGGAGGGCCCGGAGCCCAGGGCCGGGACAGGCGGAGGCCTTAGTGCTCACCGCTCTGCCTGGTTCAGTCCAGGAATTTTAAATTGTCATGTGCCGGGGGGAGCGGGTGGTGCACAGAGACGCTCCAAAGGCAACTGATTTCTTCTTGGAAGCTGTTAAGGTTATTGATTTAAGTCAGGACAGGCTCAAGGGCACTAAGAGATTCTCTTGAAAGGAAATCAAACTGCTTCTCTAGGTGAGTATTGCTTTTTATTTAGGCAGGGGTCTGAATCTATTGAGGGGAGAGCAGCTGGGTTTCACCCCTGGAGCATCTGGGGAGACCTATAAAGTTTATTGATTGACTTACTTAACTTACACTGGCTAATAATAAAACAACTAGACCCATCAATCAGCTCCCAGGCCCCCCTTGACAATGATTACAGCATGGATTGATTCCTCCTCAGAGATGGCAGTTTTCGGAGAAAGTACCAAGGGGATGCGGACGCAGATGCTACTCAGCGACTTTCCAGGGCAGCACTGCCGGGAGCCACTTCTTGCCCAGGTGGGAGTCCCGTGGGAAGGCCAGGGAATAGGCTGCTGTAACCTCTCCGGATAGAAAAGAGCTAGACAGTCCATCAAGAAGATGGCAGAGGGCTGTCAGACTTCTGTTTGCCAGGTGACAATGGGCAAGTGAGTGAGGATATTGATAAGGGCAAGGAAGGAGAGGTGTAGGGAGAGGAGCGGCCAGCCAAGATAACTCAGGGGACAGCATCCCTACCTTGAAGTCTGGAGCAGGGCCCTTTGGAGGGCATGCTGCAGGCTTGCCCTTGTGCCAACAGGAAGGACTTGGAGGAGGAGTTATTCATCCAATTTACCAAGTGTTTCTATTGGTTTGAGAAGTAAGGCATGTCCTTACCTGAGGTTATTTGCAGCCTTGTTGGAGAGACAAGCCGTTGCCACTTGAATGAGATAATAATCCGATGAAATGCTATCAGTGACACACATTCTAAGTGCTATGAGATTTCAGGAAAAGGGAACTCTTGAGGGGTTGGGAAAGGTCTCAGAGAGATGATAAGACTTGAACTGGGCCTCCCTAATTCAAGAAGAGCAGATGAGTAAATCCATCTTGTAGAAAGGTGGCTTCCATTGTCTAATTGGGCCAAGAAATACTTAAGGATTGTGGGATAATGTGCACAGTAGTTAGATGTTGGAGCTCTGAAGTTAAAGTTTTGGTTCCAGCCTAGGATTTTACCAGTTATTATTCATATGGACAAATAATTGAACATTTACAAGTTTAGTTTTCTTGACTATAAAAGGGGGATAATAAAAGTACTAACACGGTAAAGTGGTTGTAAAGATTAAATGAGACTAATGTTTGTAAAGCACTGAACACAGTGCCTGGAGCAGAGAAAACATTCAGTAAATGAAAATCATGACCACTAGTATTACTGTCAGTGGTGGTAATAATAGCTTTCTATTACCACCAGGCTCTCGAGTGCTTTGATTCCTTGTAGACTACTTGGAGGAATGGATAAAGGGTAAGAAGAGATTCTGTCTCTGTCCGGAGGGAAAGCGTGTGTGTGTGTGTGTGTGTGTGTGTGTGTGTGTGTGTGTGTGTAAAGTCACTTCAGTCGTGTCCGACTCTCTGTAACCCCATGGACTATAGCCCGCCAGGCTCCTTTGTCCACGGGATTCTCCAGGCAGGAGTACTGGAGTGGGTTGCTATTCCCTTCTCCAGAGGATCTTCCGGACCAAGGGAACAAACCTGCATTTCCTATGTTTTCTGCATTGGCAGGCAGGTTCTTTACCACTGTCTTCTCTAACAGCTCAGTTGGTAAAGAATCCGCCTGCAATGCAGGAGTCCCTGGTTTGATTCCTTGGTTGAGAAGATCTGCTGGAGGAGGGATAGGCTATCTACCCCAATATTCTTGGGCTTCCCTTGTGGCTCAACTGGTAAAGAATCACCTGCAATGCAGGAGATCTGGGTTTGATCCCTGGGTTGGGAAGATCCCCTGGAGAAGAGGAAGGCTGCCCACTCCAGTATTCTGACCTGGAGAACTCCATGGTCTGTATAGTCCATGGGGTTGCCAAGAGTCAGACACGACTGAGTGGCTTTCACTTCACTTTACTTTTCCTCTAGAACCACCTGGAAAGCCCAGAAAAACACATAGGGAATCATCTTCAAAGTTTGAGCTTGCTTTCATCTAGTGGAAAGAACTTCCATGAAATTATTTCTTTATTTTCTTGGACTCAGAATGTCCTCCTGGCCAGCTGCCCCTCCCTTCCAGAGCCCAGTCGAGCTCCCCTCCTCATGAACGCTCTCCTCATAGCTGGCCATCGGGCTTCCTCTTTCCCTATTGCCTGTGCCTCTCCAGTGGCATGAACGGGGGCTGAACAAGGGCATCAGCAGGGGTTGACTCCTGTTAATCTCTTTTGTGGCTTTGTTGCATTTCCCCAACAAGGTGCATGTGTCTCAGAAGTAGAAACTTAACAGAGTGCGTGCTCCACAGACCTTAGGAAAATGATCAAAACTTGTTGAGGCTACAGACTTTCTTCTCTGCCTAGACTGAAGTTTCTGTGCTCTCTCTCCCCTCCCACCCCCATTCCTTTTCACCAAGCCATGCTCAGTTCCTGGACCCCAGACACACTGTGGGGTTCTGCTCTGGACCTCTGTGAACTTCTCAGGATGCTTGAGCCTCACCAGTGAGGAGCCCTACTGGGTAGGAACAGTGCCACTGGCCAGGCTGGGCTTCTGTGAATGACTGGAATGGAAGAAGTTGCCACTGTTCTGGGTCCAGGTTTTGGTGTAATTTCTAGCTTCTTTGGACTGGAAGAGAAGTTCCCAGAGAGGTGGCCAAAGAGGTCTTAATAAGTTAAGTCCCAGTCGAGCCTGACAGCAGAGACAGTGTGGTCTATGCTGGGAGGCTGGGGAATGACAGCCTCGTCTTGCATTTCTTGAAGCTTTCCTTTAGGACTGGGAAGACTCCCCTGCACCTCCATATCATTTTTTTGAATCTTGTTTTTCAACAGTCTCCTGGAAAGCAGATTATGGGAACCACTTCTGTTCCTCTCATCCCTGTTTTATTCTCTAATCCCCAGGGTTAGGCTTAGAGGGAAGAGTAACATGGAGATACATGGTAGGTGAGGAGAGAGAGGCTTCTGGACCGTTAAAAGAAATGAAAGCCAAATGGGGAGCACATATATCAAAAGTAAGCAGCTTTCTTGGTGACTAAGTGGTAAAGAATCCACCTGCCAACACCGGAGATGCGAGTTCAGTCCCTGGTTTGGAAAGATCCCCTGGAGAAGGAAATGGCAACTCATTCTAGCATTCTTACCCAGGAAATCCCATAGGCCACTCCAGTAGTCTTACTTGGGAAATCCCATAGGCAGAGGAGCCTGGTGGGCTACAGTTCATGGAGTCGCAAAGGAATTGAACATGACCCAGCTACTAAGCAACAACAGCACAAGGCCAGGTACACATAGGCTAGGGACAACCAGTCATATTAGCAAGAATAAAACTGAAGTCTGGCCTAAGTCTCTGCTTCTTTAAGGAGAGGCACTTTGGCCCAAATATCATGGTGATTATTCTATATAGGGTAGATATTTCTGCAAACTCATGCTGTCCTTTTTGACTATGTGACGCCCTTGCTTAGAACTCAAAGGGCAAGGAGAGGAGGCCCAGGAGCCCACTGAGGAGGTGGACAGTGGCATAACACAGCCAGCAACCAGCCAGTTTAGGGCTTGGAGGGCAGAGATGTGACCCCTGACTTCTGCAAGCCCTCCTGAAAGGCACCATTAGAGATCGAGCAGGGGTGCAATGAGGAGAATGTGCAGCGTCGAGGTGTGAACGTGAAGCAGCCTGGAGAATAAATAGGTTGAAGAAACTCTAAGAGAAGACAACCCTTTGGGGAGCCAACAGAGGTATATCCAGGAGCAATGGCCTTCCACAGAAAGTTACGTAAAGGGGCTCCTAACCCTTCAGGAGATGAAAAATAAACCAGTCTCCAGTGCAATACCAGAGTGCCCTGGGTGGTATTCACAGCACCTCCAGAGGTGGGGAAAGGCGCACAGTTCCTCACTCGCCCTCTAACTAGTGCTCCTTTGCTTTTTCCTGTGCAGACAAAAGTGGTAGGACTAATGAGCCCTCGGAGTGGGAGAAAAATGGAACTTCCATCAGCAGCACTTTCAGCTAGTTGGGTTAGGATTAGGTAAGATCTTTTAGAGAACAAGAAAGCCACTTTCAGTTTTTTTTCAAGTATATTAAAAAAAAAAGGAGAAATGTCAAAACAGAATCACAAGAATTGTGATTAAAAAAAAACTTTCATTTAATAAATCGGTATAATTTAGCACCAAAGGCACTGAGTTATTCACAAGATAATTATAGGGCTTTTAAAATATTTGAATTTATAATGTATGACTGGCAGTCTGAGTTAGGTAATGGGACAATGTGTTTCAGTTGTACGATGAACATCATTGTCTTTCAGTGTTGCTGCGGAGTAGCTCTGAGACTGTATGTGTAACCTCATTTGGAGATGAATCAAAATTTTAAATCTGAAGCCTTTGGTTGACTTGGGATAAATAGGATCCCCAACACAGTACTCGCCTCCTCAGTAGCACTTGGATTAGCAGAAATAAGGAGTTTACATAAGTGCAGCATTTTATAAAGACTTAGAAGACTGAGATAATATTTAATAAAGATCACTTTGTTGAATTAGGGAGATTTTAAAGAAGGGATTATTATAGATTTTGGGACAGTATTTGTGGGGAACCTTTTACCTCTAAGGGCCTAAATGTCTTGAAAGCATTGCCAGTGAGATTTAGATAGACACATATATTCATGAAAAATCTAAAAAGATGGGGATAAAATTGAAAAATGGTGAAAGGAGAATTGTCCCTTCTCACCAGTGTGTGTGTATGTCACAGATCTTGTGATTCATTTTCAAGGTTTGGGCCTCACTTGCCCCTTATTCCTGCTGTGTCCAGTTCTGTGGGGTGCCAGCTAGTTCCCACAGGTGCAGCTGANCCACTGTCTTCTCTAACAGCTCAGTTGGTAAAGAATCCGCCTGCAATGCAGGAGTCCCTGGTTTGATTCCTTGGTTGAGAAGATCTGCTGGAGGAGGGATAGGCTATCTACCCCAATATTCTTGGGCTTCCCTTGTGGCTCAACTGGTAAAGAATCACCTGCAATGCAGGAGATCTGGGTTTGATCCCTGGGTTGGGAAGATCCCCTGGAGAAGAGGAAGGCTGCCCACTCCAGTATTCTGACCTGGAGAACTCCATGGTCTGTATAGTCCATGGGGTTGCCAAGAGTCAGACACGACTGAGTGGCTTTCACTTCACTTTACTTTTCCTCTAGAACCACCTGGAAAGCCCAGAAAAACACATAGGGAATCATCTTCAAAGTTTGAGCTTGCTTTCATCTAGTGGAAAGAACTTCCATGAAATTATTTCTTTATTTTCTTGGACTCAGAATGTCCTCCTGGCCAGCTGCCCCTCCCTTCCAGAGCCCAGTTGAGCTCCCCTCCTCATGAACGCTCTCCTCATAGCTGGCCATCGGGCTTCCTCTTTCCCTATTGCCTGTGCCTCTCCAGTGGCATGAACGGGGGCTGAACAAGGGCATCAGCAGGGGTTGACTCCTGTTAATCTCTTTTGTGGCTTTGTTGCATTTCCCCAACAAGGTGCATGTGTCTCAGAAGTAGAAACTTAACAGAGTGCGTGCTCCACAGACCTTAGGAAAATGATCAAAACTTGTTGAGGCTACAGACTTTCTTCTCTGCCTAGACTGAAGTTTCTGTGCTCTCTCTCCCCTCCCACCCCCATTCCTTTTCACCAAGCCATGCTCAGTTCCTGGACCCCAGACACACTGTGGGGTTCTGCTCTGGACCTCTGTGAACTTCTCAGGATGCTTGAGCCTCACCAGTGAGGAGCCCTACTGGGTAGGAACAGTGCCACTGGCCAGGCTGGGCTTCTGTGAATGACTGGAATGGAAGAAGTTGCCACTGTTCTGGGTCCAGGTTTTGGTGTAATTTCTAGCTTCTTTGGACTGGAAGAGAAGTTCCCAGAGAGGTGGCCAAAGAGGTCTTAATAAGTTAAGTCCCAGTCGAGCCTGACAGCAGAGACAGTGTGGTCTATGCTGGGAGGCTGGGGAATGACAGCCTCGTCTTGCATTTCTTGAAGCTTTCCTTTAGGACTGGGAAGACTCCCCTGCACCTCCATATCATTTTTTTGAATCTTGTTTTTCAACAGTCTCCTGGAAAGCAGATTATGGGAACCACTTCTGTTCCTCTCATCCCTGTTTTATTCTCTAATCCCCAGGGTTAGGCTTAGAGGGAAGAGTAACATGGAGATACATGGTAGGTGAGGAGAGAGAGGCTTCTGGACCGTTAAAAGAAATGAAAGCCAAATGGGGAGCACATATATCAAAAGTAAGCAGCTTTCTTGGTGACTAAGTGGTAAAGAATCCACCTGCCAACACCGGAGATGCGAGTTCAGTCCCTGGTTTGGAAAGATCCCCTGGAGAAGGAAATGGCAACTCATTCTAGCATTCTTACCCAGGAAATCCCATAGGCCACTCCAGTAGTCTTACTTGGGAAATCCCATAGGCAGAGGAGCCTGGTGGGCTACAGTTCATGGAGTCGCAAAGGAATTGAACATGACCCAGCTACTAAGCAACAACAGCACAAGGCCAGGTACACATAGGCTAGGGACAACCAGTCATATTAGCAAGAATAAAACTGAAGTCTGGCCTAAGTCTCTGCTTCTTTAAGGAGAGGCACTTTGGCCCAAATATCATGGTGATTATTCTATATAGGGTAGATATTTCTGCAAACTCATGCTGTCCTTTTTGACTATGTGACGCCCTTGCTTAGAACTCAAAGGGCAAGGAGAGGAGGCCCAGGAGCCCACTGAGGAGGTGGACAGTGGCATAACACAGCCAGCAACCAGCCAGTTTAGGGCTTGGAGGGCAGAGATGTGACCCCTGACTTCTGCAAGCCCTCCTGAAAGGCACCATTAGAGATCGAGCAGGGGTGCAATGAGGAGAATGTGCAGCGTCGAGGTGTGAACGTGAAGCAGCCTGGAGAATAAATAGGTTGAAGAAACTCTAAGAGAAGACAACCCTTTGGGGAGCCAACAGAGGTATATCCAGGAGCAATGGCCTTCCACAGAAAGTTACGTAAAGGGGCTCCTAACCCTTCAGGAGATGAAAAATAAACCAGTCTCCAGTGCAATACCAGAGTGCCCTGGGTGGTATTCACAGCACCTCCAGAGGTGGGGAAAGGCGCACAGTTCCTCACTCGCCCTCTAACTAGTGCTCCTTTGCTTTTTCCTGTGCAGACAAAAGTGGTAGGACTAATGAGCCCTCGGAGTGGGAGAAAAATGGAACTTCCATCAGCAGCACTTTCAGCTAGTTGGGTTAGGATTAGGTAAGATCTTTTAGAGAACAAGAAAGCCACTTTCAGTTTTTTTTCAAGTATATTAAAAAAAAAAGGAGAAATGTCAAAACAGAATCACAAGAATTGTGATTAAAAAAAAACTTTCATTTAATAAATCGGTATAATTTAGCACCAAAGGCACTGAGTTATTCACAAGATAATTATAGGGCTTTTAAAATATTTGAATTTATAATGTATGACTGGCAGTCTGAGTTAGGTAATGGGACAATGTGTTTCAGTTGTACGATGAACATCATTGTCTTTCAGTGTTGCTGCGGAGTAGCTCTGAGACTGTATGTGTAACCTCATTTGGAGATGAATCAAAATTTTAAATCTGAAGCCTTTGGTTGACTTGGGATAAATAGGATCCCCAACACAGTACTCGCCTCCTCAGTAGCACTTGGATTAGCAGAAATAAGGAGTTTACATAAGTGCAGCATTTTATAAAGACTTAGAAGACTGAGATAATATTTAATAAAGATCACTTTGTTGAATTAGGGAGATTTTAAAGAAGGGATTATTATAGATTTTGGGACAGTATTTGTGGGGAACCTTTTACCTCTAAGGGCCTAAATGTCTTGAAAGCATTGCCAGTGAGATTTAGATAGACACATATATTCATGAAAAATCTAAAAAGATGGGGATAAAATTGAAAAATGGTGAAAGGAGAATTGTCCCTTCTCACCAGTGTGTGTGTATGTCACAGATCTTGTGATTCATTTTCAAGGTTTGGGCCTCACTTGCCCCTTATTCCTGCTGTGTCCAGTTCTGTGGGGTGCCAGCTAGTTCCCACAGGTGCAGCTGACCACGCTGACCTCAGATCCACTCTGTATGGTCTCACTTTCTGCCTTCAGGCCTCTGAGTAATGTTGTGGGTGGGGCCACATGGTAACGTGCTTAGCACCCACACCGGGGTGACTGCAGACGTCCCTGGGGAGAATCTCTGCCCAGTGGCCTGGCTGGCAGTGGAGAGCTGCTTGTACATGTTCTTTTTTCTGTGTGGAATCCTCGTCCCTCAGATTTTTCGTGTGGATAGTGCCCTATGATGATGCTTTTTTTTGTTTTTTTTTTAGTTGCTAAGTTGTGTCTGACTCTTTGAGATCCCATGGATTGTAGCCCGCCATGATCCTCTGTCCATGGGATTCTCCAGGCAAGAATATGGGATTCGGTTGGCATTTGCTTTTCCAGGGTATCTTCCTGACCTAGGGATCAAACCCATGTCTCCCACATTAGAGGAGGATTCTTTGCCACCGAGCCACCAGGGAAGCCCCTATCATGCTTTAGGACTCAGCTCAACTCTCACATCTCAAAGGGGCCCTCCATGACCACTGTGCTTATAACATATGGCACTTATCCCACTCCATGGGTACCATGGATCCATTCATCAGTTTGCCTTTTTATTGTCCATTGCCCTAATTAGAATGAAATCTCCAGGAAGGCTGGGATGAATTCTCCAGGAAGTCTGTTTTCTTTGCTGTTGTCTCTAGCACCGGTCCAGGTTCTGACACCCAACAGGGCCTCAATCAGTTTTGATACATCCTTTCCACTTCTGCACTGGATCCCATCCCCTCTCACCTCCTCAAGGGCATTGTGCCACCAACACTCCTTCTTCTCTTATTGAGATCATTCCCATCCACAGACAAACACACTGTAATTTCTCCTACTTAAAAAAAAAAAAAAAAAAGCAAAACAAATAACTGCTCTTAACCCACTTCCTTTTTCAGTTGACACACTACACATTTCATTTGTTGTTTGTCATCTGTCTCCTCCATTAGATGAGAATCTCCACAAGGGAGAGACTTGAGTCTGTCTGTGGCTGCACCTCTTGTGCCTGGAAAATAGTAGTCACTCACTAAAACTGTGGTGAATGTATGCATCGTTTTGCAGAATGAATGAATGTATAAAACAAGAGACTTTCTTAATCAATAGAGAAAAAAAATCAGTCTATATCTTGAGCAGTGTCTAGATAGCTTAAAAGATAACATTCAACTAATAAGCAGTATACATAAGACAGATCTGCAGGGGTATGTTGTAGCTATCTAATTGTGTCAGTGATGTGGGGAAGAATTTTATTCCACTGTGAGGTACTGCCTTCTAATGTGGAAAGCTCAACAAGGCAGTTTAATGGAAAAAGGAAAAACCAGTGACAGGCTTCTGAGCATTAAGATAACAGCTAGCCTTGTCTTAGAGACGAAAAACTGAGGCCCAAAGGTAGTAATTTTTCTCCATCTCTGTGTTCTCCCCTTTAATGGCCTAGGACATAATTATCTATAAAACATACCCAGATAACTAACTCACAGTAAAAGGGAAGTTGTTGTCCTTAGAAATTTAACACCACCAATTGCTTTTTAAGGCTGAGTGCCAAAGAATTAATGCTTTTGAACTGTGGTGCTGGAAAAGACTCTTGAGAGTCCCTTGGACAGCAAAAAGATCAAACCAGTCAGTCTTAAAGGAAATCAACCATGAATATTCATTGGAAGGACTGATGCTGAGGCTGAAGCTCCAATAGTTTGGCTCCAATACTGAGGCAACTCGTTGGAAAAGACGCTGATGCTGGAAAAAGTTGAAGGTAAAAGGAGAAGGGGCCACAGAGGGTGAGACGGTGGGATGGCATCACCAACTCAGTGGACACAGTTTGAGCGAACTCTGGGAGACAGTGAAGGACAGGGAAGCCTGACCTGCTACAGTCCACGGGGTCACAAAGAGTCGGACACGACTGAGTGAACAACTATTGCTTTCCGGAAACCTGACATGCAATAATAGAGCCTCCCAGGAGGTGGCGACTCGCCTTTCTCTCCAGGAGGTCTCCACAGTAGCAGGCCACTGAAGGGCGCAGAGCTACTGGGGCCTGGCCAGGTCAGCTGACTGGGTCAGCCAGGCAGGGCCTCCAGGGAGGAGAGCCCCCAAACAAGGCTCTGCCTCAGAATATGCTTCATTCTTGTTGGCTAAACCCCCATAAGTAAAATAATTGCTACTGAAAAAGATACACTTTTAAAGCTTCAGATGCAAAAGAACTACAGATCCGGGATGGTTGGCAGGTCCACAGTCAGGATATTTATCTCAAATTCAGGGAGTTTGAAAATCTAGGACAGCTCCTTGGCAACCCAGTACTGACGGTTCTTTTGTTCGACTTTTCTGAGGCAACAGCCTCTGAGAGCCAACCAGATTTTCTCTATGAGAGAGACTCAACCTGGCCAGTGTTCTACCACAGGAATTATGAACCTGAGAGTTGGGGTCCACCTGGGGTCACAAAGAGTCGGATACAACTGAGTGACTAACACACAACCCCTATAAGGGGGCGCTAGTGGTAAAGAGCCTGCCTACCAATGCAGGAGACCTGGGTTCCATCTCTGGGTTGGGAAGACCCCCTGGAGGAGGTATTGGCCACCCACTCCAGTATTCTTGCCTGGAGAATCCCATGGACAGAGGATCCCGGTGGGCTACAGTCCACGGGGTTGCAAAGAGTCGGACACGACTGAAGTGACTCAGCACACACACACGCAAGCACACACACCCCCTGCAACTGGGTGTGGGATTGTGTGTGAGGGTTGGAGGTGGGGGGTGTGTTGACAGACACTTACAGTTTCTAGAGAAGAAAGCACATTGTTTTCATCAGTCGTTCACAGAGCTCCATGATTCAGAAGAGAAACTACTCTGAAGATCTTCCAACCTTTCTCCCCAAAGGCCTCGTGGACTCTTTACCCCACTCAGTCCCCTGAGATACTCCAGTTCTCCAGTTGTCATTAACAGGGGTATCAAGGATTGGCAAAGAGACAGAAATATCAGTTATTTAAACAGAGAGGGCCATCTAATGATTGGAACTAGGTGTAAAGTTGTTATCTAGGTAACAGAAAAGGCAGAAAGAGTGCACTAAGGTATCACAGAGTCAGCAACTGCAGGAGCAGCCCCCACCCTAGGACCAGGTGTGGGGAGAGGTGGGAACTGTTAAAACTTAGAAACCTGAAATCAGATGTTGAGGAGGAGGTTCTGCTCAGCTGAGCTGGAATCTCTGAGCTACAGAGGGGTCCAGGTGGTTTGGGAGGGGAGAGTGGAGGAGGTAGGGTGTGGGAACCCGGTGTCTCCTGGGAGGGGGGAGGGTGATGAGGCTGTAAGTGTTGGGGAGGTGGAGAACTGCATACACATCCTGCATAAAAACTGCGTACAAATTTTGCTACGAGATTCGCCTTCACTGCCAGGGTGGAGAGGGGAGACTAGGCTGACATGGATAGGAGCAGGAAACCCACGCAGGAAGGAACAAGCCCCTCCTTACTCCTCCAGCCGTGCTGTCTGCCTCTAGGGTCTCCCATGGGAAGAGTGAATCTGGAGCCGGTTGGCAAAGGTGAAATCTGATTTGCAGAGTCCCAGCACGGAGGAGCCTGGTGGGCTGCAGTCCATGGGGTTGCGAAGAGTCGGGCGTGACTGAGCGACTTCCCTTTCACTTTCCACTTTCATGCATTGGAGAAGGAAATGGCAACCCACTCCAGTGTTCTTGCCTGGAGAATCCCAGGGACGGGGAGCCTGGTGGGCTGCCGTCTGTGGGGTCGCACAGAGTCGGACACGACTGAGGTGACTTAGCAGCCGCAGCAGCAGCTCTAAATCACAAGGCTGAGCACAGAAAGCTAGGTTTGAAGCCCAAGCTGACATAGCTTCCTCCCCTTGACCTTCCCTCTGCTCTGCAACTGAAGCCATAGTCAGCCCGTCACTTGCCCTTTAGATTTTCCGTACCTGTGCACAGGGTCCCCTAAGCTTCGAGGGACACATATTAAGCTCTCTCAGTGGACAAGTTGATCCCTTTTTTTCTAGGCTTCTGACAAGGGCCCTGTACTTCCTCCCCGCCCCGCCCTCCAGGGATGGGACTAGACTCACAATACAACAAAAACTTTGCCCAGAAACCCTCTTTTTTCGTTTCCAAGCTCCTGGCTGTTTTGTCACTATGAATGAGGGCCACNTTAAGCTCTCTCAGTGGACAAGTTGATCCCTTTTTTTCTAGGCTTCTGACAAGGGCCCTGTACTTCCTCCCCGCCCCGCCCTCCAGGGATGGGACTAGACTCACAATACAACAAAAACTTTGCCCAGAAACCCTCTTTTTTCGTTTCCAAGCTCCTGGCTGTTTTGTCACTATGAATGAGGGCCACGATCAGTTCAGTTCAGTCGCTCAGTCGTGTCCAACTCTTTGCAACCCCATGAATCGCAGCACGCCAGGCCTCCCTGTCCATCACCAACTCCCAGAGTTCACTCAGACTCACGCCCATTGAGGCAGTGATGCCATCCGGCCACCTCATCCTCAGTCGTCCCCTTCTCCTCCTGCCCCCAATCCCTCCCAGCATCAGAGTCTTTTCCAATGAGTCAACCCTTCGCATGAGGTGGCCAAAGTACTGGAGTTTCAGCTTTAGCATCACTCCTTCCAAAGAAATCCCAGGGCCTATCTCCTTCAGAATGAACTGGTTGGATCTCCTTGCAGTCCAAGGAACTCTCAAGAGTCTTCTCCAACACCACAGTTCAAAAGCATCAATTCTTTGGCGCTCAACCTTCTTCACAGTCCAACTCTCACATCCATACATGACCACTGGAAAAACCATAGCCTTGACTAGACGGACCTTAGTTGGCAAAGTAATGTCTCTGCTTTTGAATATGCTATCTAGAGGGCTATGATAGTAAACTGGTTTTCTCTGGCTTCCCTTCTTCCAAAGCCTGAACCATGGTCTGAACCTCTCCTTGGAATGTGAGCTCTACTGCCTTCAAAATTTCTAACATCTTGTTATATATGTACTCAGAAAAATGAATAGAACAACTGGGTCGCCTTATTATTTTCAAAGCATCAGTATTCTTAAAGTTTTCAAGCCCGAGGAGAGTGGACCTTTTAGGTCCATTGGGGACTATTCAGGTAAAGAAGAGATACTATGAAACTTCAGGGTCTCGGAATTGTGCGTCAGCTGAAATCACTAACCTGTTTCTAATCCCTGGAAGGAGGATTGACACCTTTGGGATTGCTTCGGAGGACTGTGAGGATTAAATGAGATCTCATATGCAAAAGTAAAAATACTAGTTTACAAAGGTAAACTAGAAGGCACAGTGTGCAGAGGTGAGCTGGACCGTCGTGAGTATGGAAGCTTTAAGGGAGCCTTGATTATCTAGAATTTCTAAAGATGCTTCAAAGCAGGCACTTGTAGTTCAAAGAGGAAACTTTGCTTTTCAAAACTAGATCCAGAGCAAACAAAGGGATAGTTTGGCAAATGTATTTGAAAAAAAAAAAACAAACAAAAACAACCCTAGAGTATTAGCAACACTGAGCTGATTACAGTAAAACTGATAAGTATGGCCCCATCCATTTGTTCCTGACCTGCCCTAGGGTCGTCTACAATGTGTTCCTCACTTACAACAGCTTTCTGTTGCTTGTTGCCTGGAGGTGTGCCCTGGTGCCTGGAGCATGCTTAGCCCTGAGGTCGACAGGGACCGAATGCCCCAGAAGCAACCTTTACCCTTGGGGTCTGTGTACCTGGGTCCTCGGGGGAGCCTAGTAGGATAGAGCCCCCATCCCCCCAACCAGTGATGAGTGGCTCACTAACTCCCTTTTCTGACTTGTTTCCTTTCTTGTCTCACTTTCCCTACTCTCTCAAAGAACTTTCTGGAATCACCACCCCCATCAACTACTTGCAACTTGAATCTTTGCCCCAGAGTCTGCTCTTGGGAAGAACTCAAGCCATGGCAGAGAAGTCTGGAGGGCTTGCCTTTGGCAGGCAAATGTAACGTATATTAGCTGAAGATTTCTCTGTCAATACAGTTATTGGGTGCTAAGCAAAATGGCTAAGTAGCAATAATAACTTCCATTTATTGATAGTTTTCTTCATGCCAAGCATGATCCTAAACTCCTTTCACATACCTCATTCATGTCACTTTGACAGTCACTGTGAAGTGAAGTTGCTCAGTCGTGTCTGACTCTTTGCAACCCCGTGGACTGTAGCCCACCAGGCTCCTCCGTCCATGGGATTCTCCGGGCAAGAATACTGGAGTGGGTTGCCATTGCCAGGGGATCTTCTTGACCCAGGTATCGAACCCAGATCTCTCACATTGCAGGCAGATGCTTTAACCTCTGAGCTACCAGGGAAGCCCCAACCTCATTCATAGTGACCTTCAAAATGGGTGCTCTTCTTATTAGATGAAGAAATTGAAGCGCAGTGGCTTGCCAAAGTCATGTAACTTTTAAGTGAAAGATCTGGGATTCTGACTCTGGGAATTTGATTCTAGAGCCCATACTTTTATCTACTCAGTGTGGTTCCCAAACTATTGGCCACTGAATAAGCAAAGAGCCAAAGAGCATGGCTCCATTCCTCATGTTGTTTTAAAAGGCCTGACTCAAGGGTTGCTGAAAGACAGAGGGTATAGTAAGATGAGTGTAGGTTTGAGAATTCAAAACCACATTCTACCTCCACTTATCAGCATTGTGGCCTTGAACAAATCACTTCTCCTCTGACCCTCAGTTTGGACGGGGGAACCTGGGGGGCTGCCGTCTATGGGGTCTCACATAGTCACACACTACTGAAGAGACTTAGCGGCAGCAGCAGCAGCAGCAGCAGCAGCACGGGGTGGCAGAGGTTGGTGAAAAATAATGCCTGACTCATGGGACTACAGTCAGCGTCAAATGAGATGATGCTTGTGGAGCACTGGAATTCCGAACATGATGGACAATTTTGGATGCTATGGCATCAGTCACGGGCTCTCAACTCCCTCCTCTGCAGATCACTATCCCTTTTAGCCCAGCTCCCAGGGCCCAGGACTCTCACCTGCTGCTTCCTTAAAGGAGTTAGGATGTAGATGACGGAGGATAGGACTTCGGAATCTGACAGGCAGGGATTTGAATGTCATAGTCTTTGCCGTCTCTATCTTAAAAAAAAAAAAAAAACAACTCTGGACAGTTATTGAAGGTCTCCAGGCAGTCCTCTATTTTCTCATCTATACAATGGGGATAATAAAACGGGACTGTGGAAAAGGTTAAATAAGGCAATGCAGACAAGTACTTAGCACAGTCCAGCACAACTTAGTGCTCCAAGCATTGTTCAGTTCAGTCACTCAGTTGTGTCCGACTCTTTGCGACCCCGTGAACTGCAGCACGCCAGGCCTCCCTCTCTATCACCAATCCCCGGAGTTTACCCAGGCTCATGCTCATTGAGTCAGTGATGCCATCTAACCCTCTCATCCTCTGTCATCCCCTTCCCCTTCTGCCTTAAATCTTTCCCAACATTAGGGTCTTTTCAAATGAGTCAGCCCTTCGCATCAGGTGGCCAAAATATTGGAGTTTCAGCTTCAACATCAGTCCTTCCAATGAACACTTCCAGATATTCAAGCTGGTTTTAGAAAAGGCAGAGGAACTAGAGATCAAATTGCCAACATTTGCTGAATCATCGAAAAAGCAAGAGAGTTCCAGAAAAACATCTATTTCTGCTTTATTGACTATGCCAAGGCCTTTGAGTGTGTGGATCACAATAAACTGTGGAATATTCTTAAAGAGATGGGAATACCAGACCACCTGAGTTGCCTCTTGAGAAACCCATATGTAGGTCAAGAAGCAACAGTTAGAACTGGACATGGAACAGCAGACTGGTTCCAAATAGGAAAAGGAGTATGTCAAGGTTATATATTGTTACCCTGCTTATTTAACTTCTACGCAGAGTACATCATGAGAAACGCTAGGCTGGAGGAAGCACAAGCTGGAATCAAGATTGCTGGGAGAAATATCAATAACCTCAGATATGCAGATGACACCACCCTTATGGCAGAAAGTGAAGAAGAACTGAAGAGCTTCTTAATGAAAGTGAAAGAGGAGCGTGAAAAAGTTGGCTTAAAGCTCAACATTCAGAAAACGAAGATCATGGCCTCTGGTCCCATCACTAGATGGGGAAACAGTGGAAACAGTGGCTGACTTTATTTTTTGGGGCTCCGAAATCACTGCAGATGGTGATTGGAGCCATGAAATTAAAAGCTGCTTACTCCTTGGAAGGAAAGTTATGACCAACCTAGATTGCATATTAAAAAGCAGAGACATTATTTTGTCAACAAAGGTCCATCTAGTCAAGGCTATGGTTTTTCCAGGAGTCAGGTATGGATGTGAGAGTTGGGCCGTGAAGAAGGCTGAGCACCGAAGAATTGATGCTTTTGAACCGTGGTGTTGGAGAAGACTCTTGAAGGTCCCTTGGGCTGCAAGGAGATCCAACCAGTCCATTCTGAAGGAGATCAGCCCTGGGATTTCTTTGGAAGGAATAATGCTAAAGCTGAAACTCCAATAGGTACTGTTATTAATATTACTGTTATTACTGTTGATTTTATGAGAGAAAAATAGGGACCGAATGTAAAGACAGGCAAAGTCTGACTGATTTTACATAATATATAAGAAGAGAATTATTAGCAGTTTCCATCGACTTAAGAGAAAGTGAGAACGCCTCAATCTGTCATTGCATTCCTGTTTAACATTCAAATTCTGTACATCTCGCTGAAGAAAAGGATAAAGTTCTGAAGAAAACATAGTTCTGAAAGCAACAATTTACATCAAATGATAATGAAACAAATGATACACAAAAGATAAAATCCATGACAGTGAATACACTTGGATTCCTCATAAGTAAACAGAAGCTTTTCTTTCTGAATTTTGCTCCCTCCCCTGACTCCCCAAGTCAAACCAAGCCTGTGTGTATGTCTGTAGAGGGCGGGGACCAGCTGGGGGAGTGCAATGTACTGACTTGGGAAGGCAAAAGCAGGGCTAGAAAGACCTCCCTCTGAAGCCAGGGACGGACTCTGAAAGGAACAGGTCAGGGCAGAAGTGTGGGCAAGGAGGGCAAGAAGACTGGAGACACAGGCAGTAAATGGTGAAAAAGAAAGCTGGTGAGGGTCTCCTACCTTGTGGCTGGCACCGGAGGGATTGTTTCCCTCCTCCTGGGCACCAGGCCTCATTGGAGCGGACCTGCTGGGTCTCCCCACCCTGTGCTTAGGGGGGCAGAAGTGCCTATTGGAGACTCAGCACTTGTTAACGTGTCACCGCATCAAAGAAGAGAGAGAGACCTGACATTTCCCCAGTCCCCGAAAGTGAAAGAAGAAAGGGTTCTTTACTTTCAGGGCCATATCCTGAATGACAGAGGTCATTTTTTGCAACTAATCTGTGTGGGCCCAGGCTTCTAATTGTTTCCTGAATTACCTGCTAGCTATTAGTCATCTGGCCGCTTGCCAGAATATGCTAATGTCTCCAGAGTTCCTGGTCGGGAGTTTTGAGGAGCAGATTTCTTGTTTTGTCTTTGGGAATGTAGGACTTGGAGTGCAGGCCCTGCGAGTCCCGCAGGCAGAAACTCTGTCTTCTCCTCTGCCCTTAGCTATGCTGAGGGCAATGGCCAGGCACAGCGCACAGCTCCCAGCTGTGCCTGAGAGAATGCCCAGGAACCTAGTGCACAGTCATGCCGCTGCCCCTGTGGAACCTGGCAGCATGTCCTCTTTCTCCTGGATCCTGGAATCCACACCTGTAGGAGACTTGGCTTTATCAGAATGTCCTGGAAACCCTTCTGAGCAAAAGGGATTTTGGAGTTGATGTCGTTTGCTTAGAGAACAAGGAAACTCTTCAAATAATCTTTTGTTTGCGGAGAAGAGGGTAAGAAGGGTGTGAGAATTCAATAGGCCTGTTCTTCTGTTGAGTAAGGGCAGAGCTTGGCCATCATCCGGGAGGGCTGAGTATCCTCAACATCAGTTACTCCCATGACCTTAAGAACACACAATGAAAGGTCATCATGTGAGAAGGCTGCATAGACATGTGGCATCATTCATCTTGTTATAAAGGCAGCATGTGCTCATTATTTTGAAATTTAGAAATTCTGGAAAAGCAAAAAGAAAACATTCAAAATTTCACTTCTCTAAGATAATTATTGTTAACCTTTTGGTGTATCTTCTGCCTTTCTTTTTCTATTCTATTTTATACCTGTTTACGGAAAAAAAATCCCGTGGATGGAGGAGCCTGGTAGGCTGCAGTCCATGGGGTCGCGAAGAGTCAGGCACGACTGAGCAACTTCACTTTCACTTTTCACTTTCGTGCACTGGAGAAGGAAACAGCAACCCACTCCAGTGTTCTTGCTTGGAGAATCCCAGGGACGGGGAAGCCTGGTGGGTTGCCGTCTATGGGGTCGCACAGGGTTGGACAGGACTGAAGCAACTAGCAGCAGCATGAAAAAAAAAAAGTGTTTTTTGATTAAAAAATACAAAGACATTTTGTGAATACAGAACATTTTGTCTTGTTCTGTGACCTGCCCCCTCCGCCCCAGCTCTCCTCCCCATCATTCCTTCCCAGGTGTCTTTGCTTGGTCCTCCCTCCTTAGGCTCTGAATTCCTCCTGGGTCATGACCCTCCTATTGAAGTCTAACCAGTTTTCTTGATGGTATCATCCAGACCCATGCTATGTGGTACAATCTTATGCCATGGACTGCTAGCCCCCACCTATACTCCAGATNCGTCATCATGTGAGAAGGCTGCATAGACATGTGGCATCATTCATCTTGTTATAAAGGCAGCATGTGCTCATTATTTTGAAATTTAGAAATTCTGGAAAAGCAAAAAGAAAACATTCAAAATTTCACTTCTCTAAGATAATTATTGTTAACCTTTTGGTGTATCTTCTGCCTTTCTTTTTCTATTCTATTTTATACCTGTTTACGGAAAAAAAATCCCGTGGATGGAGGAGCCTGGTAGGCTGCAGTCCATGGGGTCGCGAAGAGTCAGGCACGACTGAGCAACTTCACTTTCACTTTTCACTTTCGTGCACTGGAGAAGGAAACAGCAACCCACTCCAGTGTTCTTGCTTGGAGAATCCCAGGGACGGGGAAGCCTGGTGGGTTGCCGTCTATGGGGTCGCACAGGGTTGGACAGGACTGAAGCAACTAGCAGCAGCATGAAAAAAAAAAAGTGTTTTTTGATTAAAAAATACAAAGACATTTTGTGAATACAGAACATTTTGTCTTGTTCTGTGACCTGCCCCCTCCGCCCCAGCTCTCCTCCCCATCATTCCTTCCCAGGTGTCTTTGCTTGGTCCTCCCTCCTTAGGCTCTGAATTCCTCCTGGGTCATGACCCTCCTATTGAAGTCTAACCAGTTTTCTTGATGGTATCATCCAGACCCATGCTATGTGGTACAATCTTATGCCATGGACTGCTAGCCCCCACCTATACTCCAGATTAGAAATCAGCAAACTTTTTCTGTGAAGAATCAGATGGTAAATGATTTAGGCTGTGCAGGCCATGTACAGCGCTGTTGCAACTACTCAACTCTGCTGTTGTAGCATGAAATCAGCCAGAGACAAATACGTAAATGGTGAGCAAGGTTATGTGCCAATAAAACTTTATTTATGGATGCTAAAGAAATACAGTGGTGCCATCCAATCTTTTGGAAGTGTCTGAAGGATATACCCTTTAGCACCAGAGTTTATGATTAGCTCTACGGTAATCCTCAGAGAACTTATTTTATGGGGCTAAGATAGAGCAGAGCTCACATACCAGCAGGACTGGTTCCAAAGGACTGAAATCCAGGACCTTTGGTTTTAAGCATTTATTTTCATTTATGTGCATATGGAGAAAGAGGAGCAGGTGGAACTGCCTAGAAGCAGAGAAAGTGTACCTGTCAATTCACTTGGTCAAAAACCAAGCAGGCAAATATTGGACCAGCTCTCCAACGGTAAACATTTAGAAAACTAGACAAAGTGTATGAAACCACTGTTTTCACAAATTTCAGACATTTGCTGAGAGAATGGAAGCAAAACGAGGTGATCCCTAGATTGCTTCTGCATTTTGCCTAGAAGCACATTCCAGACCACAGTGCAGGGGTGGAAAACAAGCAGGACGTGGGAATCGAGTCTTACTGAGTGGAGGAGACAAAGACCAAGGGAGGCTGAGTCAGCTGGAAATTGCCAGACAGAGAACCAGGAAGAAGAGAACCACTCAGAGGAAGAATTGCAGAAAGCTTGCCGGAGTTCTTAAAAGGATTTGGCTGAATCTTAGGACACAGGTATAGTTTTCATGATTTGGGGAAAAAAGCAACTATGGGGGAAAGAACAAGTACTGGGGAGCTGCAGACTGAACACCTCCAGAAGCTGTACGTGGTTGGAGTTGCTGAGCTCTAATCAGCTAGAATAAAGAGACCACACTGAACATCTGGAATATTCAGTAAAGACCTTAGAAAAGCAAGACCTTGGGAATGAGACCCAAATAGCCCTGCACTAAAGGTCACTCAAGATCAGCCCCTACAAAGCTTGCAGACTCATAATGATCTGTAAAAGACTTTGACCACCAGAACAAAATTCAAAACTCTTTGAAGGAAGAAAAAAAAAATCGGTCCCTTAACAGTGTAACATTTACAATGTTCCGCATTTCTTAAAACAGTTACTTGACATACAAAAAATAGAGAGAAGTAAAAACATGAGAGAAATGAGGCAATTAGCAGGTGAGACCCTTTTAAATCATTATAAGTATGCTAAAGGATTTGAAGGAAAACATAACCAAGAAAGAAACAGAAACTATAAAAAGAAACCAAATGGAAGTAAAAAAAATGCAACATCTGAAATGAAAAATTACACACCGCAAAGGAAAAATATTAGTGAAATTAAAAACACAGCAATAGAAACTATTCACACTGAAGCACGCCAAGGAAAAAGAATGAACAAAAATGAACAAAGTTTCAATGACCTATGGTAAAGCATCACAAAGTCTGACTTACATACCTTGGTAGTAACAAAACAAGGGGAGGGACTTCCCTGATGATCCAGAGGTTAAGAATCCACCTGCTAATGCAGGGGATGCAGGTTTGAGCCCTTATTCAGGAAGAGCTCATGTGCCTCGGGGCTACTAAGCCTGATGTCACAACGACTGAGCCCATGCTCTAAAGCCCATGTGCTGAAGCTCGCACACCATAGAGAGGCCGCCACAATGAGAAGCCCACACACCACAACCAGAGAAATCCCTCAAGCAGCAACAAAGACCCCACACAGCCAAAAAGTGAAGTAACTACTACTACTACTACTACTACTAAGTCACTTCAGTCGTGCCTGACTCTGAGCAACCCCATAGACGGCAGCCCACCAGGCTCCGCCGTCCCTGGGATTCTCCAGGCAAGAACACTGGAGTGGGTTGCCATTTCCTTCTCCAATGCATGCAAGTGAAGAGTGAAAGTGAAGTCGCTCAGTTGTGTCCAAAAAACAAGGAGAGAAGTGGAAAGTATTTTTGAAAAAATAATGGGTGAAAAAAACATTTTTAATTTTGACTCACAGATTCAACAAGTTCAACCATGCAGGATATACACAACTGCCAAGGGACACAAGAAGGACTTTATGGGGGGATAGCGTGTTCTGTACCTTGATAGCAATGGTAATGGTGGCAGTTGTGGAAGTATGTGTGTTTGGATTTTAGAAGTCATGAATTCATGTAACACATTCAATTCCAATCCAGCATGTCTCATAACTGTACATTTCTCCATGGTAAGAACCTTGGCTCCCAACAACACTGACATATATGTTCATTTGCCCATTGTTTCAGAATTTTGCTGTACTACAGAAAATATAATACTATAGAAAATAAACTAAGAAAAAGTTTAAGATTTTATTTTCACTAAATTGAGTGTGTATAATCAAAATGTTGTGCTCAAAAATTCTTTGGATTAATTTTTCCCCCCTCACTTCAGTAAGATTATGTTATACTTTTAAAATGTATTTATATACCTGTCAAGGTCCAGTCAGAAGGTAGAAACCACAAAAGTTATTTTAACAGACAGCATTTAATATAAATATTTGTTAATTAGGTATTAATAAGTAGGTACCTAAGCAGATTTAAAAAGAACTTTAAGGCAGCAGTTCCCAAACTTTTTTGGTTTCAGGACTTTTTAAAATACTTTTACAAACTCACTGAGGACCCCAAGGAATTCACATGTTGGCTAAAGCCTGTGTCAGTCGTGTCCGAATCTTGTGACCCCGTGGACTGTAGCCTACCAGGCTTCTCTGTCCATGGGATTCTCCAGGCAAGAATACTGGAGTGGGTTACCATTTCCTTCTCCAATTTATCACCAGTAAGCTCAGTTGGTAAAGAATCCCACTTCAGTATTCTGGCCTGGAGAATTCCACGGGCTATATAGTCCATGGGGTCTCAAAAAGTCGGACACTATTGAACAAATTTCACATTCAACATTTATCACCAATGTTAGAAAATAAAACTGAGAACTTTTCTACAACATTTATTTTTTTAAAAATTTAAAAATAACAGGCAAGGTAAGTGGGGAAAATGTGTAATGAAAAGATGGATATAGGGTATCAACTTCCAGTTGTAAGATGAGTATGTTCTGGAGATCTAATGTATAGCATAGTGACTTCAGTTAACAATGATGTTTTCTATACTTGAAAGTTGCTAAGAAAGTAAATCTTAAAACTTTTCACCACATACACACACACACACACACACACACAACACAATGGTGAGTATGTGAGGTGATGATGTGTTAATTAACCTTATTGTGGTAATCATTTTGAAAGATATATGTATATCAAATCATTGCATTCTACACCTTAAACTTACAATGTATGTCAATTATATCTCAATAAAGCTGAAAATAAAAACATCTGGCTCAGATGGTAAAGAATCTGCCTACAATGCAGGAGACTTGGGTTTGATCCCTGGGTTGGGAAGATCTCTGGAGAAGAGGATGGCTACCTACTCCTTGCAAGAAAATCTATGACCAACCTAGACAGCATATTGAAAAGCAGAGACATCACTTTGCCAACAAAAGTCCATCTAGTCAAAGCTATGGTTTTTCCAGTAGTCATGTATGGATGTGAGAGTTGGACTATAAAGAAAGTTGAGCGCTGAAGAATTGATGCTTTTGACCTATGGTGTTGGAGAAGATTCTTGAGAGTTCCTTGGATTGCGAGGAGATCCAAGCAGGCAATCTTAAAGGAAATCAGTCCTGAATATTCTTTGGAAGGACTGATGCTGAAGCTGAAACTCCCAATATTTTGGCCACCTGTTGCAAAAACTGACTCATTGGAAAAGACCCTGATGTTGGGAAAGATTGAAGGCAGGAGGAGAAGGGGATGACAGAGGATGAGATGGTTGGATGGCATCACTGACTCAGTGGACATGAGTTTGAGTAGGCTCTGGGAGTTGGTGACAGACAGGGAAGCCTGGCGTGCTGCAGTCCATGGGGTTGCAAAGAGCTGGACATGACTAAGGGACTTTCACTTTCATGTTAACAGAAATAACATATTTTTATGAAAAACAACTATATAAAAATTTAGTAGGGAGAGTGGCATTATTTAACATTTTTGCAAACTTTTTTCATATCTGCCTTAATAGAAGTCAGCTGGATACTTGTATCTGTTTCTGCATTCAGTCTATTATATGTTGTTTTGGTCAAAATACGTAAAGAAAATCCATATTTAACTATATGGGTATGTTTAAAAATATCCTCCCTTCCAGAAAAGGGAGGATATTTTAATAGACTTTCCAGATAATAATTATTATACTTTTTGATACTATAGCAAAACTAGACAAATAGTAGTTTCTCAGAGATTGGTTGCAATGTAGAATCTAAAACTATACCTAAAAAACATTGTTAATCTGTTATATTAAAACCCATTGGTCTGTCTTGCAGTTTGAAAGGATCTTTTCCTCATGTATAATTTAGTAATTGCATGCATCAGGGATCGGAAAATATCAGTCGACTTCATGGTGCAGATATTTCAAATATTGCCATATTTTATTACACATCATTCAACAAAGTCCCCATTTGTTAATATCACCATGAATCTCATCAGAAAAAATTTTAAAGTATTGGAAACTATCAAGCTCACAATGGCAGATGCATATATTCCACATTTTTTAAATTTAGTTTGGAAGCGCATATTTTGTCATTGGCAACAAAAACCGTCAGTTGTTTTCCTTGAAGTGACAGGCTTACTTTGTTCATTTTTGAGAAAAGTCGGCTTAATGTCCAAATCTGAGTAACCATAGTTTGCCTGTTCATTGTTTCTGAAAGTAAAAGTTGGTGTGCGATGAAAAATATGGCTAGTTCAGCTAACTCAAACAATTGTGCAAGTGCTATTCTTTGAGACAGTCATAACATCACATTTTACTCTACAGCACAAATGTTTCAGTGATCATAAGAATATTGAAGTTGTCGACTAAAAAGATGCACAATGTGAGAGTTGTTAGTTAAGTTTTATTTTGGGCAAAGTGAGGACTAGAGCCAAGCAGACTGCACCGCAGATAGCTCTAAGAGACTGCTCCAAAGAGGCAGTGGGGGCAGGTCAATAGATAAGGTTTTGGTGAAGGGGGGAGTTCAGTGCAATCTACACTTTACAAAATGTTTTCTGCTAGTCATGAGGAGCTGATGTCACCATGAAGGGATCTAGTGCTTTTCTAAATATGAAGAGACGCAAGATCGTGAAATGAGTTCCTGGAAATGTCTAACTGTCTGAAGACCTGCTGCGCCAGTTTGCTCTTGGCAAGTGCCGATTCATAGTCAACAAAAGGATCTGATTGATTTAAGGATCTGATTTATGATTTAATAAAGTTACTCATTTTACTGCTTTGTCAAGGGTGATTCTTAAGTAGGACTGGATTTTTTTCCCCTGAAAGTACATAATGGTAAAAAATACAATGACTGCTAGTGCAGCACTGCCTTTATTCATGCTAAAGGGTCAACAGTCTTATTCAGTATGCCTTAGGTACCAGCAGTGCAAATGTCAACACAGAAAAAGGAAAAGAATGTCTTACGATTATGAAAATATTTTCGACCTCATGGATCCCCTGAAAGGGCTCAGGGACCCTGCAGAGGGATCCACAAACCACACTCTGAGAACTGCTACTCTGAGTTCTCATAGTTGCAACAATAGAAAGCAGTTACCACCCCTACTGCTGAGAGAAGAAAAGGAGGAAGTTGAATTTTTAAAACTGGCTTGACAATGTTGTGTTAGTTTCTGTTGTAAAATGAAATGAGTCAACTATGTATATACGTATATCCCCTCCTTCTTGGACCTCGCTCCTACCCTCTGCTTCCCCATCCCACTCCTCTACGTCATCACAGAGCACCAAGCTGAGCTTCCTGTGCTTTACACGGTAATGTCCATATGTCAATATTTTTAAAACTCAGAAACTTAGAAAGGAATTGTGGAATTGAAACTCAGAGCTCCTCTGAGGGAAAGGGGACACTTGGCTGGGGCTGGCTTCTGTGACTTCTTTGAAGGGGCCCTTAGGATTGGAAACTTAAGAGCTTGAAAAGAGGGTGCCTGCTGGTGTCTCTAAAGTGATGTAATGAGGCTAGTTTTTTAAGTGTTGGAAAAACTGTAAGCTGCATTTCACTGCTGCTATGAGAAGGAACTCTGCTGCCAGGGTGAAGATGGGGCTGCAGTAAGACTCACAGGAATTGCCACCAGAGAGGCAAACAAGTCCTCTCTTGACTCTGCAAGGTGGAGCTCAATAGAGAGGCAGCAGGCAAAGTGGAAATGTGGTTTGCAGAACCTTTGCTCCAACCTTACAAAGCAGAGTACAAAAGGATGAGCTTGGAACTTAGAGGCACTAGCAGGCATATTTGGACTTATTTGCTCTTGTTAGCATTCATTTCAGTTCAGTCACTTAGTTGTGTCTGATTGTTTGCAACCCCATGGACTGCAGCATGTCAGGCCTCCCTGTCCATCACCAATGCCCAGAGTTTACTCAAATTCGTGTTCGTTGAGTCGGTGATACCATCCAACCATCTCATCCTCTGTCGTCCCCTTCTCCTTCCACCTTCAATCTTTCCCAGCATCAGGGTCTTTTCCAGTGAGTCAGTTCTTCACATCAGGTGGCTAAAATATTGGAGTTTCAGCTTCAGCATCAGTCCTTCCAATGAATATTCAGGACCTATTTCCCTTAGGATTGCCTGGTTGGATCTCCTTGCAGTTAAAGGAACTCTCAACAGTCTTTTCCAACATCACAGTTAAAAAGCACCAGATCTTTGGTGCTCAGCTTTCTTTATAGTCCAATTCTCACATCCGTACATGACTATTTGAAAAACCATAGCCTTGGCTAAACAGACCTCTGTTGGCAAAGTAATGTTCTCTGCATTTTAATATGCTGTCTAGGTTGGTCATAACTTTTCTTCCAAGGAGCAAGTATCTTTTAATTTCATGGCTGCAGTCACCATCTGCAGAGATTTGGGAGTCCAAGAAAATAAAATCTCTCACTGTTTTCATTGTTTCCCCAACTATTTGCCATGAAGTGTTGGGACCAGAGGCCATGATCTTAGTTTTCTGAATGTTGAAATTTAAGCCAACTTTTTTACTCTCCACTTTCACTTTCATCAAGAGGCTCCTTAGTTCTTCTTCACTTTCTGCCATAAGGGTGGTGTCATCTGCATATCTGAGGTTATTGATATTTCTCCCAGAAGTCTTGATTCCAGCTTGTGCTTCATCCAGTCCAGTGTTTCTCATGATGTACTCTGCATAGAAGTTAAATAAGCAGTGTGACAATATACAGCCTTGAGATACGCCTTTCCTGATTTGGAACCAGTCTGTTGTTCCATGTCTAGTTCTAATTGTTGCTTCTTGACCTGCATACAGATTTCTCAGGAGGCAGGTCAGGTGTTCTTGGTATTCCCATCACTTTCAGAATTCTCCACAGTTTGTTGTGATCCACACAGTGAAAAACTTTGGCATAGTCAATAAAGAAGNAAGTTAAATAAGCAGTGTGACAATATACAGCCTTGAGATACGCCTTTCCTGATTTGGAACCAGTCTGTTGTTCCATGTCTAGTTCTAATTGTTGCTTCTTGACCTGCATACAGATTTCTCAGGAGGCAGGTCAGGTGTTCTTGGTATTCCCATCACTTTCAGAATTCTCCACAGTTTGTTGTGATCCACACAGTGAAAAACTTTGGCATAGTCAATAAA
Organism: Neotragus moschatus; assembly: GCA_006410615.1. Classification (NCBI taxonomy): domain Eukaryota; kingdom Metazoa; phylum Chordata; class Mammalia; order Artiodactyla; family Bovidae; genus Neotragus; species Neotragus moschatus. The sequence continues at coordinate 262,956 of SJYA01001547.1, read as the reverse complement.
GAAGAAGTAGATGTTTTCTGGAATTCTCTTGTTTTTTCAATGATTCAACAGATGTTGGCAATTTGATCTCTGGTTCCTCTGCCTTTTCTAAACCCAGCTTGAACATCTGAAAGTTCTTGGTTCACATACTGTTGAAGCCTAGCTTGGAGAATTTTGGTGTTAATTTGCTAGCATGTGAGATGAGTGCAATTGTGTGGTAGTTTGAACATTCTTTGGCATTGCCTTTCTTTGGGATTGGAATGAAAACTGACCTTTTCTGGCCCTGTGGCCACTGCTGAGTTTTCCAAATTTGCTGGCATATTGAGTGCAGCACTTTCACAGCATCATCTTTCAGGATTTGAAATAGCTCAACTGGAGTTCCATCACCTCCACTAGCTTTGTTTATAGTGATGCTTCCNGGTAGTTTGAGCATTCTTTGGCATTGCCTTTTTTTGGAATTGGAATGAAAACTGACCTTTTCCAGCCCTGTGGCCACTGCTGAGTTTTCCAAATTTGCTGGCATATTGAGTGCAGCACTTTCACAGCATCATCTTTCAGGATTTGAAATAGCTCAACTGGAATTCCATCACCTCCACTAGCTTTGTTCATAGTGATGCTTTCTAAGGCCCACTTGACTTCACAGGATATCTGGCTCTAGGTGAGTGATCACACCATCATGATTATCCAGGTCATGAAGATCTTTTTTGTATAGTTCTTCCATGTATTCTTCCCACCTCTACTTAATATCTCCTGCTTCTGTTAGGTCCATACCATTTCTGTCCTTTATCGAGCCCATCTTTGCATGAAATGTTCCCTTAGTATCTTTAATTTTCTTGAAGAGATCTCTAGTCTTTCCCATTCTGCTCTTTTCCTCTATTTTTTGCATTGATCGCTGAGGAAGGCTTTCTTATCTCTTCTTGCTATTCTTTGGAACTCTGCATTCAGATGCTTATATCTTTCCTTTTCTCCTTTGCTTTTTGCTTCTCTTCTTTTCACAGCTCTTTGTAAGGCCTCCCCAGACAGCCATTTTGCTTTTTTGCATTTCTTTTCCATGGGGATCATCTTGATCCCTGTCTCCTGTACAATGTCACGAACCTCGTTACACAGTTCATCAGGCACTCTATCTATCAGGATTACAAAGACAATTATAATACGGAGATCAGTTGAGAATTGGGGGAAGTGGTGGGGCGCCTTGGAACCCCCGGAGGGGTACCTAACTCAGCCAAATGGCCATAAAAACTTCCCACAGCAGTGTCTCTCAGGATGGGCAGGCGCCAACACAGGAGGAAGGGAAGCCAGGCTGGAGGATGGGGTAAGGGTGGGGCGATGGGGGAGGGGAGAGGGGAGAGTCACGGGCTGAGTCCCAAGCAGGAGGAGCTTATCCATGGGGGAAACTGCAGTTTATTCTGTGGGAAGAAAGACCACAGCAGGGACAAGACTTCTGTGTTAAAGTGGTAGCTTGAACAAACACAGCCAACTTTCCCTTCCCATGGTAACCTCATTGAGACTACAATAAAGAAAAAAAATTTTTTAAAGCATAAATCTACATAAAGGCATGGAGAACAGGAGAGGTGACAGGAGTAAACACTGTGGAAGCAAGAGATCAGATGAGTGAATAAAAACTGAGCAAATTTAGCAAAGACAAAACGCCAGCCGGCCGTGGGGAAACTAAGAACCCAGCGGGCTTACGCTAAGGGCAGGAGGGATTAATGCTGGAATGAGACCTCGCACAACGCTAGGAGGAGCTGAGAAAGTGAAGGTCCAGAGTAGGGAGACGAGGGATGGGAGGACTCGGTAACAAATCCTCCCGGATAATGATCAAAGGTGGACAACGTGGAGCTTGCTGGGAAACAGAGAAGTTGGGTGAGTCTGGCCACTGGGAACTGGGGCCTTGTGCAGAGGCTTGTGGGGGTGCTGTAGCCTCGAGTTCCCATCAGTGCGCCCAAGCCTCTGGTGGTGTGCCCGGGGCGACTGTCGTCATTTGGGAAGAGGTGCAGAGTGTGGCACAGAGGACAAGGTGGACCCCCGAGCACTTCTTCTGTCACCATGCCTCCCCTTCAGACAGCAACGGTACTGCTTGCCTTCCATCTCCCAAGCCTCACACCAGATCCTCTGTGGGATCCTCTCTCACACGGAACTCTATAGGGAAAGGGGTTCCAGGAAATGCAGCTTCAGTTTAACCAAGTTGAGAGTAAACCTTGGGACACCTCAAATGCAGGGGATAATGAGTCAGAAGGAGGCCAGAGGCTGGCCGCAGGGGCAGCCCCGGATTGCTCACGCCTGGAATATGGGCGAGAGGAAGAAACCCCATCTGTGCTGATGCTCCTGCAATTCCAGGGCTCTTCCTGTCACTGAATGCAGATCCCAATTAAAACACCCTCTACTTTGCCACTTGCAACTGTTACTTGCAGCTTCAAATCCCTCCAAGTCGTGGCTCTGCTCTTTGCCTTTCATCCTCTGTCAGACCCTGGGCTTCCTATGCTGGTGGACAGCTTGCATGCCCACAGCCATTTGGAGTCCAAGCCAAGCCTTATCACTGTGGCGGGCTGCAGCGAATTCTCCCCCAAGCCCACCCAGGCCTTTCCTCCAGGCAGGAGAAAAACTCTGCTTTCAGCTGTGAAGGTCCAGTGTCTTTTACCATAAGCCCCGCCACCTTCTTTGCCTTCTCCAGAAAGAGCTGGGCTGAGGTCTGCACTTAGCACTCTCCCTCTCTGGGACATAACTCACATCTCCACTGTGGGCACCTGTGTTCTTTAGAGGCTTTCTCCACAGCTGGTGTGTGAAGGGTTTTCAATGCTCACTCTGCTCTGACAGGTCCAGGCCGTACTCTCTTGCCTTAATCAAAGGCCACCTCACCCCCTGGTCAACAGGAAGCTAAGACTCCATGCCAGAGACCCAGAAATACCGTGGCTTAACTAAGATAAATGTTTATCTCTCACTTATGTGACAGCCTTGGGGTGAGTGGTCCTGATTGACAGGCTAGTCATCCAGGGACTAAGGTTCCCTGCATCATGGTACTCCGCCTTCCCACAGGGTGCCCTGTCCTCATCTGCATGTTCAAGGCCGCCGTGTCTGTGCTCACATCTGCGCAGGAGTGAGGAAGGAAAGAAAGTGAAGGAAAAACGATTTCCTTTAAAGCAAATACTGTAGAAGTTGTCCACACTTTTTCTGTCACGTGCCACTGGTTAAAACTGAGTCAGAGGGCCATGTCCTGGCCGCAAGGGAGGCTGGGAAATAGTATAGATGCGGGAGACGTGGGTCCCATCCCTGAAACGGAAAGAACCCCTGGGAAAGGAAATGGCAAGCCACTCCAGTATTTTTGCCTGGGAAATCCTTGGACAGAGGAGCCTGGCGGGCTACAGGCCTGGAGGTAGCACAGAGTCGGACACGACTGAAGCAGCTAAACGACTCTGTGGAGTCCACCACAGGCTGGCTGCCACCGAAGGCCCAGAAAATGATCACTCTCTTCTGCTAGCCACTGCCTGCTTCTGGTAGCATTCTTGCCCCTCCCTCATCCCAGATAAAACTTAAGTTTACTCAGACCTGAATTTTCTCAAAAAGTGTGAAAATGTCATGGTGGTTCAGTCTAGCAGATACTGTCATCACCCAGCCCACATCCTTAGCCCTCCAGGGAAGATTACCCTGCCTTCCAACTGTTCGCTCCGGAAAGTCTCCCCCTAGGACTTTCCACGGCTGCCAGAGCCAGCTATACCCACAGGGTAGGCCTAATGTGCTGGAGAATTAGCGTCTTTCCCCTGAGCCCAGTTCAGTTCAGTTCACCTCAGTCAGTGCTGGTGCCGGCCCACCTGTTTCAGGCTCCACACAGGACACCAGGGATGCGGAGTAACCCTGAGGTCCATCAGCACACGCTGCATCCAGACACAGTCCTGACTGCTTCAGCTGCATCCCTACTTTAATTCTCATGGTGCTCTTCTTTGCTCCATCTTCAGTTCAGTTCAGTTCAGTCACTCAGTCGTGTCCGACTCTTTGCGACCCCATGAATCGCAGCACGCCAGGCCTCCCTGTCCATCACCATCTCCCGGAGTTCACTCAGACTCACATCCATCGAGTCCGTGATGCCATCCAGCCATCTNTTCTTCATATCTTCTGCTTCTGTTAGGTCCATACCATTTCTGTCCTTTATTGTGCCCATCTTTGCATGAAATGTTCCCTTGGTATCTCTAATTTTGTTTAAGAGATCTCTAGTCTTTCCCATTCTGTTGTTTCCCTCTATTTCTTTGCATTGATCACTTAGGAAGGCTTCTTATCTATCCTTGCTATTCTTTGGAACTCTCCATTCAGATGGGGTTATATCTTTTCTTTTCTCCTTTGCCTTTCACTTCTTTTCACAGCTATCTGTAATGCCTCTTCAGACAACCATTTTGCCTTATTGCCTTTTTGCCTTTTTTCTCTTGGGGATGTCTTGATCCCTGTCTCCTGTACAATGTCACTCACCTCCGTGGATAGTTCTTCAGGCACTCTGTCTAACAGATCTAATCCCTTGAATCTATTTGTCACTTCCACTGTATAATCATAAGGGATTTGATTTAGGTCATACTTGAATGGTCTAGTGGTTTCCTCTACTTTCTTCATTTTAAGTCTGAATTTGGCAATAAGGAGTTCATGATCTGAGCCACAGTCAGCTCCCAGTCTTGTTTTTCCTGACTGTATAGAGCTTCTCCATCTTTGCTGGAGCTTCTCCAGCATTTAGATTTTCTCCCATCTTTCTTTATTAAACTTTATTTTTTACTACATAGAACATTAATAAGCTTCAAAAAAACCAAAAGTATACATAAAAGTGTGCCCAGAGATGTATCCTCACTAGATTTTCCAGTAGTCATGTATGGATGTGAGAGTTGGACTATAAGGAAAGCTGATCGCCAAAGAATTGATGCTTTTGAACTGTGGTGTTGGAGAAGACTCTTGAGAGTCCCTTGGACTGCAGGGAGATCAAACCAGGAAACCCTAAAGGAAATGAGTCCTGAATATACTTTGGAAGTATATTCCAAAGCTGAATATACTTCAGCTGAAGCTGAAACTCAATATTTTTGCCACCTGATGCAAAGAACTGACTCATTGGAAAAGACCCTGATGCTGGGAAAGATTGAAGGCAGGAGTAGAAAGGAATGACAGAAGATGAGTGGTTGGATGTCATCACCGACTCGATGGATATGAGTTTAAGTAAGCTCTGGGAGTTGGTGATGGACAGGGAAGCCTGGAGTGCTGCAGTCCATGGGGTCGCAGAGTCTGACAGGACTGAGCGACTGAACTGAACTGAACTGAGCTGACTGATGGGTGAGGGTTGCAGGTATGTGACTTTCTTCTGATTAGCTGGTGGTGAGGTAACAGGGAGGTATTGCAGGAATCTCAGTCATCAGCCTTTTGGTTCCAACCAGTCTGGAATCTCAGCGTGTAGTTACCATCTGCCACCTCGGAGGAGCCTTAGTTCCTACAGAATAACTCAAAGATCTGTATCAGATTGTTATGTATATCCCTTGAGGAGAAACTAAGATTCTGATTTGTTGCTTCACTATTATTTCCTGACTGTTCTTCTTCTGTTTCTGCTTTCCCTGACTTCCCTAACAGTAACGGCTTGAATCTGCCCTTTGGAACTCAGGGAGGCTTTTCTTACAAATAAGAAATGGAGGGCACAAACATATTTTTGTACTTAGGAAGGTCCCAGAGGACCCAGCTTCCATGGTGGCTAAGACAGTAAAGAATCTGCCTGCAATGTGGGAGATCTGGGTTTGATTTGTTGACTAAAAAAAGTTGTACAACTTGAGAGTTGCGAGTTAAGTTTTACTTGGGGCAAAATGAGGACTGCAGGCCCAGGAGGCAGCATCTCAGAGAGTTCTGAGAGACTGCTCCAAAGCAGTAGTGGGGGAAAGTCAATATATAAGGTTTTGGTGATGGGGGAGTTCAATACCATGAAGTACTCATTTTACACAAGGTTTTTTGTTAGTCATGAGGATCTGATGTCGCCATGAAGGGATTTAGTGCTTCTCTAGATATGAGGAGACGCAAGGATGGAGATCATAAAATCTGTCCCTAAAAGCATCCAACTATCTAAAGACCTGTCCCACCAGATTCCCTGGAGCACAGAGTGCTTCACTCCACCTTGAACTTCCTTAGGGGTTGTTGAAGGTCACCAGCTGCAGCAGCATGGAGTTCAATGTCCCCAGAGGCAGATGGCAAATGCCTTTGTTGTTCAGTTATCGGCAGTCCCTTTGGTAAGTGTCAATTTGTAGTTGACAGGCCCTCTTGTGGTCATAAATCTGACCATACTTTGGGGGGCATTTCGTGACCATTTTGTCCCGTGTTGCTGGGAAGGCTCATTCCCAGTTCTGAAGAAGGTTTTGTTGATAGTCCTTTCAATATGCTATTACTGGATTAAGTCTTAATTGTCAAAGATCTCTGGACACCTGTCTTTTAGTTATGGTCCTGGAAAGTATTTCCTTTCATTGCATCTTCCCATGTCTAGAGTTACACTATTACAATCATTAATCATATATCAAGCTATACATTTGATCAACTGCTTTAAGTCTAGTCATCATTATACTTGCTGGAAGCTCAGTCATACACTTAGTAATACGAGAAATAATAATCTTGTGAAACAAGCAAAATACAAATGATATAGTTAATGACATTAGTGGAATTAAAAGTAATTGTTTTAGCCATGAGCCTCCCACACCAAAGCAGGCTTTTTAAAAAAGATTGTTAAGACTAGGGAACGGGTCACTTGAAGCAGAAATCTTTCTGCTTTAACCACAGATTTTTCGTGTGGTTCATCAAATGTGTTACATTAAAGGATTTATCAGGTATGAAAATATAGCATTCAGTTTGAATTATAGCAAAGATATCTCCCTGTAAGTTGTCAAGGGCCTTGCAGTTGTGTAGCACTGGCTTTCTCATCATAGAGATCTCAGAATTCAATAGGCTAATAGCCTTGTTACTATCATTTAAAGCTTATGAAAGTTGTTAAGGCTTTGATATGACCAATTACATCCTCTGACCCCACTGATCACAACAAACTGTGGAAAATTCTAAAGAGATGAGAATACCAAACCACCTGACCTGCCTCCTGAGAAATCTGTATGCAGGTCAAGAAGCAACAGTTAGAACTGGACATGGAACAACAGACTGGTTCCAAATTGAGAAAAGAGTATGTCAAGACTGTATATTGTCACCCTGCTTATTTCTATGCAGAGTACATCATGAGAAATGCTGGACTGGATGAAGCACAAGCTGGAATCAAGATTGCTGGGAGAAATATCAATGACCTCAGATACGTAGATGACACCACCCTTACGGCAGAAAGCGAAGAGGAACTAAAAAGCCTCTTGAGGAAAGTGAAAGAGGAGAGTGACAAAGTTGGCTTAAAACTCAACATTCAGAAAACTAAGATCATGACATCTGATCCCATCACTTCATGGCAAATAGTTGGGGAAACCATGAAAACAGTGAGACTTTATTTTCTTGGACTCCCAAAGCACTGCAAATGGTGACTGAAGCCATGAAATTAAAAGATACTTGCTTCTTGGAAGAAAAATTATGACCAACCTAGACAGCATATTAAAAAGCAGAGACATTACTTTACCAACAAAAGTCTGTTTAGTCAAAGCTATGACGTTTCTGGTAGTCATGTATGGATGTGAGAGAGATTTGGACTATAAAGAAAGCTGACTGCCGAAAAATTGATGTTTTTTAACTGTGATGTTGGAGAAGACTCTTGAGAGTCCCTTGGACAGCAAGGAGATCCAACAAGTCCATCCTAAAGGAAATTAGTACTAAATATTCATTGAAAGGACTGATGCTGAAGCTGAAACTCCAGTACTTTGGCCACCTGATGTGAAGAACTGACTCACTGGAAAAGACCCTAATGCTGGGAAAGATTGAAGGCAGGAGGAGAAGGGGACAACAGAGGATGGACATGAGTTTGAGTAGGCTTCGGGGGTTGGTGATAGACAGGGAAGCCTGGCATGCTGCAATCCATGGGGTCTCAAAGAGTTGGACAGGACTGAGCAACTGACTGACTGAACTGAACTCCACTGAAGGCGCATGCATGCACGCGCGCGCGCGCGCGCACACACACACACACACACACACACACACACACACACACAGAGCTGCCTAATGGTCATACTAGTAGAATACAGATCTTTGACTCACTGAGATCATACCAATGGTAGATTGGTTGGAGTTACCTCTAATTTTTTAACATGTATGACCTTAAATTCATGGGAATCCCAGGCTACACCTTCGTATCCATCCCTGTAGATGTCAAGGCTATACATTAGTGCCACAAAACCACTGAGTTCCATACCAATTACTCTCTCTAAGGGTAAATAAAAATAGGCATAGTTCATAAAGCACCCAACTTTTTCTCATAATTACCTGGTTGATCAATTTCAGTATGATTTAACCCTTCCCAACATAAAGGAGCTTTTAAACTTAAATGGCCATAGCCTGGTGTTAACCATGTAGATCCATCCCATAATCATGGGAGCTTTCCTTGTAATTGATGAGAAGTTAATTTTTTTATTGAGACTTAGCTCATCACTCCAATTGAGTTCAAATGACTCTAAGAGAAAACTTAAATCTATGGCCAGCATCAGAGCATGTATTTTTAATTGGCCAGGTGAGAGGATCCCATCTTGTAATATCATGAATAGATAGAACAGGACTGAACAGGCCTGATGATTTATATAACCATGATCAAAGACAATTTTGCTTTGCTGAAACTTTTACAGAGTCTCAGATTGAATTTTTAAAATAAAACCTTTCAGGGCTAGGAAAGTCATCCCAAAGTTTTATCACAAACTTTGTCTAATAGATCTAAGTGAATTCCTCCCTTCTCAAGGTCTCCAAAATTCTTTGAAATTTCTGTACCTGTTAGTGAGATAACTTTCCTAACTTATCTAATAAGGTTACTGGAAACTAAGAGTTTCCAAATCAATGGAAAATGGTGGAGTAGAAGGATGTGCGCTCATATTCTCCTTTGAGAACTCCAAAATTACAGCTAACTGCTGAATAACCATTGATAAGAGAATGTTGGATCCCACCAAAAAATATACCCTGTGTCCAAGGGCAAAGGAGAATCCCCAGTAAGATGGAAGGAGGGGTGAAATTGCATTTAGAATCAAACCCCAAACCCACCAGAGACGCTTGGAGGGCTCAAACAAAAAAACTTGTGTGCAACAGGAGACTCCACAGAGACTGAACCAGACCTCTTTGAGTGTCTCCTACGGAGGTACAGGTCTGCAGTGGCCTGCAACAGGGGTAGGTGCTCTGGGTGCTGCAGACCTGGGTATGGCATTAGCCCTCTTGGAGGAGGTGGCCATTTATCCCACCATAGAGCCACCAGAACTTACACAGGACTGGGTAAACAGACTCTTTGAGGGTACAAACAAAACCTTGTGCACACCAGGGCCCAGAGACCCCACAGAGACCGAGCCAGAACTGTGTCTGAGTGTCTTCTGTGTAGGTACTGGTCAGCAGTGGCCTGCTGCAGGGGCAGGGGTTCTGGGTGCAGCAGACCTGGGTATGGTATAAGCCCTCTTGGAAGAGGTCACCGTTAACTCCACCATAGAGCCACCAGGACTGGGGAAACAGACTCTTGGAGGGCACAAACAAAACCCGTGAGCACCAGGACCCAGGAGAAAGGAGCAGAGACCCCACAAGAGACTGACTCAGACTTGCCTGTGAGTGTCCTGGAATCTCTGGCGAAGGCATGGGTCAGTGGTGACCTGGTGCAGGGTTGGGGACACTGAGCTGAGCCCTGAAGAATTGATGCTTTTGAACTGTGGTATTGGAGAAGACTCCTTGGACTGCAAGGAGATCAAACCAGTCTATCCTTAAGGAGATCAGTCCTGGGTGTTCATTGGAAAGACTGATGTTGAAGCTGAAACTCCAATAATTTGGCCACCTGATGTGAAGAACTGACTCATCGGAAAAGACCCTGATGCTGGGAAAAATAGAAGGTGGGAGGAGAAGGGGACAAGAAAGAATGAGATGATTGGATGACATCACTGACATGATGGACATGAGTTTGAGTAAGCTCCGGGAGTTGGTAATGGACAGGAAAGCCTGGTGTGCTGCAGTCCATGGGGTCACAAAGAGTTGGACATGACTGAATGACTGAACTGAAGAGTTTCCAATCTCTTGAGGGTTCGGATAGAGAGAAAAGATAAATGTTTTAATTTGTTTATAAAATATAATTTTGGCAAATCGCTGTCATAATTAGTTTGAGGGGAAGGTTTTTCTTACACCTGGGAAACACAGATTTAACCCAGCAATTTTTTAGATTGAAACCATGAAAGTATAAGCATATTTGCCAGTTCATTCAGTCATTTTGTTTACCTTTGTGAAGTCATCAGATATTCCATTAGAATCCTTATCTAGTTCAGAAACTGGCATTTATCCAAAAGTCCTTTCTATAAATCCTCTTTAAGAGGAAGCATTTTTGTGAAATGTGGTTAATATTATGACAATATTTTGAGATAGTAACTAGAATTATATNTGGATGACATCACTGACATGATGGACATGAGTTTGAGTAAGCTCCGGGAGTTGGTAATGGACAGGAAAGCCTGGTGTGCTGCAGTCCATGGGGTCACAAAGAGTTGGACATGACTGAATGACTGAACTGAAGAGTTTCCAATCTCTTGAGGGTTCGGATAGAGAGAAAAGATAAATGTTTTAATTTGTTTATAAAATATAATTTTGGCAAATCGCTGTCATAATTAGTTTGAGGGGAAGGTTTTTCTTACACCTGGGAAACACAGATTTAACCCAGCAATTTTTTAGATTGAAACCATGAAAGTATAAGCATATTTGCCAGTTCATTCAGTCATTTTGTTTACCTTTGTGAAGTCATCAGATATTCCATTAGAATCCTTATCTAGTTCAGAAACTGGCATTTATCCAAAAGTCCTTTCTATAAATCCTCTTTAAGAGGAAGCATTTTTGTGAAATGTGGTTAATATTATGACAATATTTTGAGATAGTAACTAGAATTATATCTGATAACATTTTACCCAAATATATAAGGATTTTAGGAACTCTAGATAGTTTCTAGGATATCTATATTAGTAACATTTACCATACAACATAACCCGAGACTTATTACTCACTTGACAATATTCCCCATGTAATTCTGTGTACAAAATGAACCTAATTAGTAGAATATCTCTCTTTGGGATATTTGAGGGGCCCTCTGAAGCATCCCAAAGTTAGCTAGAAATCTTCTTCATTAGAATGATTTAGAAAGTTTTGTCAACAAATATCAAAAAGGTTTAGATCACTCATTCAGATGGGATCATAGATCATTGTGAAACAATACTATTCACTTAGCCAACGTAATGATAAAGGATTTCAAAAAAGATCATTTAAGAGATAAAGAAACTTAAATCTATTATAAAAGGCAGTTCAATATCTGAAGAAAAGATATCCTCTTAACAGAGAGAAAAGCTAAATTCAAGTTTTTGCACCAGCTTATTTAAAAGGTAAACTTAATTAACTTTATTTTAAACTTGGTCCTCAGTTCACTTCACTTCAGTTGCTCAGTTGTGTCTGACTCTTTGCGACCCCATGAATCACAATACGCCAGGCCTCCCTGTCCATCACCAACTCCCGGAGTTCACTCAGTCTCACGCTCATCGAGTCAGGGATACCGTCCAGCCATCTCATCCTCTGTCGTCCCCTTCTTCTCCTGCCCCCTAATCCCTCCCAGCATCAGAATCTTTTCCAATGAGTCAACTCTTTGCATGAGGTGGCCCAAGTACTAGAGCTTCAGCTTTAGCATCATACCTTCCAAAGAAATCCCAGGGCCGATCTCCTTCAGAATGGACTGGTTNCCTTTTCTCCATTATCTTTTGGTTTTCTTTTCTCTGCTGTTTATAAGGCCCCCTCAGAGAACCATTTTGCCTTTCTTTTTCTTGGGGATGGTTTTGATCACAGCCTCCTGTACAATGTCAGGAACCTCTGTCCATAGTTTTTTAGGCACCCTATCAGATCTAATCCCTTGAATCTATTTGTCACTTTCACTGTATAATCATAGGGATTTGATTTAGGTCATACCTGAATGGTCTAGTGGTTTTTCCTACTTTCTTCAATTTGTCTGAAGTTTTCAATAAGGAGTTCATGATCTGAGCTACAGTCAACTCCCTGTCTTGATTTTGCTGACTGTATAGAGCTTCTCCATCATCAACTGCAAAGAATATAATCAACCTGATTTCAGTATTGACCATCTGGTGATATTCATGTGTAGAGTCTTCTCTTGTGTTGTTGGAATAGATATTTTGCTGTGACTAGTATGTTCTCTCGGCAAAACTCTGTCAGCCTTTGCTCTGCTTTATTTTGTACTCCAAGGCCAAACTTGTCTGTTATTCCAGGTATCTCTTGACTTCCTACTTTTGCATTCCATTCCCCAGGATGAAAAGGACTTTTTTGTTGTTGTTGTTAGTTTTAGAAGGTCTTGTAGATCTTCATAGAATCATTCAACTTCAGCTTCTTCCACATTAGTGGTTGGGGCATCGACTTGGATTACTCTGATATGGAATGATTTTCCTTGGAAAGGAACAGACATCATTCTGTTGTTTTCGAGATTGTACCCAAGTACTGCATTTTAGACTCTTTTGTTGAGTATGAGGGCCTCTCCATTTCTTCTAAGGGATTTTTGCCCACAGTAATGGCTGTAATGGTCATCTGAATTAAATTCACCCTTTCCAGTCCATTTTGGTTCACCGATTCCTAAAATGTTGATGTTCACTCTTGCCGTCTCCTGTTTGCCCACTTCCAGATAATCTTTTGTAAAAGTAGTGCTTAATATATTGAACTCCTCCTTCACCAAAGTTTTATATATTGACCTTCCCCCACTGCCTCTTTGGGGCAGTCTCTCAGAGAGGTGCTCTTACCTGGGCTGCAATCCTCTTTTTGCCCCCAGTAAAACTTAACTCGTGACTCTCACATTGTGCAGCTTTTTTTAGTCGACACTCTATGACTAGAAGATTCTTGAGAGTCCCTTCAGGCTGCAAGGAGATCCAGCCAGTCAATGTTAAAGCAACTAAGTACTGAATATCCATTGGAGGGACTGATGCTGAAACTGAAACTCCAGTACTTAGGCCACCTGATGCGAAGAACTGACTCATTGGAAAAGACATGCTGGGAGAGGATGAAATGGTTAGGAAGCATCACTGCCTCAATGGACGTGAATCTGAGCAAACTCCAGGAGATAGTGAAGGACAGAGAGCTTGGAGTGTGGCAGTCCGTGGAGTCACAAAGAGTCAGATATAACTTAATAACTGAACAACAACAAATAACTAGATCAGTGGTTTCTAATGTTTTTATCACCTCTAAAAACAAAAATGCATTTTATACCATGGTCTAATTATTATATATCTATATATATATATTACTGAAAAAAGTTGTAACATATAGTGCTCATCTTTATGGTTTGGAGTATTATATTAGTTTTCTGTTGTTGTGCAACAAATTACCACCAATGCAATGGTTTAAAACAACATACATTTATTATCTCAGTTTTCATAGGTTAGAGTTTTAAGTACAGCTTTAGCTGGATGCTCTGCTCAACTTCTCACAAGCCTATAATCAGTGTCAATTGGCGCTGCCATCTTACCTGTACTTGGGATATTCTTCCAAGCTCATGGGATTGTTGGCATTTGTTCCTTTTGTTTTTTTTTTCGGGGACAGCAGGAGAACCTCTCTTTTAGAGGGATTACATAATTAGGTCAGGCCCATCCAGAATAATCTCTCTTTTGATTATCTCAAAGTCAACTGATTATTGTTGACTAGAGAATAATATACAATGTAAAAGTTTTGACTTATGTTTTATTTGGAGATCTCATTGAAAACTATAGCCTGAAAGACAGCCTCTTAGATAGCTTTGAGGAACCATTCTGAAGAGGTAAGAGAGGAGACAGGATATATAGAAGATTTTGCAAAAAAAACCAGAACAAATCATGTAGTCAAAGATAAGATCGCTGTTAATCACAAAAGACAAAAGTCTCAAGTTAATGATTTTAGTTCCTTTTTATCTGTGGTAAGATGCAAGATCCTGGGATCATTGATATTACTCCTTCAATATGTACCTTAACAGTCTAGGGCCAATATTGGTGTTTTTTTCCATCCTGAATCCCCCTCAAGAATGCTGCAACGCTGATGGTGGGCAAAAGTCATTGTTTACTGAAATGGCAGGCAATGCTTTTGGGTCTGCATTATGAATCTTGATTATGTTGCAAGATCCCTTCCTTTGCCATGTAACTTTTGCAGGAAAGGGGCTCTCTTCCAGGGCCTGAGAGAAGGCTCTTGTCTAACATTCAGAAATGAATTGTTGAAGGAGACACATGTTGACAATGCAAGAGACTTCATTGGGAAAGGGTGCCCGGACATAGAGCAGCGGGGTAAGGGAACCCAGGAGAACTTCTCTGCCGCGTGGCTTACAGCCTTGAAGTTTATGGTGATGAGGTTAGTTTCTGAGCTGTCTCTGGCCAGTCCCTCTGAGCCAGGGTCCTTCCTGGTGGTGCGCGCATCACTCAGCTAAGATGGAGTCCAGCCAGAAGGATTCTGGGAGGTTGGTGGGGCACATGGACTAGAGGTGCCTCTCTCCTTTTGGCCTTTACTGAATTCTTCTGGTTGGTGGTAGCTTGTTAGTTCCTCATTCCTTACCAGGACTTCCTGTTGAAGATTACTCATGCAAGTGGTTACTATGGTGCCTGGCCAGAGTGGGCAGTTTTAGCCAGTGGTTCTCCTAACATGACTACCATAATGTTGGGAATGATGTTCTATCATTTTCAGAGGTTCTGCCCACACTCAAGGGGAGGGCATGACAAAAGGTCACTGGGGATGTGATCTGAGAATTCTGCCTACCACAAATAGAATGCACTCTGGTATTTTCTACTTTTTTCTTTCCTTTAAAAAATTAGATTTTTTTCTTTTTTGTCACCCAACTAATGGATTAGGACCACTAGTTTGAAAACCTTATACTGGATATTTTTAAGCACCAAGAATTCGTGTTCTTAAGCACATCTCAGAACCTTAGGTGTGTAGAGGGCTCTGGTCATAGGGCAAGAGACAATTGTGTTAATAATGTGTGTAGAGAGCATGAGGTTATCAGTGGTAACTTGATTGAGCTTTTCTGGCTCTGATCCTCACAGAGAACTCCTGTTCTTCCGTCTTGGGAGGAGAGCCTCTCAGCATGCTGGTGGAGCTTATCTGGACACCTCTCAAGAGGGAGGAACAATCAGGGAAAGCTCAGAAGCAGTCAACTGTCATGGATTCTGCCTGGCTCATTAGTTCAAAGGCATGCCTAGGAGGCAGGGTGATGTGGGGGAGCAGGAAGCAGACCCAGGCTCAACACAGCCACCAGCTTTGTGACTTGCTCAGGACAAGTCTCTTTTCTGGGCCTCAGTTTCCACCTCTGAAAAAGAGATGCTGAAGGGCTGTTCACGTATTCAGAACATTTGTGAATCTGAAAGGAAGCAGAACTGCCATATTTCTTAGAGGCTGAGTCAGGAAGGGGACCACCTCCAACAGGTGGCTTCATTCTGCTGGCTGGTAACTGAGTGTTTTCCAGAAAATCTAGCAGTGAGAAGTCAGACTGTGAATTCCCCAGGAGCAGGGATGAAGGCCTCCCCACAGAACCTGGCACCCAAATCTTTGTTTAGCTAAACAAGGGAACTCTGGAATGATTTTTGTTGCTGTTTGTTTTTTTAAGCTCTGGAGTCCCAGACTCCACTTTGAAAGCCACCATCTTGCTCATGGAAAGGACTGATTCTGAGTACCTCAGCCAGTAGGGCTATGGAAATGGCCTTCGAACATTCTTAAAGGAAACCAGAATTTTATTCAGAAGCTGTTGGGACCATGGGATGATGGTGCCAAAGCTGGGTGACAAGAGATAAGAGTGCTAGCTACCTGGATCTGTCTGAGAGCTGGGGCATCTGCAGGAGATTGTAGTACCTGATCTCCTTTTAGAACCATCCCAGGGATTTCCCTGTTGGTCTAGTGGCTAAGACTCTGTGCTTCCTATGCATAAGTTTGACCCCTAATCAAGGAACTAGATCCTACATGCCACAGCTAAGATTTTGCATGCTGCAACTAAGACCTGGTACAGCCAAATAAATATATAAATAAAAATAAATATTAAAAACAAAGCATAAAGAATCACTCCCAGCTCCTGTCTAAGGTGGGGAAGTGAGATAGGAGTCCAAGAGTGGAAGGAGAGGACTTATGGGCTGAACTGAGAAATGGGGAAAGAGAGGTAGGGATAGGAGGAGGGAAAGAAAGGAGTGAGAGAGAGAGGGGAAGAAGAAAGGATGGATTTTTAACAATAGATCTTCTTCCCCTGGGAAATTTTCAGAGGCACCTCCACCTTCCATCTCCAAAACTCAATATCCTCTCTCTCTCTCTGTCTCTGTTTTTTGTTTTTTCCTAACATGAGTTGCTGAGCTACTGCAAAGGGAGCTGAATTGAGACACCAAAAAGTCCACTTCAGGATCAATATGGAAAAGTTTAAGAGACATGCAGGTGGTCTTCTGGGCTTCAGAAGTAGGTGGCCCCTAAACAGAAACATAGTCACTGTATCAGCACTTATCAGCATTAAACATAGTCTCCATTTGTTGACTCATTTGTGACTCATAAGTCCTCAGCNTTGAGACACCAAAAAGTCCACTTCAGGATCAATATGGAAAAGTTTAAGAGACATGCAGGTGGTCTTCTGGGCTTCAGAAGTAGGTGGCCCCTAAACAGAAACATAGTCACTGTATCAGCACTTATCAGCATTAAACATAGTCTCCATTTGTTGACTCATTTGTGACTCATAAGTCCTCAGCTGGCAGAGGACTTGGTAGGGAAGAGGGGTATTCCTTTCCAGCCTGCTCAAATGTCCCACAAGGTAGGAAACCCTGTCTGACTCTCAGCGCTGCTGGGAGATGCAGCAGCGCTGCAGAAGAGATGTTTACAGTGAGCCTTCCTGTAAGCAAAGGAAGCTTGGTTTAGGATGGCTCTGGGGTAAATAAGTTCATATGGCCTCTCTCTCCCCAGTGACATTAGCCCCTACCTCCAACCGTGGGATGAGTGGAAGGAATGTATCCTGGCCTCTGTGGCATCAGCTGAGTCAGCCATGGGCCTGGAGGAAGAAGGGCTTCTGTGACTCATCGGCAGCTTTTCATTGCCCCAGGACAGCGCCAGAAGGAGAAATGTGTGCACACAGGGGCTCAGAACCAGAGGCCCAGCCTTGTAAGCCAAGGGCACAAGCACAGAAGCCTGAGAAGAGGGGAGAGCTCCAATTTCTCCATGAAAAGGTGACTGTGCAGGGGAAGGGCCCTGGCAACTCTCTGGCCCCCAATGCCTGCCATCAGTTCTGGGGGTTACGCAGGGGAACTTCAGGCTTCTGGATCTCTTCCCTCTGCTACTTGTGTGTGTGCTTAGAGATGCTCGTGGCTTTCGATATCAACATAAGGAAAGCTAATTAGGAAGGTGAGTCCACTGCAAGATAAATGGTGTGATGGATTTACAAAGGCATGAATTATCTATTGTTTGGGATTATTCTGCCCTGCTTTGCTTCCATTAGCACAGCTTGTGGCAAGCCAAGTGGGAACCAAAGTTGTTCCATAATGGAACAATATGTAGTAAGGGTCACAAGAGTGCTGTAGACAACATGCACAAACAAGTTTCAAGAGATTGTTCCAGGCAGGGGTGCTAGAAAAGGTTTCTTAGAGTTGGAAATTGAGCTAGGCTTTGAATGTGGGGTGATATTCTATGACATAATTTGTCAGGGCTACTGTGATGTCATTGTATAATTTTACCATAATTTATTCAATCAATTCCCTATTGTCAGACATTTAAGTTATTTCCAATTTTTGCTACTATAAGTAACAGTATAATGAACATTCTTAAACACACAGTTTTATGAACTTAACCAGTTTTTTAAAGGATATGTTTCTTTAAAGTGAGTTGAGTCAAAGTGTTTGCACAAACTTTTAAAATCATCATTTTTTTTCTAATTACCAAATTTATATATACTCACTATAAAACACACTGTAAAACACAACATAAGGCTATGGTTTTGAAAATGAAAGTCTCTTGTAATCCCATGTCCTGAAAATATTTTCTGATAACAGTTTGGTATATATTTTTAAAACTTTTAAAATGTTTTTAGTGTTTCAACATGTGAGATACTAACATGTTGTAACATACACACCTCCAAAGATGGACTTTCTGTCATACTTAGAATGGATTCCAGAACCTTTGCCTGGCCTGGCCGCAGGTGGCCTCTGTGGTCCCAGGTTCCACTCTCCCGCGCCTTCGCTTTGCTCCAGTTGCAGAGGGCTCCTTCTTGCTTCTAGAGCCAGTTACACTTGCCACTACTCCCGGCTTTATGTTGGTTGATCCCCCTAACTGGAATGTCCTTTCCCCAAATATTCACAAGATTCTTTCAGGTGTCTGCTCAAATGTTGCCATTCTAGAGGCTCCTTCACTGATCACTCTACCTAAACTAACACAGACATTTTTTTCATTGTTGTTATTGTTGTCCAGTCCCTCAGTCGTGTCCCACTCTTTGTGTTCCATGGACTGCAACACGCCTGGCTTCCCTGTCTTTCACTATTTCCTTGAGTTTGCTCAAACTCATGTCAACTAAGTCAATGATTCCATCCAACCATCTCATCCTCTGTGGTCCCCTTCTCCTCCTACCTTCAATCTTTCCCAGCATCAGGATCTTTTCCAATGAGTCAGCTGTTCACATCAGGAGGTCAAAGTATTGGAGCTTCAGCTTTAGCATCAGTCCTTTCAGTGAATATTCAGGGTTGATTTCCTTTAGAACTGACTGGTTTGATCTTCTTGCTGTATAAGGGACTCTCAAGAGTTTTCTCCAGCATCGCAATTCCAAGGCATCAATTCTTTGGTGCTCAGCCTTTTTCACTGTCCAGCTCTCACATCTGTACATGACTACTGGAAAAACCATAGCTTTGACTAGACAGATCTTTGTAGGCAAATTAATGTCTTTGCCTTTGAATATGCTGCTTCTGTTTGTCATTCCTTTTCTTCCAAGGAGCAAGCATCTTTTAATTTCCTGGCTGCAGACACTGTCTGCAGTGCTTTTAGAGCCCAAGACAATAAAGTCTGTTACTGCCACAGTTTCTGTTGTTTCCCATCTATATGCCATGAAGTGATGGAACTAGATGCCATGATGTTTGGTTTTTGAATGTTGAGTTTTAAGTCAGCTTTTTCACTCTCCTCTTTCACCTTCATCAAGAGGCTCTTTAATTCCTCTTCACTTTCTGCCATAAAGGTGGTGTCATCTGCATAACCGGGGTTACTGATATTTCTCCAGGAAATCTTGATTCCAGCTTGTGCTTCATCCAGCCTCGCATTTTCTATGATGTACTCTCCATATAAGTTAAATAAGCAGAATGACAATATACAGCCTTGATGTATTCCTCTCCCAATTTGGAACCAGTCTGTTGTTCCATGTCCAGTTCTAACTGTTGCTTTTTGACCTGCATACAGATTTCTCAGGAGTCAGGTAAGGTGGTCTGGTATTCCTATCTCTTTAAGAATTTTCCACAGTTTGTTGTGATCTACAGAGTCAAAGGTTTTACCATAGGCAATGGAGCAGAAGTAGATGTCTTTCTGGAATTCTCTTGCCTTTTCAATGATCCAACGGATGTTGGTAATTTGCTATCTGGTTCCTCTGCCTTTTCTAAATCCAGCTTGCACATCTGGAAATTCTTTGTTCACCCACTGTTGAAGCCTAGAGTGAAGGATTTTGAACATTAATTTGCTAGTGTGTGAAATGAGTGCAATTGTGTGGTTGTTTGAGCATTCTTTGGCATTGCCTTCCTTTGGGATTGGAATGAAAACTGACCTTTTCCAATCCTGTGGCCACTGCTGAGTTTTCCAAGTTTTTTCATAGCACTTATCTTACCAGACACAATAAGTGGGTGCTCAGTCGCTACGCTGCGTTCAACTGTGCGACCTCAAGTCCTATAGCCGCTAAACTCCTCTGTGCAGGGGATTTCCCAGGCAAGGATAGAATGGGTTGCCATTACCTTCTCCAGGGGATCTTCCTGACCCAGGGATCGAAGCCATGTCTCTTACATTGAAGGCAGATTCCTTACCACTGAGCCATCTGGGAAGCCCTGAAATGTGTGTGTGTGTGTGTGTGTGTGTGTGTGTGTGTCCATGCTTGTATAGCTTGGCTAGAAAGCTCTGTGAGAAAAAGGAAATGTCTTCTGAGCATCCCCAGCACTTGGAACATAAACTGGCACATAACAGGCATTCAGTAAATGCATGTTGAATAACTGAATAAGATGAAACTAAACCATATTTATTATTCTGAAGCCTCCTTTATAACTTAACAGTATATCAGATATATCTTTTCACATTAATATGTGAGTCTTTTTTAGTCTTTCTAAGGCTCTATAAAGCAGAGATACTACTTTACCAACAAGAGTCTGTCTAGTCAAAGCTATGGTTTTTTGACTAGTCATGTACGGATATGAGAGTTGGACTATAAAGAAAGTTGAGCACTGAAGAACTGATGCTTTTGAACTGTGATGTTGGAGAAGTCTTGAGAGGCCCTTGGACTGCAAGGAGATCCAACCAGTCCATCCTAAAGGATTAGTCCTGAATATTCATTGGAAGGACTGAGGCTGAAGCTGAAACTCCAATACTTTGGCCACCTGACGTGAAGAACCGACTCATTTGAAAAGACCCTGATGCTGGGAAAGATTGAAGGTGGGAGGAGAAGAGAAGTGAGATGGCTGGATGGCATCACCAATGCAATGGACATGAGTTTGAGTAGGCTCCGGGAGTTGGTGATGGACAGAGAAGCCTGGTGTGCTGCAGTCCATGGGGTCGCAGAGAGTCAGACATGACTGAGCGACTGAACTGAACTGAAGGCTCTGCGGTTGTAATGTGTTTACCAATTCTCTTTTGATAGGCATTTGGGTTGTTTTCAATTTTTCAATATTATAGACAATGATGCATCACACATCCTTGAATATGTATCTCTGCATGCTTTTAATGTTGTGTATCATTTATCTGGAGAAGGAAACGCCAGCCCGCTCCAGTATTCTTGCCTGGAGCATCCCAGGGCCAACCTGACAGGCCTTAGTCCATGGGGTCGCAAAGAGTCGGACATGACTGAGCAACTAAACCCACATCTGAGATGTTGAAAAACCCTGCAAGCATAAATGTTTAGCATAATATTGGAAAAGCAGATGTGGATCTGAGTGATACCAGCATGCAGGTGGATTAGAGACTTCACACTGACATGATCATTGAAGCCATAGGAATCGATGGAATATAAAGAAGGAAATTGAATAAAGCTCAGAAACATGATTCTTAAGCATGTCTGTATTTAGATGGTAGGAGGAAGAGGGCAAGAAATTATTCATTCATTTGACAAATATGTGTTGACTGGTGTTTTCTACAAGTTGGGAACACAACAAACATGAGTGACATGGACCTTACCTTTGCCTTGATCTCATGGGTTAGATTCTTTTTTTTTTTTTTTTTTTTCCATGGGTTAGATTCTAATGGAAAAAAAGGACATGGAAAATAACAAATCAGAAAATCTAGCGACTGGACAACAACATTACAACTGTCAACAAAATAACATAACGTTAAAATCATAAATCTGCCATTTCTTGTCTGTGAATTTTGCTCTGATCTCTAGCAGGTATTTATACATATTCTGTCCTTTGACATATTTCTTGCCAAAACCCATGAGAAAGGAAGTATAATTATATTAATATTTATTATAATTTAATTTCACTAATAATAATATAATCAGTAATTATAATTTTTATTTTAATAAAACATGTATTAAACTTTTTCAATATGCCAAAAAAATCAGAAAGTCATAATAGGGTAAATAAGATAGGATGGCACTGATGTGCAGAGGTGGGGAACTACCACAGAATAGAGATTTTAAGGCAAGTATTCTAGAAGTAACATTTAAACTAAGACTGGAGTAAGTCAGAGTTAGCCAGGAGAAGGGGTGGAGGTCAGGCATGGGGAAGTGTTTCAGGCTAAGGGAGGCTGGGAGGCATGAGAAAGCGCAGCACATCCAGGTCATTGAAAGAAAAAGTCAGGTCACTGAAAGAAAAAGCTTATGCGACAAAAGAGTTGATAGTGATGCTGATAATGGGGAGACATGAGACTGACAGGCAAGCAGGAGCTCTCTGGGCCACCTTAAAGGGATTGGCTGTTCTCTTAAGGGCAATGAGGAGTTTTAAACAGGGAGGTCGTGTGACCAGAGTTGTATTGGAAATGACTGTGGCCGTGATGTGGACAATGTACTGAAGGTGGGATGGGGCATGAAAGTGATCAAGACTAGAGGGACCTGTTAGGAATCAAGGAAGAGTGAGTAATGGTGTCAGGCATGGAGACCAACAGATGGATTTCAGAGGTGTTTTGGAGGATTCGAAGGTATGATTGACAGGACTTGGTTACAGATCAGGTTTAGGAGAGGAAGGAAAATGAAGACTCAAAGATGGGGATGAGCAAAAGATGATGAGCACTTTCTGACTTGTGTAGCTGAGACAAGCGGAGAAACTGGAGGTAGGCTAAGGATGAAAAATTCAGTTTGGGAAATACGGAGTCTGAGGTGACATGGAATAGCCAAGCAGGCCAAATGGGCAAAAGAGAGAGTGAGAGAGCAGGGTTTTGTGTCAGCAGTATCAGGATGGAATTGACACCACTGGCAAATGTCAGGGGCTTTCCTGCTGGCTCAGAGGTTAACGCGTTTGCCTGGCAAATGTCAAATCCACAAGAACAGGGACTTGTTTTACCCTCAGGGCTTAAATCAGTACTGATCTGACTTAGAGAGTGTGCTCAATAAATATGTGTGCAGTGGAGGAGTCGACAAGATCACTCAGGTAAGTGAGGAAAGGATGAGGCCCAGGACGGAACCTGAGGGCGGCCACTGCCACCGCGTGGGAGGAGAGACGTTTGTTGGGTACAGAAGGGAAGCAGCCCTCAGGGCGGGCTTGGTCATGGGGAGGGAAAGGCAAAGAAGAGGAGGAAGCGGTGAGCAATGTCAGTACTGTCAAGAAGGCAAGAGAACTACAAGGAACCAAAAGCTGTGGCCACAAAGAGGTCGCTGGCAAACTTTGGTGAGGTTATTTTTACTGACACACTGGAAACAAAAGCCATGTTTCAGAGGACTGAGGAGGGATCAGAAAGGGTCTAAGGGGAGACAGTGGGAACACATGACTCCGAGGTTTGATAGTGAAATAGGTATAAAAGGAAGTAAAAACAAGACAATTTTTAAAAAGAGAAAGAGGTGGTGCCAATGTTTTCTTTCTTTTTTACAAAGAATCATTGAGTTTTGGCTGCACTGGGTCTTTGCTGCTGTGGGCAGGGGCTTTCTCTAGCTCTGGGAGAGCGGGGTCTACTCTTAGTTTCGGGGTGTGGCCTCTCACTGTTGCGGAACACAAGTGTGGGCTTCGGTAGCTGCGTCTTGTGGGCTCTAGAGCACAGGCTCAGGTAGCTGAGGCGCGGGCCTGGTTGGTGCGCGGCACGTGGGATCCTCCCGGGTCACGGACCGAACTGGCGCTCCCTGCACTGGCGGGAAGATTCTTAACCACTCTACCAGCAGGGAAGTCCAAGAATGTTTTCTTTCTTTCTTTTTTTTTTTTAATTTTAATTTTTATTTTTTCATCTCAGGTGTGCATGAGTTCCTAATCCNGGGTACAGAAGGGAAGCAGCCCTCAGGGCGGGCTTGGTCATGGGGAGGGAAAGGCAAAGAAGAGGAGGAAGCGGTGAGCAATGTCAGTACTGTCAAGAAGGCAAGAGAACTACAAGGAACCAAAAGCTGTGGCCACAAAGAGGTCGCTGGCAAACTTTGGTGAGGTTATTTTTACTGACACACTGGAAACAAAAGCCATGTTTCAGAGGACTGAGGAGGGATCAGAAAGGGTCTAAGGGGAGACAGTGGGAACACATGACTCCGAGGTTTGATAGTGAAATAGGTATAAAAGGAAGTAAAAACAAGACAATTTTTAAAAAGAGAAAGAGGTGGTGCCAATGTTTTCTTTCTTTTTTACAAAGAATCATTGAGTTTTGGCTGCACTGGGTCTTTGCTGCTGTGGGCAGGGGCTTTCTCTAGCTCTGGGAGAGCGGGGTCTACTCTTAGTTTCGGGGTGTGGCCTCTCACTGTTGCGGAACACAAGTGTGGGCTTCGGTAGCTGCGTCTTGTGGGCTCTAGAGCACAGGCTCAGGTAGCTGAGGCGCGGGCCTGGTTGGTGCGCGGCACGTGGGATCCTCCCGGGTCACGGACCGAACTGGCGCTCCCTGCACTGGCGGGAAGATTCTTAACCACTCTACCAGCAGGGAAGTCCAAGAATGTTTTCTTTCTTTCTTTTTTTTTTTTAATTTTAATTTTTATTTTTTCATCTCAGGTGTGCATGAGTTCCTAATCCTGAACCCCCGCCCCCCACCTCCCACTCCACATCAACTCTCTGGATCATCCCCGTGCACCAGTCCCAAGCATCCTGTATCCTGAACCAAATATAGACCGATGCTTCATTTCCCACACGATAGCACACATGTTTCAGTGCCATTCTCCCAAACCTTCCCCCCCTCTCCCTCTCCCTCCAAGTCCAAAAGTCCATTCCATGCATCTGTGTCTCTTTTGCTGTCTCGTATACAGGGTTATCATCACCATGTTTCTAGATTCCATAAATATGAGTTAGTATACTGTATTGGTGCTTTTCTTTCTGGCTTACTTCACTCTGTATAATTGGTTCCAGTTTCATCCATCTCATTAGAACTGATTCAAATGTATTCTTTTTAATGGCTGAGTAATACTCCATTGTGTATATGTACCACAGCTTTCTTATCCATTCATCTGTTGATGGACATCTAGGTTGATTCCACGTCCCAAGAATGTTTTCTTGATGTTGGGAAAGAATAACAGCAAAGTTTAAGATTCAAGAACAAGAAAAGCTAATTTTTTGAGAAAGGTCCCTGAGGTGTTGTGAAGGGATGGGATTCCCTTCTAGATGGAGGATCTGCTGCAGGTCAGGAAAGAGACAAATGTTCCTTTTTAATCAGAGACGTGATGAATTTTCAGATTTGCAGATGGTCAGTTGGGGCTGTTTGTCTGGTGGCCTGTAGTCTCTCTACGGCCAAGAAACACTGCTGGGAACGGTTATAAAGGAAGGAGAAGCAGCAGATCAGGGCGAGGGGAGTCACAGGAAAAGAGAGGTCCATGAAGGAGACAAAGAAAGCCTCCTGGACACAGTGTCCTAGAGAGGAGAAACTGAGGGCTGATGAGGCACGGGATTTGGTCAGTTGCAAATGATTCACAACATTTGATAAAGGGTGGGCCTTCTACTACAAGGATTTAAGAAATGAACAGATGTGTGAGAAAGGAAGGCAGCAGTTACACAAAACTAGAGAGAATCCTGGAAGGGGAAGGCAGGAGTGAAATGGACGCTAAGGGTAATTTGAACTTGATTCAGGATTTTTAAAATGCAGGAATGCTTGAAGACAGGGCAGAGGTCACTGGAGAAGGAAGGTTGGAAATGCTGGAGAAGGAACAGAAAAGTCAGACTGAGATGGGATCAGAAGTTTGCGAGAGAAGTTAGCTCTTAAAATGTGGAGGGATCCTTCTCTTTTGTGACAGAGAAGCTGGAGAGGGTTGACACACCAGCAGAGAAGTATTCTAAGGTGGAAGTGAGCTGTGATTTGTGATAAGAAACATATATTTGGTCTTCCTCCAGCTTCCTGGCACAGAGTTCCTAAAACTATTTGAAGTTTTTGTGAAGAGAGCAAAAAGTCTTTATTAGACTTTTGGAAAGCCCCTAGATGGCCTTAGGATGGGGCCTGTTGCCAGGGTAACCAACCAAGTGATTACAGAGTTGGCACTATCAGTTGTACTCCCTGATCTCTAGGGAGGGGAGAAGGGCTGACGATTGAGTTCGGTTTCCATTGGCCAAAGATTAAATCAAGCATGCCTTTGTAATGAAACCCCCGTAACACCTCAGTAAGGATGGGGCTTGGAGAACTTCTGGGTTGGTGAACACCTGGAGAAGAGGGCAGAGTGGCTAACTCAGAGGGCATAGTCTTTGCCTGAAGTGTCTCTTCCATCTGGCTGTTCCTGTTATATCCTTCTAGAATAAACTGATAATCGAGTGAGTAAAATGTTTCTCTGAGTTCAATGAGCCAGTCTAAGAAATCAGTCAAACCCAAGGTAGGGTTCATTGGAACCTCCAATCTAGCTACAATAATTCATCTAATGTTCTATTTTCTCCAGTGGAAGCCAGCTGATCAGAAGCACGGGTGATAACCTGAACAACCTTGAACCTGGGTGAAGTGGAGGGAAGGAGGCGGGCAGTCTTGTAGAACCGAGCCATTAACCCATAGAATCTGACTATCCCCAGGTAGATAGTGTCAGAGTTGAATTGTGGGACACCTAGCTGGTATCACAGAGAATCTCTTTTGTGGGAAAACCTCACACATGTTGGGACTAAGTACAGAATCCTTGGGGGTATGAACTCAAAATCTTGAGAAAGTTGTTATCAGATCATTCAGGAGGAAGGAGGACAAACTTGTTCTCCATCTTCCTCAAACCTCTACTTCACAGGCCACTAGACCTTTGATGACCACTCTGCCCCTAGAAATCTGACCCACTGGCTGGATCAAAAACTTGGGCTAAGGCTGCAGTCTCTGTGCTCAGCCTAACAGGCTGAAGGCTGTTACTGCTCCTTCCTCAACACCGCTTTGTAGACTGAGGAGTTACAAAAGACCAGGGCTGGAAGGACCTGTTCCGGGTGAGAGATAAAGGAAGGAAAGATGTCATGAGGAAGAACCGGGTTTTTCTCCACACAGGAAGGAGAACACTGTTGGCTTTTCATTTTACGCTTACCTACCTCAATATATCTCAAAGTCCTAGCAGAGTTGTTGGTGTTTTTTGTTTTTTTGGTAGAAGTTGAAAGAAGAAATTCTAAAATATGTAAGAAAGCAAAGGATCTAGAATAACTAAAACAATTCTGAAAAAGAATGAAGATAGGGAACTCAAGCTACCTGAATTAAAAATCTATTACAAAGCTACAGTATTCAAGAGAGTATGATATTGGGATAAGAAGAGTCATATAGACCAAAGTTGAAAAGAGTAGAGAAAAAGACTTACATTAAAATGACTAAGTTTTTTTTTTTACAATGCCAATTTTTTTTACAATGTTGCCAGCTTACTTCAATGGGAATATGATAGTCTTTTAACAAATAGTACTGGAAGAACTGGATTTCCATTTAAAAAATGAACTGGATCCTTAATTCACACCATATACAAGCATACATTTGAGGTAGGTCATAGACCTAAATGTAAAAACTACACTATAAATCTTCTGGAAAAGAACACAAGAAAATATCTTCACAGCCTTGGAGAAAGCAAAAAAAATTTTTTTAAACAGCTTACAGAAAACAATAAACATAAAAGAAAAAAATATTAGATTGCATCAAAATTTAAAATTTCTGCACCCTTAAGAAAATGAATAGGCAAAACATAGACTGGGAGAATATATTTGCAAAACAAAAAAAATGTTATTAGCAAAATATGAAACTTTCTTACAACTGAATAATAGGAAAAAAAAGTCACCCAATTTTAAAAATATAGCCAACACTTCACAAAAGAAGATGTACAGATGGCTAGTAAGCACCTCAAAAAGTGCTTAACATCACTGCTGCTGCTGCTGCTAAGTCGCTTCAGTTGTGTCCAACTCTGTGTGACTCCATAGATGGCAGCCCACCAGGCTCCTCTGTCGTCAGCAGGAAATGCAAATTAAAACAAATACACACCTACTGAATAGTTAAAATTAAAACTCGACAAGACCAAATGTTGATGAGGATGTGGAGAAACTGGAGCACTCATATGTGATTTTGGAAAACAGCTCAGCAATTTCTCCTAGTAAGACTTGCACATACTCCAAACCAGCAATTAAATTTCTAGGCATTTACCCAAGAGAAAGGAAAACATATGTCCATAAAAAGACTCAGACAAGAATGTTCCTAGCACTGCCACTTAATTAGCTGATTGACATTAAGCACTACTAGTCTGTGCCTCATTTTCCTCTCACATAAAGTGGGGTTAATATCAAAATTCTAAGTAACTGGAAGGGGAAACTATGAGGCCAAATACACAGCCTTCCTCTGCAAAAAACAGCACAACCAGTCTCTTCTCAATGTGGCTGCCATGGCTCATGTAGCATGTACTGCTGGTGGCCTAACAGCCACCAGCCACCTCTATGTTCCCCTGGAGGTAAAAGGTAACATAAGGTCTAGAGCCCAAGCTGGACGTTTTGGCTGAGCCAGATCTGAAGTTAGATTTCTCTGGCATACAGAGTGTGAGTCACTCCTGTCCCGAGACATGCTCCTCTAAGGAACTGTTTCTTCTGAAAAATCTCTCGGGAAAGGAAACTTGAGCAGCATTTGCATGTGAGGTTCAGAAATGGATAAGCAAATCTGAGTGCCTTCCAGGCTTTAAAAGGGGATGCTAGGGTCCCCAAGAAAGCATTTAACATAAATTAAGAATGATCCCAGATAAACTATATCTGTCTGACTTCATAGTGGGCAAGCCTGCATTTGGAAGGTGGAAAGTACTTGATTAGTGTTCTTTGTGGTGGACTCTTGAGCTTCCCTTCAAGCCAACTGTGGCAATCCCATTCCCCTTGCCAAAGATCAGTTTAAGTGTAGGAATGTACCCAATTCTGCCTAATGAGACATGAAAGGAATTCTACAGGGGAACTTTGGAAAGTTTCCATGCTCCTAAGAAGCAGCCATGGGAAGAGTGTACTTTGCTTTCTTGGGATGTTATTTTGTCTGATGAAGGTATCTTATTACCACCTAGGGAGCCTGCTGGAGGATAAAACCAACATCTTGATGACAGCAAAACAGAAAGATGAAGACAACCTGAGTCCTTTACACCTTGAGTACACCTTATACTACAACTGGAACCCACTACTTCTAATTCTCATTAGTGATATAGTGTATTTCTTTACATGTCTGAATCTGAGTTTTCTTTTATTTGCAGCAAGAGAAT
Organism: Neotragus moschatus; assembly: GCA_006410615.1. Taxonomy (NCBI): domain Eukaryota; kingdom Metazoa; phylum Chordata; class Mammalia; order Artiodactyla; family Bovidae; genus Neotragus; species Neotragus moschatus. Next base: position 233,912 of record SJYA01001547.1, on the reverse strand, counting down.
ACTATTACTTGTGGCTAGGGCATCTGAACCAACAAAGCATAGGACTATAATTTCTCCCTTAGGTGTTAGGAGCTTAGAGCTAATAAGATTGGGGTATTAAGGTGATGTAACTGGTATCTTTGCCAGGACAGTGGGATCATTCATGTTTCTATGCATGCCAGGATGTGACTCCTACTTCACAACCCAGCTGAGCTAAAGATAGTATATTCCTCTGCTTTTTTATTTTTTTTAAATCTTTAATCAAAGTAAACCTGATTCTGAACCCCCAATCCTGTTCAGTGGGCAGATTAATCTGTCACTTTGGGGGCTCAAGCTCCTTAAAGATTGTGCACAATTGGATGTAAGTGTAGAAGTGTCCCATCCACTCATCAGCTCATCGTCTATAGTGAGTTTTCTCTGATGCCTCAGGCCTCTTCTAGTTTGGTGACTTTGTTTCTGAGTCACACTTGTGGCTCAGAAATCTTTGGTGATACTGGAAATTCGATGGGGCTTGTCTGGTGGCTCATATGGTAAAGAATCTGCCCACAATGTGCGGGAGACCCCTGTTAGATCCCTGGGTCGGGAAGATCCCTGAAGGGCACGGCTACCCATTCCAATATTCTTGCCTGGCAGGCTACAGTCCATGAGGTCGAAAAGAGTTGGACACGTCTGAGCAACTCACATCTAAGGCCTCATGTGCTCTCGAGATCTGGCCCTTACCCAGGACCCTGGAATGTGTTATCATAATCAGAGTTTGTTTTTATTTATTTATCTTTTTCTATCTTTCTGGTTTCCTATCTCTCGTTTCCTTTCCTTTTCCTTCAAAGCCCTCCTTCCTCCTACTCCCAACTCTTCTCCTTCTGTTTATCTGCATCATCTTCTCAATGAGCCAGGGCTTTTCCCAGACAGGAAGATCTATTAGCTTCAAGGAGCTTTTGCTTTTTGTTCTGCAAGAATTCTTAAGGCAAGAAAAAACAAAAAGCCTGATTAGCAATGCCTGCCTGAAAAGAGAAGGCAATGGGAAAAAACAGCAAGTGAATTAATATCACAATTTTCTTATCACAGGTACCTCAGAGGTGACAAGGGTGAACTTAGCCCAATAGGAGAGCTCACTCCATGGTGAGTGGCAGCCAGCCAGCCAATGAGAATGAGTCAAGGAGAAAGAAGGTGGGTCCTTAGAGCTGTTGCAAAAACTTTCTTCGTAATTTGTGAAACCTGCCTCACAACCTGGAATTGAGAACCTGGGAAGCCGGCTGCTTCTTTCCTACCTGGGTGTTCTTAAAAATACATTTCTATTCCCATAAACATTCTTTCCATCTCTGCCCTGTGGTCACGCCTGGGGCTCACTAACTTCCCTGGGGAATGGGGAGGATCAAGTGAGATAAAAGTTCAGAGCTGGGAGGCACTGGTAACCATCTCAGGGCTGGAGCAACTGCTGGTCTTCCCCACCTCCTCCATGGCGGTCACCCTTCTTGTGTCCAGGAGGTCCTGTCAGCCCATATCTGCCCTAGTCCTCCAGGCAGCATGGAGCTTCTGGACTTGTCCCAGGGATAAACAAGAGCAGCAGCACATGCCCCTTGGTTTGAGATAGTGTTTTCCCGCCCAGAGCTGAAAGACCTTTGAGATCATTAAGGCCAGCTCCCTAATGTGAGAGATAAGGGCCCAGAGAGCCCAGAGGACTTGGCTCAGGTCACATGACGTTATAAGGGACCAACACGAGGGTGCGGGCTCTTTCCTCCCAGCCTTCCCTTATCAGCCTGTTCTCCCAGTCTTGATTCTGTCCCTGGATCCCCAGGTGCTGTTGAATGTTTGTCCTGCACTTATCTTCTGGTTGCCTTGAAGCCAGCACACCTCCTGCCAAAGGCTCTTTCTAAGCTGTTGGGATGATTAACCCAAGGACAAAGAGTCCTTTGTGTGTCTGGAAAGAGTCTGACTCGACTGAACTACTGAACTGAACGGAACTGAACTGAATCCAAGGACAGTGAGGGCCCGTAGAGCCCACAGGCCTCATGCCTTAGGCTGGGCTCTTGCTCAGTCTGTCTTACCCTTAGAGCACTTTGGGAAGGAAACAGGACTGTGGGTTACTTAGAAGATAGCTGTGGGCATCCCCCATTTTATAATAATTTTCTGGGCAAGCTCACTTGTGACCGTGACTTGAAAATTTTGGTCTGGAGATGACCTGCAATCAAACTATGGCACAAACAAATCTAACAAACACCTTAGGGCCTAACCATGGGACAGTTCAGTTCAGTTCATATCAGTCGCTCTGTTGTGTCTGACTCTTTGTAACTCTATGGACTGCAGCACACCAGGCTTCTCTGTCCATCACCAGCTCCCAGAATTTGCTAACTCATGTCCACCGAGTTGGTGATGCTATTCAACCATCTCATCCTCTGTCGTCTCCTTCTCCTCCTGCCCAGGTAGCCTATAGAATACTCTGTAAGAAATGTTAGGAATTGCCTGGCAGTCTAGTGATTAGATCCCTGGTGGGGGAACTAAGATCCCACAAGATGTGTGGTATGGCCAAAAAAAAAAAGGAAAGAAACATCCATTGATGAGCTTGGGAAAAGCTTTATGTGAAATGAAAATTAAATAAGATGAGGGACTATAAAGTGCTTAGCACAATGCCTCATATGGGGTAAGCTCTCAACAAATGTTTGCTATTATTGCTGTTATGAGTATTTTAATTTTGTCACTGTTTAGCTGGGCTCCTTAGTACTACTGCCTGTTTCTCCTCTCTTCCTGGTCTGAGAGATCTTCTGTTAGTCTTCTTCCTCAACTTTCTACTTCCTAATCCCATCAAATCGGAGAAGGCGATGGCACCCCACTCCAGTAATTTTGCCTGGAAAATCCCATGGACGGAGGAGCCTGGTAGGCTGCAGTCCATGGGATTGCGAAGAGTCAGACATGACTGGGCGACTTCACTTTGACTTTTCACTTTCATGCATTGGAGAAGGAAATGGCAAACCACTCCAGTGTTCTTGCCTGGAGAATCCCAGGGATGGGGGAGCCTGGTGGGCTGCTGTCTATGGGGTCGCACAGAGTCGGATATGACTGAAGCGACTTAGCAGCAATCCCATCAAATAGATTTCTTATCACTTCCAGCATAGACTAAAAAATGCCAGGACCAGTTCCTCCCCCAGCCATTTCCCAGCCCCCCACACACAACCTGTGCTCCAGCTTGGCACATTGCCTCCTGCAAAATCTGGTTGTCAAGGTGTTGAGAGTGTTATCAGAAGTTGCGTTTGGGTGGGCGAGATTGTAGGTGGTTTTTTTATTTAAAAAATTCCCTTTCTTTGCTTGTCTATGGTTTTTGATTTGTTTGTCATGGGCATGTATGGAACTTGTACCAAGAAAATATTTTTAATTTTTCTGCAATCTACTCACTACTTCTGGAAACCTTTCCCTGAAAGGTTCTACTGCATTCTGAGCATTCTTTTTAACTTCCCGCCCCCTCAGCCTCTCTTTCTCTGTGCTCTGTAATTGCATTCAATAGTGAGTCGCCCTATGCTGCTGCTGCTGCTGCTAAGTTGCTTCAGTCGTGTCCGACTCTGTGCAACCACATAGACGGCAGCCCGCCAGGCTTCCCCAACCCTGGGATTCTCCAGGCAAGAACACTGGAGTGGGTTGCCATTTCCTTCTCCAATGCAGGAAAGCGAAAAGTGAAAGTAAAGTTGCTCAGTCGTGTCTGACTTAGCGACCCCGTGGACTGCAGCCTACAAGGCTCCTCCGTCCATAGGATTTTCTAGGCAAGAGTACTGGAGTGGGGTGCCATTGCCTTCTCTGGAGTCACCCTATACATGTTCTTAAAGGGATTCTGCATCCATGAGAGGGCTATAGGTGCCTTGAATGTGAGGCTGTATTGTCTCTTCTGTAGAAATAGCCAAAATGTTTCTCAGATGATTTTAGCTATACACCTTCTTCTGCACACCTTAGCCTAGATGACTGAGAATCAAGAGTACTTTCAGAGCTTGGTTTAACCTGCTGAACTTCCTACTATTCCCATTTTACCCTCTGACACCAGGGCTAGCAGCAGAGTGCGGTTTTTGGGGAACCTTGAAGCAGAGACATTACTTTGCTTACTAAGGTCCGTCTAGTCAAGGTTATGGTTTCTCCTGTGGTCATGTATGGATGTGAGAATTGGACTTTGAAGAAGGCTGAGCACTGAAGAATCGATGTTTTTGAACTGTGGTGTTGGAGAAGACTCTTGACAGTCCATTGGACTGCAAGGAGATCCAACCAGTCCATTCTGAAGGAGCTCAGCCCTGGGATTTCTTTGGAGGGAATGATGCTAAAGCTGAAACTCCAGTACTTTGGCCACCTCATGTGAAGAGTTGACTCACTGGAAAAGACTCTGATGCTGGGAGGGATTGGGGGCAGGAGGAGAAAGGGATGACAGAGGGTGAGATGGCTGGATGGCATCACTGACTCAATGGATGCAAGTCTAAGTGAAGTCCAGGAGTTGGTGATGGACAGGGTGGCCTGGTGTGCTGCGATTCGTGGGGTCGCAAAGAATCGGACACGACTGAGCGACTGAACTCAACTGAACTGATGGATGTACAGGGTGGTTTTCAGCAGGGGCTGGCTGCATCATGGAGCTTGGGGGAAGTGTCTAAATCTGAGCATGAATTTAATGTCGGTCTTGCAAAATCTCCAGAATGCCTTGTGTGATGCAGAGTCTCAGCCTAGCTCCAGGCAGGAGAGAGGGAGGGGCACATAGTATGGGACAAGACTTAGCAACTGAACAACAACATATGATCTTCAGTTCAGTTCAGTCGCTCAGTTATGTCCCATTCTTTGTGACCCCATGGATTGCAACATGCCAGGCCTCCCTGTCCATCACCTACTCCTGGAACCTACTTAAACTAATGTCCATTGAGTCAATGATGCTATCTAACCATCTCATCCTCTGTTATTCCCTTCTCCTCTCACCTTCAATCTTTCCCAGCATCAGGGTCTTTTCAAATGAGTCAGTACTTCACATCAGGTGGCCAAAGTATTGNATGCTGCGATTCATGGGGTCGCAAAGAGTCGGACACGACTGAACGGCTGAACTGAACTGAACTGAATGTAAAGAACTGACTCATTACAATAGACCCTGATGCTGGGAAACATTGAAGGCAAAAAGAGAAAAGGGCAGCAGATGATGAGATGGTAAGATAGCATTACTGACTCAATGGACGTCAGTTTGAGCAAGCTCTGGGAGATGGTGAATGACAGGGAAGCCTGGCTTACTGCAGTCCATGGGGTCACAAAGAGTCTGACTTGACTGAGTGACTGAACAATAACAATATATATAAACAGATCCTATCCTCAAGGACAACTGAGAAAGGATACAGGAAACCACATGCACTTTCTATGTAGTAAACATGGTTTATATATAAACTGTAAGTTTTTCCAATTAACTTAGTGAAATAATTCCAACAAATTGGAACTGCTAGGACTAAAAACATCCAAAATTTATAGTTTTGAGTCTAAACTATAATAGATTTTCCCTTACCATACAGAGGGGATTTCATCAATCTTGGCCCCCAGTGTTTATGTGGGTATGTTTCCCAAAACTGTACAAATGTTAATATTGGGCTTCCCTGGTGGCTCAGACAGTAAAGAATTTACCTGCAATGCCGGAGACCCAGGTCAGATCCAAATATGGTATTATAAAGAAATTGCTTTCCGTTTTCTACTGTTCAACTCAACCATCTTCTTATGCTTAATTCTTACTAGTCACTTGTGTTATTTCATTTTCTTCTTCTTTTTTTTTTTTTCATTTGTCTTGGTTTATCAATGTCTTTGTTACTGGTTTCCAAGAGCTCATTTATGACAAAGGTTAACCATTTGTCAGGCAATGAAAATGAAATACCGTATTTTACTGTCAATTTACTATGATGGTTTATATTTTGGTTGAGTATTAAAATATAGTCATGCTGTGTTTTATGAAAATAAATCAATCACCATACTTCCACAAGGTGACTTTTATACATTAGGTACACAGGAGACTTTGCCATCTGGCTTTAGAATGGAGNACAAAGGTTAACCATTTGTCAGGCAATGAAAATGAAATACCGTATTTTACTGTCAATTTACTATGATGGTTTATATTTTGGTTGAGTATTAAAATATAGTCATGCTGTGTTTTATGAAAATAAATCAATCACCATACTTCCACAAGGTGACTTTTATACATTAGGTACACAGGAGACTTTGCCATCTGGCTTTAGAATGGAGAAGAGTTGTGTTTCTTCAAATAACTGATCTGTTTTCATTGAATGACCTCAGCCAGGGACTGATGTTTCTGATCTAATGCTGGTTGCCCTAAATCTTACAACCAAATGTGTGACCCACCTCTAGGAAATTAACAGTCTCGTGGTATATTTTGAGAACTAATGCCATTTCTGCTTCATCTTATCTATACTCCTTTCATCCAGATTTTCTCACTTTTTATTCTCCTTCTTGTATTGCCTACTTGTAAGCTGATCCAAATTCTTCCAGAAATAAGGCAAAGTGAAAATAAATACAAGGTATAAGGTAATACATAAAATGAAAAGATGTTCAGGAAAAAGTCCTAAAGATACTTCAGAAGAAGTAGTCATTGCTTCCAAGTGGATGTGTGTGTTTGTGCTCAGGTAGGAAAGGGGAATTTGGGGAGGTATGTCTCAGATATGCAAAGATGGGGGTAAACACGTCAGGAAAAATAAAGATGAACATAGGCAGATAAATGTAAGAGGGAAAGAAGAATAGTTCAGTTTCAATGACCAGATTAAGATGAAGAGTCAGAGGGGAAAATCAGCTGAAAAGTGTATTAGAGTATTTCACCAGACCTTCCCTGGTGGCTCCGACAGTAAAGAATCCACCTGCAGTGCAGTAGACCTGGGTTCCATCTCTGGGTTGGGAAGATCCCCTGGAGGAGGGCATGGCAACCTACTCCAGTATTCTTGCCTGGAGGATCCCCATGGACAGAGAAGCCTGGCCGGGCTACAGTTCATGAGGTTGCAAAGAGTTGGACACGACTGAGTGACTAAGCACAAAAAAGCACAAAGTATTTCAGCATAGATGAGTGACATACACAAACTGTGCTTTATAAAGGGGATTCTGTTACCAGCGTGTAACATGGTTTGGGGTAGGGAGACTGGTAATTCAGTGACCTGTTAGGAAATCACTGCATACATTCAGGTAAGACAGGGCAGGAGAAATGAGAGAAGAGAGAGAAAGCAAGCCAAGCAATGGAAGCGAAATAAGAATGAAGAGACCCTGCTAACTTGGGAGGCATTCACATGAATTGTCAGTAAGAGATCTAAAGAATGAGTTTATAAGCACGGTGTCTTGCAAGCTCTGAATTCAATCTTAATGTTAAAGTGAACACACAGTTAACTTTTATAGTGTACTTAATATGCCAGGCAGGGTGCTAAAGTTTTAAAGTTGTGTCCAACTCTTTGCGACCCCGCGGACTATACAGTCCATGGAATTTTCCAGGCCAGAATACCAGAGTGGGTAGCCTTTCCCTTCTCTAGGGGATCTTCCCAACCCAGGGATCGAACCCAGGCCTCCAGCACTGCAGGCAGATTCTCCACCGGCTGAGACACAAGGGCTTCCCTCGTGGCTTCCTTTTTTGAAGCAATGTAATCACTGACTCGATGGACGCGAGTCTGAGTGAACTCCGGGAGTTGGTGACGCACAGGGAGGCCTGGGGTGCTGCAATTCATGGGGTCGCAAAGAGTCGGACACTGCTGAGCGACTGAACTGAACTGAACTGAAAAATTACCAGAGTTGTAATAATGGAGTGGGCCACTAGGAGGCAGTGAACTCCTTAACCATAGCGAGCAGCAATCAACTGGCTAACAATGGTTTGGTAGAGCGGCCGACCAGAAGGGAGCCGCCTCGCCAGCCTAGAAAATCTTTAAATCTCCTTAGTATCGAAAAAAATAAAAGTCCCTTAGTGTTTTTTTTAAGTCTCTAACCCTTGCAACTCAACATCATTCCCAGGCTAGCAGTTTCAGCATTATTTGGGGGCTTGTAACAAATGCAGATTAAGCCCTAGCCTTGATGTATAGAATCAGAATATGTATTTTAAAAATTATCCCAAGTAATTAATAAACACATTAAAATTTTAGGCAAATCGGTTTAAGTAACGCTATCAGTTTAAAGAGACCGAGATCACCGAGCAGGACAAATAGGCAAGCTGGGTTGGGGTGTTACATCGGGCGGGTGTAGGAGTTCCCGTCGTGCACACTACAGGGCAGGACTGGAAGGGCACAAGGGGTTCTCACCCTGTCTAGGAGGATGATTCTGCCAGCACAGGAACTGGTGGTGAAAAACTGTTCTTGCCCATTTAGGAGCTGCACAATCTCTAACACGTCCTCGTCCACACTGCCCTTCCGGCTGAGGTCCGCTTTGCTCAAACACTGAGCCTTCCACCTCTTGAACTCTGCGCTAAGATCCATGCGACGAAGGAGTTAGGATCTGGACTTTTCACGTTAGCCTTGTTTTCCCTGGAGGCAGCCATATTGAAGTCAATGGTGGCCGGGAAAGTCCAAACTCCTTCCTGGGACCCGCCCCTGGGGCGGGGCGGGGCGGGGCGGAGCCTTAAATTGCTGTGGCCGGCCGGGCCCGCCCGGTTTTCCAGCGCAATCTCGGGGGACGCTCGCAAATTTTGATTTTCCACTCTAGAACGGGGTAAGTAGTTTTAAAAGTCCCTCAGTTCAGGCTGAGGATTTCCCCAGCGCTCGTCCAAAAGGAACCGAGTTGGATTTTGGCTGCGTTCCTTTCCTGCGTCCCGTCCTCCCCAAGAACCAGGGGATAAGGAGTTTGTAGCCAAAGTTACTCCGCACCTGGGGCTGCAAGTTGATCACCTGTAGGTCACCAGGGCAGTTTGACTTACTGGTCCTGAGAGCCCGGTTTTGCTTACTGGCAGGGTCAGCGTTTCGGGTCCCACCGCGGGGCGCCCACCCCGCAGCCTCTGCCTGCCTGCCCCCAACTAGGTTTCCCCTCGGCCTGGGCTCTGCATTCCTGCGGCCTCTCGCGGCTGCTGTGACCCGCGGCTACTCGGGTTTGGGTTTCCCAGGGTTCCTTCTCTCCAGTCTTTCCTCCTGCTTTGATGACGTCTTGGAGAGAATTGTGTAGACCCCTTCCACTTCGCCATGACCCTCATCTAGGAGACCTCAAAAAACAAAATTCCCTGTTAGCACATCGTTGAGTATTTACACGTTTCTAGAGGAGACTTATCTAAGTGACCAAGGAAGGTGTATTAATGATTCAACCATTGAAAGGCTAAAGTTTGGACTGATTGTCAGCAGCAACTAGTGGAAATGCCTTTCCACGTGGCATAGTGCTAAAGAATCCGCCTGCCAACATAGGAGAGGCAAGAGAGGCAGTTTTGATTCCTCACTTGGGAAGATTCCCATTGAGGAGGAAATAGCAACCCACTCCAGTATTCTTGCCTGGAAAATTTCATGGACAGAGGAGCCTGGCGGACTACAGCCCATGGGGTCCCCAAGAATCCAACAGGACTGAGCATAGCACAGCATTAGTGGAAAATGGCTGTGTGATTCCCACTGAAACCGTTGGGACACTCCATGAGTGCCTGGTCAGCAGTAGTAAATCCCGTGGAGCTCTGCTCCCCCAGGGCAGGAGCAGCCTGACCAGTTAGTTCCACTCAATCTTTTTTTCCAAACACCTGCAGGGGGTTAGAATAACTATCTGATCAACTCCTCCTGCCCTCCTAATCAGAAGTGGATACTAAGAGCCAGGCCCATGAAGTAGTATCCTGACAAGGTCATTCAGCTAAGAAGAGACTTTTCTCTGGCTGCTTTTAATTAAAAAAAATTTTTTTCTGGCTTAAGAATAAATATGATACTATGAGTCATTCTTGATCAACCGTAGCACATTTATAATATTTGATTCTCTAAGTTTTTTTTTTTTTTTAGAAATTCTTGAAAAGTAAAAATAAAAAAAAAAAAACAATATGTCTTTGCTTTGGCTTTGTGAATTGATCTGTTCATGCTGTGTGAGAATATATTTCCAGCTTTTTCCCTATCCCTTTAATTTTCATTTAAACCAAATGGATTCAAGTATAGCTTGAAAAATCAGTGTTGAAGGAAGAATTTTAAATTCTGTATTTCCTCTATTTGCAAAATATGGTTGGCAACATTTCATAGGTTAAAAAGTAAAACTGACCAATAAACCAAGGTGCTCTGATTGAAAGTTTATATTTGATAAATAGAAAAACCTGCCAAAGTACATTTTAATTAAAAAACACAAGCAGTGTGAATGGCCTGCTGCTGACTGTAAATGATTTACTCTGAATAATAGAGCTTATAGCCTGTCAGGCATACTCTGAAGCACTCCCCCATGTGCTGCTGCAGTTCATCTTCACAAGGATCCTATGCTAGGGAGCATTGGCCCCATTTTATAGATAGGAAAAATATTATTTATTATTATTATAGTTTTCCTAAAAGAATCACATTCTGTGTATCTCTAGTAGATCCCTTAACTTATGGGCATTTGAAAAATTTCAGACTCAAAGCAGATGTCTTAATCATAAAATATATAATGCTACGTGCAGGTTAGCTGAATTCCATATCTCTAGCTCAGTCTGTCTCACTATCATCATTATAAATTCTATCTCTAAGAAATTAAAGGTCCTTTCTGCCAGTATTTCAAAGGGTGAGATGAAAAGGATTGTACAGTTAGAGGGGGGAAAAAATGCCCAATAACATTTAAGGTGTTGCGTATCACCTCTGTTTCAATGTGACCCTGGTGAATCTCAACCCCTTAGATGTTTCCTCATCTGTAAGAAGGATGGTGATTTTATTTCCAGTTCTGCATACAATTAAATGGTGGTTTTAGTAAGTGTTGCTTCTCTACCTATTGTGAAAATTCTGTTAATGGATGTGAAAGATGTGCTGTTTAGAAGAAATCAGGTATTGCAAGGGTTTAAGAATAATAATTACTATTTTAACAATTTTTTAGCCTAGCACCTATAGTGTGAAGCAAATCATGATCCTGTAGGTAGTTGAGGGGGTTCACAGGCAATGATTGCAGATTGGAGCCTGAGCAATCATAGTAGCAAGGGCTCAGCAGGAAATAAGACCACCAGAAGCAAAGCAGAAGTTGTCAAGGTCATGCCCTGTTTCCTTATGAGCTCCACAGGTTAAGGGGTAGTACTGGGTAAGACTGGGCTGGGGGTGGGGTCTTCTAAATCCAGGATTAATGGTGAGTCTCTTCTTTCCTTTGTTCTTTTCTTCCAATTTAGCAAATGTCCAGATGCGAGGAAAAAAAATGTATGTGCTAGATATTTTTGACAGATCCTATTTCAGGATAATTTTACTTTTATTATTGCTACAGTTTTTTGAGGGTACTAGTGATGTCTGTTGGTGAGAAGATAGATGTGAGAGCTTGAAAGAAATAAATAGGGAGGAAGTAAGTAGATATTAAAAGTAGAAAGAGCTACACCTCTTAACACGGTGTGTGTGTGTGTGTATGCGCGTGCGTGCGCGCGCGTGCATTGAGGGGAGATGAGGGCAGAGTGGGGAGAGTCTGGGGCTTGTTATCCTTGCCCTCTGTGCTCTCTGTGTGTGGCACAGTGCCTCCCTTATAGTTAATGTTCAAAAATGCGTGTTGAATGAATAACAACCAATGTTTGGTATTAGTGCTTGGTTTGAATAGTTCTCTGGACTGTGAACTCTTTGAGGTTAAGGACTTGATTTTACAACAATCCCATAAATATTAAGTCAAAGATGACTATAGGAACCAAAGATATCGTAATGAATACGAAATTGGAAAGGAGAAACTAAGGGGGAAAGGAATCATGATATCACTATGTATAGAAGTAAACATTTGCTAGGTTCTGTGCTTCAAACCTACCCTGGCTCTTGCACAGTAACCCTGAGTAGAATTCAGTTTTCAGATGAAGAAACTCAAAAACAGTGACTGCCTTGCCCAAGGCCACATGGCTAGTAAATGATAGATCTGGGATTCATACTGAGAGCTGTCAGATTCCAAAGCCCGCACTCTTTTCACAACACCATGCTGAAGACAAAAAGGAGAAAAAAAGAGCTATGCTCTTCTTTTCAGAGTAGAAAACTCTGGTCTGTACAACCTTTTCTTTCTCTGTTTTATTTTCTTTATATATATTTTTGCTTTCAAGTCTTAAGAAATACTCAGCTTGAGTGAAGATCCAAATAGAAAGGCAGGAGTGCAACTGCTGTGTAGGTACGGCATGAGCTGCCTATACCCCTGTCCTAGTTCCTGCGTGGGCTTCTTACCCTAAGACTGCTCAGCTGCTGTGCAGTGCGCGAGGCTTATAACTGCTGCTGACCCCACCCTCTTTTTTAATAAGAATACTGCCCTTTAGGCTATTTCATTGCTAAGCAGCCTTTTAGCAATGGAGAGTTTATTTTCTCTTCTATACTAGGTACTATATTAAATCATTTTGAATAAAGGGTTTTAAAATGACACAACTTTTGGTTAATTATATCAAGAACTTTCCATTAATACCATCAAAGTGCTTTGATTCCCGCCCCACCCCCCACACACATTTAAGGGCATTTTATACTTAGCATGAGCTTTGTTCCAAAGAGTCCTGTGTTGGGCTTCAGTACAGTGAAAGTCTGAATTCTTTCATCTCAAGTCTTAGTTTCTGCGACTCTTTTTGATGTTTCAGCTGCTTGTGGTTGTTGAATATGATTACTCTAGAAGTTAGCAAAGATGTTCCTGGTGGTGGCAGAGTTTAGCAGTATTTCGTGTGGTTAATTTCAAGAAATTGTCATAGTAGACAAGCAAAATTATGGAGGTCAGACAAAGCCCTTTCATTACAGCTCTATAGCTGTAAGATTTCCAGTTACTCAGTATATATATATATTCTTCACCTTTCTAAGCTTATTTTAACTCTGAGTTTTCATTTCAATATTTACAGTGTTAGAAGAGAAAGGATAACTATAAATTACATTTATGATTTACAGAAGATTACACTCAAAGCAGTTTTTAGCTGTTTATTTTTCTTTGTTAAAATGAATGAACTTCATAAAACTAAATGTTTCAGTGTTGATAAATCTCGAAAACTTAATACTGAGAGGAAAAAGCAAGTTTCAGAATTCAGTACAATATGATCCACTATGATTATAAACGTTATTAATAAAGTTTGAAAACATGCAAAATAATAACAATAGCACATACTGTTTAACAGTGCAAATACATGTAGCAGTGGAATTATATCCTGCCTGAGAACGATGACCTCTGAGTTTATGGGAATAGTCACCTCCTAGAATTGTGGAACAGAAATGGGTTTGGGGACAGTTAGAGGAGGCTTCAGTTATATCTATAATACAACGTTTTAGGTTTTTACAGCGGTAAGGTTTGTTAAAGCTGGGTAGCAGGTAAATGTTTATTGTATGTTTTATATTTCTCTCTATATCTGAAATATAATCTAACAAAAGAAGATCTGTTTATCTAATGTTAAGAAAACTTACATCAGCTCCTATAATTTCCAAGATGCTATAGCCCAAGCTTACACAAAACGAAACCTAAGATAATTGTATTATGCATCGTCTATCCAGATGTTTTTGTTTGTATGTTTGATTCCCTTGTTGAAAGCACTGAATCCCTACAGGAAATAATATGAAGCATTTTGCTTTGTAGCTGAAGGATTTGTAAGATGAAAGGTCCTTAAACATGAAATGAGATCAGTGGTAAGCTCATGATTTAAATTGTTGTTTGAAAAATTGTTTGATCTTCCCCCTCCAGGGGGAAAAACACAGTGATAGCCTAGATACAATATGACAATATGTTATTTTTTTTTTCTTAGTATCTAGATCACCATGGCAACTGGACAGAAGTTGATGAGAGCTATTAGAGTTTTTGAATTTGGTGGACCAGAAGTGCTGAAACTCCAGTCGGATGTTGCTGTACCAATTCCAAAAGACCATCAGGTGGAAATCATTACTTAAAAACAGGCAATAATTATACTGAGTGTATGTCTCTAGCACATGAAGTTATTGTTTGAAAGAATGATTTATAAAGACATTGCTTTAGGACAGACCCTGGAGAAGGGAATGACGACCCACTCCAGTATTCTTACCTGGATAATCCCATGAACAGAGAAGTCTGGTGGGCTACAGTCCACAAGGTCACAAAGAGTCAGACACGACTGAGCTACCTTCACTTCACTGTACTGTTTACACCTTAAGCTCTGACAAAGAGAACATATAATTCTAACTAGTGAAGTAAATGTATAAAAAGAACTTAAGAAAATTTTTGAAGTTGAAAATCATCTGTGTAGTGAAGTAATTGGATTTTTCTGAATGGAGTCATGATTATTCAATTACAATCTTTCATGATCTTTGTTTTATGCATGGAGAGAATAATTTTCTTCTGCATACATGCTTTTTCACATACAAGAGATTTTAGATATAGATTTTAATCATTTCCAGTGACTTTAACAATGCACTTTTTCAATAAACATTGTATATTTTTATTATTGCACCTTCCATCACTCCCATGTCTAACTTCTTAGCAAGCCTTATGAGAGTTTTTACAGTTTGGTTATGATTTGGCAAAGATTTATTTCTTATCATTTCTTCTCAGTAGACTGCTGTGACAATACAAGCTTTGTCTGGTTTCCCCAAGAGGTCCTTTCATTCTTTCTGTCTTTGCACATACTGTACCTTTAACCTATTCCTGTAAGTTCTTCCATTCTGAAAGATAACCACTCATCCTTTAAGATCTAGATCAAATACCACTTCCTTCATAAGGCCTCTCCTTACTTTGATAGCAGAAGTAATCATCCTGTATTAAGGTCAGGTGAGCTTCTGTAATAGTTGTAGCCTCAAAATTTCAATGGTTGGCAGCATGGATGGGAGGGGAGTTGAGGGAGAATGGATACATGTATATGTATGACTGAGTCCCTTTGCTGTTCACCTGAAACTATCACAACATTGTTAATTGCCTATACCCCAATACAAAATCAGAGAAGATAATGGCAACCCACTCCAGTACTCTTGCCTGGGAAGTCCCATGGACAGAACAGCCTGGTAGGCTACAGTCCATGGGGTCACGACTGAGCGACTTCACTTTCACTTTTCACTTTCATACACTGGAGAAGGAAATGACAACCCACTCCATTATTCCTGCCTGGAGAATCCCAGGGACCGGAGCCTGGTGGGCCGCCATCTATGGGGTTGCACAGAGTCAGACACGGCTGATGTGACTTAGCAGCAGTAGCAGCAATACAAAATAAAAAGTTAAAAAAAAAAAAATCTCAGTGGTTCTCATTCACTAAATTCCACAATTCTAAAATGTCAGTGCATAGAGTTCTCTTCCAAAGTGATTTAGGAACCTGTACTTCTTCCCTTGTGTGGCTCTGCCACCTTCAACACCTGTCTTCTGAGGTCACTAAGAAAGGGTGGAAACACTATGTACATTGCCTAGGAAGGACTTTGTGGGTCCGTCCCGAAAGTAGCTTTCGTCACTTATGTTTACATTTCATTTGACTGCTTATAACTCTGGAGAAACCAGGAAGGAATATTCTTCGTACCTTGCTGTCCAGGAGGAGAAAGTAGGTTTGGTGAGCATGTAGAGGTCTCTGCACACATCCCCTGAGATATCTCTACCACTGTTTTCCCCAGATGTTTTTGGTATAGCACACAAACCATTCTGTCTTATCTTTTTATTTATATGGTGATTGCTAAAACTGGAATGTGAGCTCACTGAAGGCACAGTTTTCCTCTATTTTTGTAGCTCCCATGATCGCTCCACTCCAGTCCTGTGATAATGCTGAATGAATGCCTAACTGCTCTGTATGAACTGAAGTACATTGTCATTGCAGGTTCTCATCAAAGTCCAAGCATGTGGTGTAAACCCAGTGGACACATACATTCGCTCTGGCACTCACAGTGTAAAACCACTTCTACCTTATACTCCTGGCTTTGATGTGGCTGGGATAATAGAAGCTGTTGGGGAGAATGTATCTGCTTTCAAGGTATTACATTTTTAATTATTTATATTTTAGCTTAATATGTATATTTTTTAACATTTTGACATAGCTTTAAAATGTGTCTGTATTTAAGTCTTTAAAAGGCCAAATTACACAATTTCTGCCACTTGGGGGACTCCTCTAGTCAAAAAAGAAATTGCCTTTTATCCAGGGACCTTGCTTGTTTGCATTGTTGGGAATAAGTTTTGGGTAATTTCTGTGTCTCCACATCCCTGCAGAATTGAACTGTGATCCTTTGATTTAACAGAAATACTTAAGGCAAGAATATAATAAGTAAGGAAATTATACTGTTTCCTAACTCTTGATAATACTCAGCCAACATAGTTTTTTCTTTTTTTTCCTTCTATAAAATTTAGTTCCACAAAATAAAGGGAAGGCTAGTTCTTTTGAATAATAAGTAAAAGATGAACAAATGCAAGGTCAACTATACATTTTTAGGGCTACGATTCAGACCAAGGTGGCTGAGTCAATGTAGATGTTATGAGTTATGATCAGAGCTTTTGTTATTTATGTGCAAAAAGATACAAAAGACCTAGATAGCATATTCATGTTTTAGTATCTGTCCTCCTCATTCCTTGACCTGCTCAACTGTGGCAGCACATTTACCAAAATTGAACTGAGCGGAGATTAACAGGGTCTGGCCCAGGAAGCCAGGAAAATTCCTTTTGCTTTCTACTCCCCTGCTTGGCAGTCTAGCTCCTGCCCTCACTGCTCCACTGAGACGATGTTTACTAATGTCACTAATGGCCTCTATATTGCTGAAGCTAATGGGTCCTTTTATGTTATTATCTGTCTTGACTTCTCTGGGACATTTGACACTCTCAGCCACTTACTTTTTCTTAAAAAAAAAAAAAAAATCTTCAGCTTTGTGACATTATATTCTCCAGGTCTCCCCCCACCCCCACCTCCTGTTCCTCTCTGAGCATCCTTTTTCAAGCCTCTTTTTCTCTGGATGGTCCTCACATCTTGGTGTTGCCCAGTGCCCACTGACCCTATGTAGACTCTGCCTTTTGTATTCTCTTCCTTCTTCATGATGGGCCTTTATGCTCCCTCAGTTTCCATTATCTAGTGTGATATCTTTAGCTTAGGAGCTGGACCTGTTCTTTCAAATACGGTGGCCACCAGCCACATGTGGCTGTTTGAAATTCAAATTCAATTAAAATTAAAAATTCTATTCTTCAATTGCTTAATAGAGCCAAGTGTCTAGTGGCCACTGTTGGACAGTGCAGATGGAGGGCGTTTACATCATCACAGAAAGTTGTGTTAGAGGGCCCACATCAGCAAACTCTAGAAACCTCTTACTCATGTCTAAACTGAGCTTCTCTTTCTCCCGACAGACCTGCTGCTCGCGTGGGACTGTCTTGGTGACATCTGGAGTCTGAGGCTTATCTGTCCCTCACTCTGCCCTCCCTCACTGGGACTGTTTCCTCTCTCCTCTTTTCCTCCCCACTGTAGCGTAGTTCTGGTTATCTTACACAGTTGCTTATCTGGATTTTTATAGCAGACACTTAACTTACCACCCTCACTCCTAGCACCTCAAAGCGATCCTTGCTCTATAAGGAGTAATTTTCTAAAATGTAATTTAGATGGTCTTACACTGTGTTTCAAATCTTGTATCAATTCTTTATAGATTTCAAGGTATTGCTGGAATGCTTATGTTACAAAAGAAGACTGTTCCGTGGTCTTTCTCCTGCCCATCTTTCCGTTCTTACCTCCATTCCTGTCCATTCTGTAGTGTATCCTTGAGTGATAACTGCTTGTTCTCCCCTGCATGTCCCATGCTCTTTCATCCCTGTGTCTTTGTATTGGCTCTTCTGTGTGACAGACCTAAATCAAAGCTTGTAAACACGGGTTCAGGGGTTTTTACCCTCCAGCTTTCATTTCTTTTCATTTTTATCTCCCAAAACTGTTATATTCCACATACCAAACTACTTATTCCATGGGAATGCATGCTGGCGATTTCTCAGCACCTATTCTTATCACTGTTTCCTGGCTTAACTTTGTTTCCTTTATCGCTAGCATCTCTTCCCACTTCCAGTTTTCAAGATCTTGTCCTATCTTTCGAAGTGAAAGTGAAAAAGTTGCTCAGTTGTGTCTGACTCTTTGTGACCCCATGGACTATACAGACCAGAATACTGGAGTGGGTAGCCTTTCCCTTCTCCAGGGGATTGTCCCAACCCAGGGATCGAACCCAGGTCTACCCACATTGCAGGCGGATTCTTTACCAGCTGAACCATAAGGGAAGCCCCTTATCTTTCAAGACCTAACTCAAATACTAGTTTCTCAGTCTAGCTGTTCTTGATTCCTTCAACGTTGAAATAGTTCTTTCTTTGTCTCGTGCCTATCTTTGATGGCTCATCAGATTTGCCTTGCTTTAAAATTCTCTCTCTCCTTTTTTCCCCTCTTCCTGGAGTTTAAGAAGCTTGAGATTAGGGAGAATATCTTGCTATTAATATCCATCACAGAACTAAAAGTACTGCTTTTCATAGTGAATTCTTAAACAGGTTTGGATTATGTTGAAATCAATGCAGTGTGTTTTTAAGCTGTAAAAACAGAATTAATCTGATGTTAGTCATACTTGACCATTTGCAGGCAACACTGTTAAGCAGTGATGCTTGTCTTTGACTCCTGGGTGCCCTTGGAACCTTTTCTGTCTCTACCTCACCCTATAGTGTTGTGTTATAGGGCAAATTTAAGTGTATTGAGAGTTATTGCCTTAATGTTTTGCTTATTCCAAGGACTATTTACTTTTTTTTTTTTTAATTGAAGAAACAGGATTTAGAAAAGGTGCTTGTATTGGGCTGCCTGGAAAAATCCCATGGGTGGAAGAGCCTGGTAGGCTGCAGTCCATGGGGTCGCTAAGAGTCCAACATGACTGAGTGACTTCACTTTCACTTCTCACTTTGATGCGTTGGAGAAGGAAATGGCAACCCACTCCAGTGTTCTTGCCTGGAGAATCCCAGGGATGGGGGAGCCTGGTGGGCTACCCTCTATGGGGTCGCAGAGTCGGACACAACTGAAGCGACTTAGGAGCAGCAACAGCAGCTTGTACTGGGCAGTCAAATTTCCTTGGTATATAGGCCACATGGAGCCAGCCTGTAGTGCTTGCATGGTGCCTTACCCTCAGTTACACATCTGCCTTCCAGTAGTGAGGAGCCAGCAGGTGTTTATGGAGAGTTTGTTATATGTTTCTGATACTACAACAGGTCAAGACATTTTCCTGGCTCATCTTTGTTGCTGGGATCCAGGCAGAGTTGCCTGCCTTTTGGTCTGTGTGTGAACAATGAAGGAAATGCTGGAACAAACCTACAGAAAGGACTTAGAACAGGTGTTTGGAAGAAACCTTACATTATTTCTTCTCCCCAGTATTTTGGATAAAAAACATTTATGTTTACTACCATTTATTAACTGCTTGATCTGAGCAAATTACTGAACTTGTTTACGCCTCCATTTCCTCATCTTTGAAGTGGGATTATCTAAAGGGAGGTAATGAAAGTTTTCCTCATAGACTGTTGTGAAGATCAAATTAGATAACACTCATTAGACACTTAATGCTATGCCTTGCGCAGCAAGCTGTCAATAAAGGTAAGTTATCATCATAATCTTTAGACCATTCTGGACATTCTCTCCTTTCTTATTTTTCCTATTTCCCTTGAATTTTCTTCTTTCTAGTTTCCATTAATAAAACATTTTAAAGTGTTCCATATTTTGAAGTTGTTTTTATGAGACCTTAGGATGTAGATAACAATATATAAATACTCCTTTTATTTCTTGTTATAAATGTTGCATTCTAAAGGGTTACACCCATGTTAACAACCTTTTTAATCCCTGAAGCATTTATTAATTTATTGCTTTCCCCAGAAAGGCGACAGAGTTTTCACTACCAGGACGATCTCTGGGGGCTATGCTGAGTATGCTCTGGCAGCTGATCACACTGTGTACACACTGCCAGAAAAACTGGATTTTAAACAAGGAGCTGCCATCGGCATCCCGTACTTTACTGCTTATCGAGCTCTGCTTCACAGGTAATAACACACTCTGTCAGCTTTATAACCAGCACCAGAGGAGGGCGATATTAATTGGAGGAAGGTAATATATAATTTATGCTTCCTACCACCCGTCTACCCGTTGGTCGTTTTTGGTTCCCATTAAGTTACCGTTAAGGTTTATGGAGCGGAAACTCTGCTAATTTGGTAGATTGTTCTAATCACTGAAGAAAAAAAAGACAAGAACAGCAAAACCCCATCTTTGTCTTCAAGATGCTCATAGTCTAGTAAGGGAGAGAGACATGAGAGTAATAATACGGATGTATAATGTGGAAAGGACCGTGGTAGAGATGTGCATAGGGATTTATGGGATCCCAAGGGACATGCCTGTGGTAGTGAGGTCAGGCTTCCTGGCAAGGCATAAGTCTTGGATTATTTTAAAGCCCTGGTTCAAAAATCTTGTTACCCAGCTCCAGAAACTAATTGCTGCAACTTTAAAGTACAGTGGCTCTACCCTAGCCCCCCTGGTCAGTTTCCATGGCTGATACCTGAGAATCTATATCTTAATCAAATTCACTAGGTATTTGAAAAGCATCAGAGAGCATTATCCTGGGGAAGGGTAGCTGGGAATAGGGAGGGTATGCTAGAGAATGGGAAGAGCTGGTGTGGGGAGCAAACATCGGGGTATCTGGGGAGAAGAGCTATAGCAGTTTGCTTTTGTTAGAAGATTTCAAGGCAAAGAGTGGTGAAGAGTAAAGTTGGAACATAGTAATCTCTTAGTAAATGTTAGCTGTCATTATGAAATAGGTGCACCTCAGGTTGTACAAAGCTAGATTACAGTGCTCACATATTGTTCTGTAAGGACTTGGGGGTCATGTAGTGTTTTNTTGCTTTTGTTAGAAGATTTCAAGGCAAAGAGTGGTGAAGAGTAAAGTTGGAACATAGTAATCTCTTAGTAAATGTTAGCTGTCATTATGAAATAGGTGCACCTCAGGTTGTACAAAGCTAGATTACAGTGCTCACATATTGTTCTGTAAGGACTTGGGGGTCATGTAGTGTTTTATTCAGGAGAATGATATTGTCATATCTGTGTTTTATTAGGATCACCCCTCTGCTATGGGAAGGATGGATGTTATGACCAGAGTGGAGAAAGACATGGGAGAATCTTATAGAAGTACCCTCTGGACATTATTAATACTTAAGGGCCAGAGCAAGGCTCGTGGTAGAGGTGGAGAGGAAAGGATAACTATTTAGGGGGTAAAATNTGACTGTATAGAGCTTCTCCATCTTTGGCTGCAAAGAATATAATCAATCTGATTTCGGTGTTGCCCATCTGGTGATATCCATGTGTAGAGTCTCTCTTGTGTGTTGGAAGAGGGTGTTTGCTATGACTAGTGCATTCTCTTGGCAGAACTATGAGCCGTTGCCCTGGTTTATTCTGTACTCCAAAGCCAAATTTGCTTGTTACTCCAGGTGTTTGTTGACTTCCTACTTTTGCATTCCAACCCCCTTATGTGATCTTGGGATAGTTATTTAGGCTCCAAGGCCTGGGTTTTCTTATCTATGTAATCCAACTAGTGGTACTTCCTTCCTCTTAGGAGTCTTATGAGGATTTAATGAAATAATGCTTGTGAAATACATTTTAAACATCTAATAAATGCTAGCCACGGTTACTGATATTATTGCAATTATTATTATAAACTCAAACCTGGTGTTTGCTTTTCAGAAGAATCCCACTACACATCCATTCAGGCCCTTATTTCCCATGTATTTGTTCACCTGCATACATTCATCTATCACATAATGGCAATGGATAGTACAAATATACTACATGAAATAATAATATTTTAATAGCCCATATTTAAATTTCATACTCTATGTACAAATCACTGTACTAAGTTCTTTATATGTATGAAACTCATTGAATCTTCCCAAATATGTGGTCATATTGGTACTATTATTATCCATATTTCATTGAGGATGAAATAATTTCATATAGAGAAGTTATATAATTTGCCCAAGGTCACATAACTAATAAGTAAGAAAACTAAGATTTGGGTTCTGAGGAATCTGGTTCAGAATCCAAGCTACTTGCTATTAAACACCCTTTCTATTTTCAAAGACTCTGGGGAAAACAATGGAAGGACAAAAGTATGAGTCAAACACCGATTCTACCTGTAGAAAATAGTAACCAGGAAAAGTGATAAGACACAAGGAAATCATATGCCCTCAGGGCAGTGTGAGCATGGCTGCCTGGAGGTCTAGGTGGAGCCTATGTTGGCCTCTTGGTGTGATTGAGTTTTCACTTACGATTAGCTTGGACCGTCAGATGACGTCTCTGTTGCATGGTCTCTAAGGAGACCCCCCTAACTTAGTGCATTGCTGATAGCTTGTGGCTACAGTTGGTACCTCCTGCTCCATGGAAGCCTGGATGACAGAATGTCATTGGATGGGTATAAATCCTCACAGCTGGTTGCACAAATAACTCGAAGTACAGAGCCTATTGAGTGTGAGCTGGGTCATTGCCTCGTGGGGCCGTTGTGTCATTCATTGGCTGGCTATGTGTTTTTAGTTCTGTGCTGGTTTTTAGTTCAGTGATGTGACATCAGTAGCTTGAAAGTAGCCATGGTAGTAGTATCTACACCACAGAAGTCAGCAAACACTACAAATCAGCACCCACCACCCCTCATCACGTTTGTTGTTAAACATTCCTCAGCATCCTAGCCCTAGAGATAATCAAATCTGGTGATTTTCACCTTCCTTCAGCCAAGGAGATCCACGGAGAGTGCTTGGTTTTTGCCTGAAGGAGAAGGGAGTGCTGGGCAAGTGAGGGCGAATGGAACTCTGTCCTGAGCTAAGCCAGCAATGTGTTTGCTTGTTTTTACTGTGACCTTTTGTGTAAGACTTTTGTGACTTCCCTGGTGGTTCAGAAGGGAAAGTGTCTGTCTACAATGTGGGAGACCTGGGTTTGATCCCTGGGTCGGGAAGATTCCCTGGAGAAGGAAATGGCAACCCACTCCAGTACTCTTGCCTAGAAAATCCCTAGGATTGGGGTTGGAGGAGCCTGGTGCAGGCTACTTTCCATGGGGTCGCGGAGTCGGACACGACTGAGCAACTTCACTTTCACTTTGTGTAAGACTTTAAGGACAGTTTTTTCCACATTATAGCTCTTTTCACAGTTCTTTTTTACAAAAGTTCATTAAAAGCAATGGAACGTGACTCATCTGGTCTAATCTTACTTGAGAGTCAGGAAGCAGAACTTTTTATAGTTCAGAGTCAGAAGAGTGAAGTGACTTTCTTTAGGTCTCCCAGAGCCAAGTGCACCACCTTATATGAGGAACTTGGCACCACGGCACCCACAGTGGGAGACAGACTCCGGCTGTCACTAACTGGGGCTTCCCTGGCTCCAAGCGCCGCAAGCTCTCAGCAGGGACTCTCCCTGCTCCACTCAGATAGGTGGAGCCTACCCTAGAGCCTACCCCTAGCGCCTCATCCACTGTGCCCGTCTGCCCTGGAAATGGAAGGACCCTTGGCAGAGCCTTCAGGTGTTTTTCTCCCATAATGAATCCTCTCCTGGTACCTCGAGATGACTGGCTGCTTTTCTGAGCCCATCTTCTCAACAGATGAGAAGCCGAGTTGAAAATCTTACCCTTACAACCAGGTTTTAAAACTTGCTCCCAACTTTTGGCTGGGGAGAGCTGCTTAAAGCCTTAAAAGCAAAACAAAACAATAGCTATTTTATCTTTTATTCAGCAAAGCTAGAAATGGATGTCAGGGCTTGCTGGAGGGCAAATGGATGTGGTCCTGTAGTGGGTGCGGTTAATAGGGAAGAGTAGCAGAGGGGGGAGAGAAGAGGATATGGAGTGAAAAGATAAAAAGAAACATTTAAAAAAAAATCATTTTTAGGGGTAAGAAAATTCAGCTACAGGCGCCAAGGGGTATAATTTCCTGAGACTGTAGAAAATCTTGCCCATTGCTTCCCTCTAGCAAAAACTGCTCTCTGTGCTGTCAGTTGTTGGGCTTTGTTTTGTAATCCCAATCACCCAGAACCAGTGAGTACTTGAAAGCGTTGCAGAAACTTATCTTTGTTGTAACACTACAGTGAAGAATTCTGTAATAAACGTGGTTTGAGTTTGCTAGGGCTGCCATAATGAAAAAGCCCAAGGTGGGTGACTTAAACAAGAGACATTTGTCTTCTCGCAGTTCCAGAGACTGGAGTTGAAGATCAAGGTGTGGGCAGGTCTGGTTTCCTCTGAGGCCCTGCACCTTAACTTGTAGGCTGGCAACTTTTTGCTGTGTGCTCACATGGCCATTCTTCTGAGATTACACACATCTGGTGTCTCTGTACCTCTGAATTTCCTTTCCTTATAAGGATGGCTGGATTGGATTAGGGCTTTTGTTAACGGACTCATTTTAACTTGATCACCTCTCTAAAAGCTTATCTCCAAATGCTGTTACATGGTAAGGTAACTCAGATGTCTGAGATAATTCATATTTTGACGTTAGAACTTTAACAAATGAATTTTGGGGCACACAATTCAGCATATAACAAATGTTTAGGCAGCATTTATCTAGTATACACACATAGGACCCAGATCACATATTTGGATATTAATGGTCCCTCCTCAGTGACCCTGAGAACTTTTATCATCTGCACAAATTAACTGCCATGCCTTGGGTTGAGAACTCATCAAGTTCTCATGACTTTACAAAAAAGTCTCACTTGACTTAAAGAATTTTGAAAGTTTCACCTCTCCTTCAAATTCTTTTTGTTTTCACCAGAAATTGATGGTGATTGATGGTGATGGAAATTGATTTCATAGGTGGGATGTCCTCAGGGACTTTCAGTATTAGCAGAAGCTACTGATGACATGGAAACAGATGCACTGGCTGAGTGTGGCTGAGGAGAGACCACTGGGCAGGGCAGACAGGGCAGATGAACATGGAATCACGGGAAACTGCAGGTAGACAAGTGAGAAAGGTTATCAAGACCCTGCCAGAATGTATTAACAGTTCGGCTGTGATAACTATTTAAAAATGGTTAAAATAGACAAGGTTCTTGCCCTTTAAGCACAGGACCCAAAAGGGATCATGACCAGCAATTCTCTTGGACCTGAAATAGTGGTTTCATTCAAACTCCAGAAAAAGACTTATAAGATTTCTGTAAATTTTTTATGAGCTGAAATAAAATTATTTCCTGTTTCCCCAAACACACATATTCAGAAGATTCAGAAGTACAAACTGTATCCTTTCAGTGAGCTAGGTTGTTGTTCAGGCGCTAAGTCTTGTCCAGCCGTGCCTGCACCATTTGGCCATGGAGCCATTAGAAAGCCATGGGCACTTATCATTCAGCTCAGTTCAGTCACTCAGTTGTGTCTGACTCTGCGACCCCGTGAACTGAAGCACACTAGGCTTCCCTGTCCTTCACTATTTCCTGGAGTTTACTCCAAACTCATGTCCTTTGATTCGGTGATGCCATCCAACCGTCTCATTCTCTGTTGCCCTCTTCTCCTCCTGCCCTCAATCTTTCCCAGCATCAGGGTCTTTTCCAATGAGTTAGCTCCTCACACTAGGTGGCCAAAGTATTGGAACTTCAGCATCAGTCCTTCCAGTGACTATTCAGGGTTGATTTCCTGTAGAATTGACTGGTTTGACCCCTTTGCTGTCCAAGAGACTCTCAAGAGTCTTCTCCAGCACTACAGTGAGCTGGGTAGTGAAAAATAAACAAGAAAAATCATTATCTATGCATTTCTTGCCCCTGCTCCAATGGATTATAAATCATTTGAGGATAAGAACTGAGGTCTGTACTCTCCAGCCCCACGTGTTCTTTGCATGGAGTGAATACTCTATATATTCACTGATTTGACCTGAATCTCCAAGAGGAAAGATTTTTTTAATAGAAATCACTAGAACACTCAAAAATGGCATCACCGTTTCAGACTGAGAAAGGAGAAAAGATCTGATTACCCTAGAAAAAGAAGCCCAGGTGACCACGAGAAAGTCAGCAGTCTCCTTCCTTCGAGGGCACCAGAGGTATGTGTTCTTTAAGTAGTGAGTTGGAGGGGAGGGGTTGGCAGTAAGTTCCACTGAGCTTCCTATCACCATTCTAAGGTATGGACTTCAGTAGCCTATAACTTCAGTGTAATGGCTCTGTGGTCTGCTCTTTATAAATAGTAGCTCATTTGTAGGTAACTCAGGGCTGCCTACGAAACTGCTACACTCAGAAATTCAATCAATTCAATTCAACGGATATTTATTGTGTAGTTCAAGACAAGAGAACTCTCAAACAGCCTAGATTACAAGGAGAGAAGAACCTAGGAGTCTGGAGGGGTAGCTTAAAAGAAGGTTAGCCTCTGTATGTTGACAATTTCTCTTTCAGTTCTACACACTGGACCCCAAGACAAAGAATAAGTAGAGGTGGGCTGCCAAGTGGGAAAATACAGGTGTAGATAAGTGGAATGCTCATCATTCCAGTCTGGTGATTTGATGATTCATATGATCCAAGCATGGAACTTGTGTTCCCTTGGCTAGTGATAGTTTTAGGTTATAGGCATATGACCCAGTGGTGGTCAATAAGAAATGAGAAGAACCAATGTGGGAAGATGGGAAGGGGAAAGGGAGGAAGGTTTCTGGGAAAGGCTAACACTGGTAAAACGTTCTTCAACCATTGTTATGTTTCAGATAACAGACACCACTGGAACACTCTAGGCAGAAAAGGGTTTAATTTAGAAAATTAGGTGCTTAAAAATTTATGGATGGGCTAGAGGAGAAGGTCTTGGCTCTACCTCCCACAGTAACCAGTAGAACCCTACAGAAACATTAGCCAGGGTAGCTGTTATCTGTGCCCCAGCAGAGAAGCTGGGAGAATCAAGGAGGCATCACAGTAAGTGTGACTCCAGAATCACACCCTTTACCTGTATTCAGGGATCAAAAAACCACTGCCAGGGCCAGACTGCCCCTGCTTGATCTGGCTGGGCAAGATGAATGTCCCTCTTCCTGCTTCACTGTCCCCAGGAAGGTGGTGGCAGAGCACTGAAACTTTCATTGGTGGTAGAACAAAACTCCAGTGCCTCCCTGACCATGTTTGCCAGGAAAGAGCAGGTGAAACAGACCACACTCTCCTCTCACCTCTCAAGATGCTGCATCTGATGTGCATTCTACATGGAAGAGCTCAGCTAGTGCAACCCTTCGGCAACCCCTTTTCCCCTTCACACACTCCTGGCCAGGAGAGGTAAAGAGACATAGCTAATAGGTAAATTTGGGAGAGGAAACTTGATGTGCATGAACCAGTCCTCCCTTGTCTTTTGGGAGTAAGTTGCACACAGGAGTATGTTTTCTGCTCTGCAATTTCAAGGACAAGCTTTCCTGTGGTGTGAGAGGCCTGGAAGTATGGTCCAGAGGTTCCTGTGACTGGCTGGATGAACTGGTCATTAGAGTGTTGGAAGTTCAGTGTTGGAAAGCTCACCTGCCTACAGTTACACTTATTGTTACAGATTTATCAGAAATAGGGTAATGTATGGACCTCTATATGCCATCTTTTTCTTTCTTTTTTTTTTTAGTTCTTCCTGTTTCTTTGTTGATTTAGGAATTTGAGGAGGAAACTAGGGCTGGAGACATGAAATCAAACTTTCTTTGTGCTACTGATTGACATCTGGTCTGTCTCAGTGCCGCCTGTTTGTGTAACCATCAGCAGTTTTCAAAGCAGGTCACACATGTGATCCTCACAACAACCTGTGGACAAAGACAGAACAGGATTGTTTAGCTGAGGAAGTAAAGATGCAACTCCTTTTTAAAAAAATTTTTTAAGCTTAGCTGATATACAATGTTGTGTTAATTTCTGCTGCACAGCAAAGTGATTCAGTTACACATATACAAGCATTATTTTTAATATTCTTTTCCACTATGGTTTATCATAGGATATTGAATATAGTTCCCTGTGCTATACAGAGGACCTTGTTGCTCATCCATGCTATGTATTCTGGCTTGCATCTGCTAACTCCAAAGTCCCGCTCCACCCCTCCTCCACTCCTCTCATCCTTGGCAACCATGAGTCTGTTCTCTATGTCTGTGAGTCTGTTTCTGTTCCATAGATAAGTTCATTTGTGTCCTATTTTAGATTCCACATGTAAGTGATATCACACGGTAAGTGAACTCTGGGAGTTGGTGATGGAGAGGGAGTCCTGGCGTGCTGCGATTCATGGGGTCACAAAGAGTCGGACATGACTGAGCGATTAAACTGAACTGAAAGTTGCGCCTCTCAGTGCTTCCAACTTTTTCCAAGTTATGATACATATAGAACATTGAAAAAATGTGTATATACATACACATACACATATACTTATGTATAGAAACGTATGTGGAAATTTGTATATATCTGATTATGGAAAGAAATAAGGCTGCTAGCGCCAGAGGTGATGGGCTCAGAGATTCAGGCTGCCCTGGACCTTACCTGGCTAATCCAAGCATTGAGAAGATCAAATTCTTAGCAGACCTATAACCCATTCCTGACTACCAGTTGGAAATTCTACCTTAAAGAAGTGTGCTAATATCCAAGGTCACAAGGTTAATACACAGAAGAATATTCAAATCCAAAGAATCTCAACGTAGTCTGAAATGGGGGAGGTGTTTGTTACCTTCACATGTCCTCACTGTAGCTTCTTAGGTCAGAGAAGTTTCAAAGGAAAGACTTCTCAATCCAGTCTGTCTCTACTGCACTAATCTCTATAAATATCTCAATAAACATACATATAATATGCCTAGAATATGCCTAACTATAGGAATATTCTAGGTGCTGGAGATACCTCAGTGAACAACTCAAGGTCTCTGTAATCAAAGAGCTTACATTCTACTAGAATCTTCCATTTCCAGTTTCTTTAAAGTAGAGTAGGAACTTCAATCTGAGTACAGACATATCCTAAGATGTTTATGATTTTTTTTCTCAATATTTTTTCCCATGTTCCCACATTGATTCAATAGCAATTTTCGTGTGTATGACTTGTCCTTATCAAGCCTTTCCAAAGTATACAACGTCAGTTGTCACAAGAACAAAAGTTTTTGCATTCACATTTTATTGGTTTACACAATGACGGAATTACGTAATCAGGAAGCATGATGAGCATAAATGGGTTTGGGAACAGATGGCAATGACCCTGGGCAGCATGCAGCTCAATTTGTGGCCCCGGAAGTCCCTAAGAGGACCTCTGCTACCTGAGTTTCTGGTGCGCTGTGAGCTCTGGTGAGCTTTATAGAGGAAACAGCATCTGCTCACCTGGTGACTTGTTAGGTGGATGTCAGTTTTAAGAGCTTCTGCCACACGGCCTCACTATCTCCCCCAGACTGTATGCATATCAAATTCTGAGAGTCGCTTATTGGCCACTCTCTTATTGGACGACTCAGGTATTTATTCCAAAGCTTTATGAAGGTGAGGGAGACAAGCAGTTGTACTTTTGTTTAGCAGATTTTGTTTTCTGCTGCTTTTTTTCTTTTTTAGTAAAATTTCTAAAAGGGAAAACGTAACTGTGTTGCCTTTGCGTGATATCTAATGATATGTGAAGCTTCTTTTCTACACAACCTTCCCTCCTTGATTTCCCCAGTCAGGGGTCCCAGGCCCTTCCTCAGACACAGCTTCTTCCTTCAGGAAGATGCAGCCCCAACACCGATCTCTTCTGCCCTACCAGGCCTGTCCCTCAGGCATCGAGTGTCATTGCATTTCCCCTAGCTCAGCCTTCTGCAGCCTCTGCAGAGTGAAGAGGTGAACTCTGGTCCATGGCTGAGGGTCAGGGAGCAGAGGCAGGGGAAAACTGGCTTCTTTCCAACTGAGGCAAATGCAAATCAATACTCCCAAATGTAGATTTCTTCAGAAAATCACTCAGTCTGGTCTACTTTATTTTTCATAAAAAATATATGTATTTATTTTATTTTTATGACATGGACCTGATTTTCCTGGGCTTGGATTTCATGAAAAAGAGCACCTCCTTAACTGAAAATGCTCCCTCTAGAATCATTCAGGACATGTGGCCCTGTGTTCAGTTAGAGTAGAGGTGGAGTATTCAGTCCATCTTCTACAACTGAACTCTCTACGGGAGAGCGAGTTACCCTCCCATCTTGTAAAGAGCTAGGAAGAGAATATGTGCCCATACATACGTAGTGACAAGAGCACACCAGAGAAGGAGCGAGCCACACTGGACACAAACAGGCAGTGATACTGATAAGTAGATTATAAAGACTGTTCCGTGTCCCACAGTGCGCCTAAACCCACAGTGAGATGACAGATTATTTAATCCAGCCTGTCTATATTGCAGTGAATAGGCGGCGCTCGAGTGAAATGACTTGCAAAAGACAGAGCTAGCCTGAGGCAAAGCTAGGGTGAGAAGCGCCTAACCTTTAGTCATTCATCTCATCTGCTGTACCTGCTCTTCTCAAAATATAGTCCACAGACCCTTGAGGAATCCCTGAGTCATTTCCCATGTGTTCATGAAGTTAAAACCCTCTTCATAATTGTATTACAACATTTGTTGCATTTTTCATCTTGTTGACATTTGCACTGAAGGCACGAAAGCAGTGGCGGTGAGTGTGAATCAAACAGGCTCCAAACTGTAGCAGCCATCACCACACACCTGCCATGAAAACAAATGTCAATTTCATTTAAGAATGTCCTTGATGAAGCTGTAAAAATGATGAATCTTACTAAATATTGATACTTTTCAAAACATTCTGTGTAATAAAATGGGCAGTATGCATAAACTTTTATTGCATTTCAGTGTGTGACGCTTATCTCGAGGGAGCTGAGTTTGTGAGTTGAACTAACCATTTTCTTTTTTCTCATGCAACATCTCCCCACCCCCCTCCGCCCCTTGCTTGAAAGGCTAGATGACAAAGAATGCTTTTTCAGACTGGATATTTGGCAGGCAATTTCTCAAAATGAACAAAGGGGGCCTGTCACTTCAAGGAAAAACAACCGATAGTATTTATTGCCAATGATAAAATTTGAGCTTCCAAGCAAAAATTAGAATTTTGGAAAACTTGAATCCACCACTGTGGAGCTTGACAGCATTCCAAAACTTAGAGATTTTTCCAAAGAGATCTATGGTGATATTAATAAATGTGATTCTTTTGATAGTATATAATGAAATGGGTCAACATTTAGAATATCTGTATAACTCAATGAAGCAATATTTTCCCATGACCAATGCATGGTATTACAAAATAGTACATGGGTAAAAATCCATTCAAGGTGTACAATAAACCAAAGTTTAATGTAACAGAACATGAAAAGCTCATTGATATACGTTAAGATTCCACACTGCAATTAACCTTTGAGAAACTTGCTATGTTTTGGTGCAGTATCAAAAAAGAATATCCACAATTATCTAAAAAGATGACTGAGTAGTCTTTATTTTTCTGGCTACATATCTGTGTAAAGCCAGATTTTCCTCACATACTTCAACCAAAACAACATATTGCAACGTTGACTATTAATCCAGACATTTACGAAATTTGCAAAAATGTAAAACAATGTCACTCTTATAATTTTACTTATCTTGAAAGGTTTTGTTTTTTTTTTTTTTTAAAAAAAATCTGTAATTTATATTAACGTCTAATGGATTTAGGGAGCTTCCTAGATGGCTTGGTGGTAACGAAGCTTCCTACCAATGCAGGAGATGCAGGTTCAATCCCTTGGTTAGGAAGATCCCCTGGAGTAGGTAGGGGCAACCCATGCCAGTATTCTTGCCTGAGAATTTCATAGACAGAGGAGCCTTGCAGGCTACAGTACACGGGGTAGTAAAGAGCTGGACGTGACTGAGCACACTCCCACATGATGGATTTATTGTTATTTAAGTTAATTAATATATATTTTAGATTTTCTACCAATAGATATAGCCTACATAAAATTTAAAAGTAAAAAGGTCCTGAGACTGAAAGGGTTGAGAGCCACTATATTGCACCATTCTGCCTTCCAGAGAGTGCGTTGGAGGAGGTTCTTCCTTCCCCTTTACCCAAAAAAGCCAGTGCTGCTACTGCTTTATTTTTAAATCCAACCCCTGCCCTCTTCCTCCAAAACTGTTAAAAAAAAGTCAATGGCAAAAATATTGCAAATACTTGAAACCAAAGGACCCAAAACAGAGAGAAGGCAAAGGACTGAATAAAGGTGTTTCTTTGGGGCCTGCAAGGCTGACCAAGGACCACCTCCTGTCTGGCAGTCTGGCAGGAATCACCTATTTCTTTTTGCTTCATTGGCCTAACCTTACATCCATCCAACCACTCCCATCCCTTTAGTCTTAGCCCTGTCCAGGAACACTACTGTCCTCTGGGGCCTCGAAACACAATGGCTTTATTAAAGCTTTGGGCTGATACCCACCCTCAAGCCCCTCTTTCCTTGTGCCCCCTCTGGGATGACAGGGCAGGGGAGGGCTCTCCAAGCACAAGCCTCTACCAGCTCACTGTCTCAGGCTCAGAGCCAAGATGAAAAGGGGCGGCCTCTGTTTCTGGGCTGGAAAGAAACTGTAAACCTCTCGCAGGCCACATACCAGAAGCTGCCAGAAGACCATTTCCCTGTTAGTAAACAGGGCCACTGGGGCCATCTTTCTCTCCTTTAATAACCTGTGGGGCACCTATTGATTGCACATGCCGGTCCATCATAAATTAGAGCAGGGATGGCTTCCGGTTGCTCAGGAGCTGTGTGGATGGAGAGAAATCGGCTCACTAATACTTAGCTCAGAGAGCACAGTGCACGCATCACAAAAACATGGAGAATTAGGTGCTGAGAAGACACGGGAATCAACTTCAGTGGCTGTGGAGGCTTCTGGCCATGCTGCAGACCTTAATCAGGCTGTTTCTTGTGCTCCTATTAGAGACCTACAGACACACAGATTGCATGCCTCCTTCTATAGCATCCTCTTCAAATGAGAGAGAGCAGCAAGCTCCAGTGGGTGGGAGACCCTACTCCCATCTCAACTGCCTCACCAGGATGGGAGCCAGCAAGCAGGAAGGAATGTTCAAGTCTTGTAATGCTTGAACAAGAGCACTGAGTTAGGAAAAAGACACATTCTAAAGTCCTGCTTTAGCCATTTACAGCTACATGATCTTGGGCAAGTCCCTTAATTTCTCTGAATCTCGGCATCTCATCTGGAAAGAGGAGAAAGTAATAACACCTAAGAAAATATACCGGCCTGGTGTGCTCTCTGTAAATGAGTATCCACTGCTGAACCTGAATTTGAATCAGTTAAAAGACATGGCAACATGTGTAGGGCTGAAATGATTCTTTCTCCCACCTCCAAAATCTGGCATCAGGAACTTTCCACCACTATCTTAGCCAACACTTTGCTCTTAAGTAAGAAGTGACGTCGTGAAACTCATAGCTTGATAAATTGGAAATGTTTCTCTCATCCTTCTGTCTTCCTGAGCCCCACCTGACTTGGTTTCTGGGTTGGAAATTCATTTCACAGGGCCCTCTCTAAACTGGATAGCAAACACAGAAAAACATGCCAGCATAGCTTACCAAGTTCTACTAAAAATGCTTGACACCCACATGCCCATTCTTGGAAGAACCTTCAGAGTTTCTCTGACTTTAATGCTCTGGGCTTTGAATGCTTTTCCAAAATAAGTAGTACTATCCTGAAGTTCTACTGTGGTCGCTTTTGCCAGCACTCATTAAAAGGGACCAGAAGGACCCTGGTCCTTCTGTGCATAGTCACATTTCCATATTTCCCTTCCCCTGATTCTGGAAACAAAATCTGCTGTCCTGGGACAGAGTGTGTAGTGGGCTGGATGGTGCACCTCCCACGCCTCCACCAAATATGTCCACATCTTGGAACCTGTGAATGTGATCTTATGTGCCAAAAAGGGTCTGCATAGATGTAGCGAAATGAAGTCTCTTGAGATGAGATCATCCTGGATTACCTGAGTGGGCCCTAAATCTTCAACACAAAGTGCTCTTATGAGAGACAAGAAGAGAAAATGCAGACACTGAGAAGTCCGTGTGGAGAGGGAAGCAGAGTGATGGGGCCACAGCCAAGGGATTCTCGAGCCACCAGAAGCTGAGAGAGACAGGAGAGGATCACCCAGGAGAGCCTTTGATTTCAGACTCTTGGCCTCTAGAACTGTGAGAAAATAAATTATGTTGTTTTAAGCCACCTAGTTTGTGACAACTTGTTACAGAAGCTCGAGGAAGCTTCTACAAGTGTGTTCCCCTGGGATGGACCCCAGCTCAGGTTCTTCCACAGATTATTTTCTCCCTCTATGAGGAGATCTGTCTGAGAGCAGCCTCAGATGGCCTGGTCAGCAGCCCACTCTCAGAAGTCCAAACCTCCATCAGGCGCTGTGGCTGAGGATCCTCAGGGGAGAAGCATCCTAGGATATTTTCAGCATCCCTTGCTGGGCAAGGCATTGGGGAAATGGTCTGAATTTTGGAAATAGATGGACCTTGGTTTAACACCCAACTTCACCATTGACTCTGTGCCTCTAGATAAACTATCAATACTTTTCCTCTTTGTGCTTCAAGTTCCTCATGGATAAAATGAAGATAAAAATGCCTAGATGGTAGGCAGGAACACACCCAGAATCTGTATAAGAGCCAGCTTTAGGGACTCTTTCAAAAAGAAGAATCCATAGTTTCAGTTGGGAGTGGGGCCTTGAGAGGGCTTTGTTAGTGAGGGGCCCTGAGGCTTAAACTAAGCCAGCCTCTGCTTCCAGGGTGTTCTGAGGATTATAGATAAAAACGGGAAGCCTAAGGCAGTGCCTGGCTCCTCCTGGGTGCTCTGTGAGAAGTAAAGCTGTTTGGATGAAAACTTGAATACTGTCTCCTGAAAAGTACACAGATGTGTTTGCAATGCATAGGAAAGTGTCTGGTAGGATACATTCCACAGCAGGTTGCCAGTTGTTGACTTGATAGCCATTTTTCCTTTCTTTTCCAAAACAGACAACTGCCTTTTGGGAGGATGGCCATGTGCTCAGCTAAATCCTAGCTTCCCAGTGAGGGGTAGTTATGAGACTAAATTCTGGCCAAAGATAAGCAAAGAGGTATAAGAGACTTCTCATGGGAGAGTGTTATAAGTTGAATTGTGTCCTCCCACCCCCCGCCCTGCGATTCATGTGTTGAAGTCCTAATCCCGGTATCTCAGTGCAAGGGAAAGTGTTAGTCACTCAGTGGTATCCAACTCTTTGTGACTCCACAGATTGTAGCTTGCCATGCTCCTCTGTCCAAGGAATTCTCTAGGCAAGAATACTGGAGTGGGCTGCCATTTTCTTCTCCAGGGGATCTTCTTGACCTAGGCATCAAACCCAGGTTTCCTGAATTGCAGGCAGATTTTTTTTTTTTTTTTTAACCATCTGAGCCACCAGGGAAGCCCCAGTATCTCAGGATGTGACCTTATTTGGAAATAGGGTCCTTGTAGGTATAATTATTAAGATGAGGTCACTAGGGTGAATTGTAATACAATATGAATGATGTCCTTATAAAAAAGGAAAATTTTAACACAGACACACACAGGGAGAATACTGTGTGAAGATCAAGGTAGAGAATGCAGTGATACTTCTAAAGGTAAAGGACAATAAATATTGCCAGCAAATTTCCAGCAGAAAGGAGAGAGAACATGGAATANGATTCATGTGTTGAAGTCCTAATCCCGGTATCTCAGTGCAAGGGAAAGTGTTAGTCACTCAGTGGTATCCAACTCTTTGTGACTCCACAGATTGTAGCTTGCCATGCTCCTCTGTCCAAGGAATTCTCTAGGCAAGAATACTGGAGTGGGCTGCCATTTTCTTCTCCAGGGGATCTTCTTGACCTAGGCATCAAACCCAGGTTTCCTGAATTGCAGGCAGATTTTTTTTTTTTTTTTAAACCATCTGAGCCACCAGGGAAGCCCCAGTATCTCAGGATGTGACCTTATTTGGAAATAGGGTCCTTGTAGGTATAATTATTAAGATGAGGTCACTAGGGTGAATTGTAATACAATATGAATGATGTCCTTATAAAAAAGGAAAATTTTAACACAGACACACACAGGGAGAATACTGTGTGAAGATCAAGGTAGAGAATGCAGTGATACTTCTAAAGGTAAAGGACAATAAATATTGCCAGCAAATTTCCAGCAGAAAGGAGAGAGAACATGGAATAAGTTTTTCTTTATAGCCTACCTTCTGGAGCCCTGCTGACACCTGGATTTCCAGCTTTTAGCTTCCAGAACTATGAGTTGATAAATACATTTCTGTGGCATAAGGCACTCAGGTTGTGGCACTTTGTTATAGCAGCCCTAGCAAACCAATACAGAGAGATTTTCCCTTCTTCACCTCTTTTCCATTCTGCTGCCTGGAATGCAGATAAGAGAGCAGAGTCTTCATTAGCCATCTTGGCCTCGAGAATGAGGACCACGTTCACAACTGGTAGAGCAGAGAGTTAACAGCTTGGAACCCTAAACACTACACAGAGCTGCCACACTAGCCCTGGACTGCCTACCTTCTGGAGTCCCTTGGACTGCAAGGAGATTAAACCAGTCAATCCTAAAGGAAATTTTCAGGTCAGTTTATTTCTTTTCCTCGGAGAAAGAAAGATGTGTTTGTCCCATCACAGCAAAAATTTGGAACAATAGACTAAAGGGTTTTAAACAGCAGACAAGTTACAGCTCAGTTCAGCTCAAACAGACAAATCTTTTATTAGACCGACACTCCCAAGACATGGGAGCAGGCCTACCCAGCTCTGTATTCGTCCGCTAATCCTTAAGCTCAAGGGATGTGTTTAGAGCTGGATTCATTAGTTCCTTGCTGCCTTCCCATCCCTTGGAAAGCCCAGCCCATTAGCTTCCGGCTGACTGTTTGCAGAAGTCTTGTGCCCTGACAACATCAGAGCAGCTCACTCCCCTTAAGCATATACCACACCACACCTGCACCCATATTCTGCACCTGTTGCTTCACTTGGCCACCTGCTCAGGATACGCTAGGCCTCTGAGGTGCACACGCTTCCCTGGTGCCTCTGCTGAGACTGACTTTCAAGTCCACCCAGTCCTTGCAAGGCCCACCCTGGTTTAGTCAGGATCCCTCACAAGGTTGGCTAGAAGTCCAAGAGGGGTCAGTTGAAGTGTAGTAGGAGCAGGGGCCTCTGAGTTGGAGGCCACTCAGTGACTGAACGTTCTCTGCTGAGGGGCTAATAAGTTGGCCCCCTGGACCTCACTGGGCTGCAAACTCAGCACCCGGCCTGAGTTCTAAGGGGCAGTAAGCTCTGCTTTCCAGGTGCCCAGATCAGACCAGGGCATCAGCTAGAGGCAGGTAGAAACAGCTCAGGCATTGGGTGAACTGGGACAGCAGACAGCCTTTGGACAGAGCAGTGGAGCGGTGTGGAGCAAGAGGGGCCTTGCTATTTTTACACGGACACTGTTCTAACCACAACTTACAGGTTTCGGAGGTGGGTGGGTGGTATCTATTTGGCAGAAAGATCTTTGAGATGGGAGCGTGGCAGGGGGCATGAGCAACACTACTTCCTCTGCCTTTCCGAGTATATTGTTGTCAAGCCACTAATCCTGGTTCTGCTCAATTTGTGTGCCCCTTACAGGAGTAGAGGGCTACCCTGCTGGCTCAGCTGGTGAGGAATCCATCTGCAATGCAGGAGACCTGGGTTCACTCCCTGTGTTGGGAGGATCCCCTGGAGAAGGGAACGGCTACCCACTCCAGTATAGCCAGACATGACTGAGCGACTTTCACTCACTAAAGGAGTAGAATGAGGTGAAATGTGCCCCCCCCTCCCGGGGGGGGTGCTTCTCTGATAGCTCAGGGGTAAAGAATCTGCCTGCCAATGCAGGAGATAAGGGTTCAGTCCCTGGGTTGGGAAGATCCCCTGGAGAAGGAAATGGTAACCCACTCTAGTATTTTTGCCTGGGAAATCAAATGGACAGAGGAGTCTGGTGGGCTACAGTGGTAAAGAGTTGGACACTGCTTCCTGGGAGGCAGTCATGGCTGCTGGGGAGTTTCCAGAGCTGTGAGAGCTGTGGGTGGCCTTATGTGTGAAGT
Organism: Neotragus moschatus; assembly: GCA_006410615.1. Classification (NCBI taxonomy): domain Eukaryota; kingdom Metazoa; phylum Chordata; class Mammalia; order Artiodactyla; family Bovidae; genus Neotragus; species Neotragus moschatus. Next base: position 195,965 of record SJYA01001547.1, on the reverse strand, counting down.
CACTTCCCTCCCCTTCAGAGAAACCGGATGATGTGTGGGTTTGCAACAGCACTTGAGGGTCAGAGAGCCCTGGGTTCAAGTACTAGTGTTTGAGGGTGGAGGCCTATTGATTACTCAGAGGGTAGGGCTTTGAGGGTAGGGCCAGGTGTTTGAGGGTAGGGCTCACCAACAACAGTGCTCCTAGTCTTTGCGGAAATTTGTTTTTGCCTATACACCACCCTTCTCCCTTCCTCAATGCCAGATGGTCCTTTGGGAATCCATCCATCTTCCACTCTTCCCATTTTGTTCAGGTGGGGATGATCTCACCCCTATTCTGCTTCCAGAACGGTTGTATGACCCAGACTTGGCCAACCACAGTCACAGTGTTTGGTTGAGGAGTAAGTCCTTTGTCCAGGGAGCATCAGTAAGGACCCGCACTGGGACTGTTGCTGAAAGAGGCACTCTTTTTCCACTGGAGTTGCTAAGCTGAGAAAAGCCAGTGGTGGCCACGCCTGCCACTGCATGCGCAGAGTCTGACTGAGAATAAAGGCAGTAGAGGGAGAAGGCAGGTCTGGGAGATGGAGACACAGAGTTCTTTCTACCCTTGCTGAACACCTGAAGCTAGCCATTCCTGAAGCTCTCAGGTTTTAATTTATACCAGCTAACATATTACCTTTGAAAAAAACAGCTTGAACTGGGTTTTTGTTAATGGCAGCCAAAGGGGTTCTGACTAATTCATCTTTCTGTTTACTTTTCATTTTGGTGAAAACTTTGCAATTTTTACATTGTGGCATAAAAACAGAACTCTGACATGTTTGACAACATACTTTTGATGGCTCTATCTCTTTCAGACAAGGACATGCTGGGGAGATGCAGGAACACATCCCCTGTGTCCATCCCCCTCCTTTCTGAGTATACTTTTATCCAGAGCTACATAAATGTATGCTAATGATCTTATGCTGATGACAATCGGATCTGTGCTCCAAGAAGATTATAGCAGTCATGAGTAGGATTAGAGTTGGGAGAGGCAAGAAGCAAAAAGTCTACTCAGGAGGCCAGCATGATTCAAATAAGAAGTGATAAGGATCTTCACTGGTGGTAGCTGCAGAAATGGAAAACAGAGACCCTGTGGAGGGGGATTATCATGGTTTGGCAGTAAGTTAGAGGGTAGAAGAGTCGGAATAAAATGTTTTCACCTACAAGGCTCTGTGGGACCGTGCCCCCCACCCCCTGATTTGTCCCTGACTTTTCTTGTAGCACTCTTTCTTTTGTCTGTGTGCCCAGCTGCACTAGCCTTTCTGCCCACTGTGCCCTTTGCTTAGGACACTCCCACCCCATGGAGCTCTTGGTCTATTTCTTCACTCTCTTCAGGGCTTCTTCACAGATGGGAGTGCATCAGAAAGGCTTCCCTGAGCTCACCCTTCAACCTGGCACCCCACGTGGTGCTAATGGTAAAGAACCTGCCTGTCATTTCAGGACATGTGGATTCAATCCCTGGGTCCGGAACATCCTCTGGAGGAGGGCGTGGCAACCCACTCTAGGATTGTTCCCTGGAGAATCCCATGGACAGAGGAGCCCAGTGGGCTGTGGTCCACAGGGTCTCAGAGGCTGACATGACTGAAGAGACTAGGCACACACGCATCCCAGCACTCCTTCTATCTGTGAATTTTCTCCATAGTACTCAGCCCCTCAATGGCTCTCTCTCTATATATATATATATATATATATTTTTTCTATATTTCTTTTTTTAATTTAAAATTTTTATGGGAGTAGAGTCGATTTACAATGTTATGTTAGTTTCAGGTATACAGAAAAGTGAATCAACTATACGTATACATATATCCCCTCTTTTTGTTAGATTCTTTTCCCATAAAGGCCATTACAGAATATTGACTAGAGTTCCTTTTGTTTTAACAATAGGTTCTTCAGTCAGTTCAGCTCAGTTGTATCCAACTGTTTGCGACCCCATGGACAGCAGCACACCAGGCTTCCCTGTCCATCACCAGCTCCCAGAGCCTACTCAAAACCATGTATATCGTGTCAGTGATGCCATCCAACCATCTCATCCTCTGTTGTCCCCTTTTCCTCCCACCTTCAATCTTTCCCAGCATCAGGGTCTTTTCCAGTGAGTCAGTTCTTCACGTCAGGTAGCCAAAGTATTGGAGTTTCAGCTTCAGCATCAGTCCTTCCAGTGAATATTCAGGACTGATTTTCTTTAGGATGGACTGGTTGAATCTCCTTGCAGTCCAAGGGACTCTCAAGAGTCTTCCCCAACATCACATTTCAAAGGCATCAGTTCTTCGGCACTCAGCTTTCTTTATAGTCCAACTCTCACGTCCATGCATGACTACTGGAAAAAGCATAGCTTTGACTAGACGGACCTTTGTTGGTGAAGTAATGTCTCTGCTTTTTAATATGCTGTCTAGGTTGGTTAGTAGTAATAGTAGGTTCTTATTAGTTATCTATTCTATATATACTAGTGTGCATATGTTAATCCCAAACTTCCAATTTATCCCTTCCTCCTTTTTTGCTTTTCTTGGCTAGAGTGTGTGCTCCACAGAGGCTGTGAGTTTTGTTCATCACCGAGTTCCTAGAACCTAGAACAGAATCTGGCACAAAGTAGGTATTCAGTAAATAGGAATCAAGAAATCTTGAGCTGGGACAGTGATGTGGAATTGACAGAAACAGAAACACTGGGAGAGGAGTGAGGAGAGGGTTAGTGGAGTGGAGGAGGGAGGTGGTGAGTCAGCTCAGAGCTCATGGGATTTAAGTTTAGATGAGCAGATGGTACTGCCCAGCTGGTGGTTGAAGTGCTGGTGGTCTGGCACTCTGGAGAGGCCAGAGTGGAGATTTAGTGTGGAATTAAGCCTTAAAGACTGGTGGAAGCTGTAATGTCAGTGAAATTCCCAAAACTGTGGAGAGAGACCAGACCTGGGCTTGACGGCCTAGAGAAAAAGCCCAGGGTGATCAACTAGTCCTGGTGAAACAAGCACTTTCCTGGGTTAAAAGTTAAAAGTCCAGCTTGGAAACCCCCTGGGGCTCAGGCAAACCAAGAAGGGCCTAAGAAGCTTCTTCCATTGAGGCAGAGGGAGGGAAGGATTGGTTGCAAAAGGTAGGGCTTCCTCACAGAACTCAAGGAAAGGGAGGAAAGGACACGTCTCCCTTCCTCTCTCTCCTCCCCCAAGACCAGTTTGGTTCTGCCTTTCTGAGCCCAGGAAGGCTGAGTTACCTCTGAGCTTCCACTGACCCCACCTCCCAGCTACACTTGATGGCTTCCTGGTAAGCCTGGCAATCGGTTGGTTTAATCCTAGGGCCAGGGCCCCAGACCAACTGACACAAGTGTTAACCTTTGAATTCTGGTGTCTCGGGGCTCAAGCAATACCCTGGGTAAGGGGTTCTCAGTCCGTGATCGTTTTCTGCTTGTCCCAAAGTAGAGTTTAAGAGGGTAAACAAGTCTGCATTTGCCTAGCCCCTGCGGCTAAGGAAACAGGAAGCTGCCTCTTCTCTTGTAAACAACTCCAGCCAAGATTAGCAGTATTTGTAAGATGCTGGCTCTTAGCAGTGGGCACCGAGTTGAACCCAGGACTAACTTTCAAGTGAGGGAAATGATTGCTGAGTACACAGAAATTCAAAAAAAATCCTAAAGGCCATTTTCAAACCTCTTTCTGAACTTGGGAGTTCTCAGAGTAAATTCTGAATGAAGTATTTGGAACCTTGATTACTGCCAAGAGAAGATGAGACAATAAATTATAAAGTACCTTAAGCTGTGTCATTTAATTTCATAATTAAAAGTATATAATTATTTTAAATAATTATGTAAATATAAGATCATATCACTAGATCTTATTTGTAATAAAAAAAACTGTTAACATCTATAGAAAATGTGGTCTCTGGCCTCAGAGAATGCTATGGCTTACCTGTAGAAGCAGGGCATATATCAAGCTCATGATAAGAACTTAACTATATTTCAGTTCAGTTCAGTCGCTCAGTCATGTCCGACTCTGCGACCCCATGAATCGCAGCACGCCAGGTCTCCCTGCCAATATTTAAGGAAGTAGAAATAAATGTTGTGTCTCTCACCCTTTCCCAGCTCGCTTGCCTACAACATACATATCCACCCTCCCAGTGAGTATGAAGAAAAGGTCAGAGTGTGGCAGTATTTCCAGCCATCATTCTTTACCCACAGACCTGTTCCAGGAAGAAAGGGTTAGGAATGTGGTAAGCCTGAGCTTAGATACATTGGCTAGAAATTTAATTCAGTAAGTGCTTACCGTATCAGCCACCTACTCGAGGCCTAATGCTGCATTAGGCCCTTTGGGGATCTAAAGGAAGGTACCTGCCCTTAATCTCACTGGAGCAAAAAACTGAAGCCCCCAAAATGAGGCCTCCTATTATTAAGTGCCAATGTTAATTGTAAGGGTGAAAAATTCTAGAAAGGGAAACATTAATGTTTTAAGCAGACTTTATATTTCATAGAGGCTAGGCATTGAACAGGATGTCTGTCAAGAGAGAATGAAGCTTGATGACTCAGGATATAGCAAAATGAATAAATACAACAGTGGGAAAAACATTTTTTTTATGAGATCTAGCTTGAGAAGATCTCAGCAAAAAATGTTTTTCCCATGGACAAAGGAGCCTGGTAGGCTACAGTCCACGGGTTACGAAGAGTTGGGCATGACTGAGCAACTTCGCTTTTACTTTTCACTTTCCTGCATTGGAGAAGGAAATGGCAACCTGCTCCAGTGTTCTTGCCTGGAGAATCCCAGGGACGGCGGAGCCTGGTGGGCTGCATCTATGGGGTCGCACAGAGTCGGACGCGACTGAAGCGACTTAGCAGCAGCAGCAGCAGCAGCAGCTTGAGAAGAAAGGAAAAATGTTTCATCATTCCTTTAAAAATATGGATTGCTTTCAGTAATATAAAAAGAAACTTCCCTGGCAGCCCAGTTGTTAGGACTCAGCACTTCTATTGCACGGGACATGGGTTCCATCCTTGGCTGGGGAACTAAGATCCTGCAAGCCGCGTGGCACAGCATAAAGAAAGAAAGGAAGAAAGAAAGTTAAAAGACTTAAATGAAGAAGCAGTCATATCCTCGAACTTGAGCAGATAACCTAGCACGTAGGCACTTAAAACCTCAGGTCCTTCTGTAATATGAAAGCCCATCATGGTGAGAAGAAGCACCAGCTACTGGTCAACAGAGCTTTATAAACCCATCAGGATAGGCGAGGTTATGCTCTGCTAACAAGGAACCTCAATCTCAGTGTCTTGATATAGTAAATATTTATTTCTTGTTCATGCCACATATCCAACAACTGTAACGGTGGGGTGGGATAAGCTCTATTCCATATAATCTCCCAGGGACCTAGGCTGACAGAGATTCACTGTCTTGGAATGTTGCTATCTTATCGTATGGCTTCTAGGTGAAAGAGATCTAAGACTCCAGTCTGTAGGTGGCTTATATTACTTCTACCAACATGCAGTTGGCTAAAATCCCACCATAAGGGAAAGGAACTATGGGGCATATCATCTCCCTTTGTGCCCTGAAAGAGGGAAAGTAAAATAGGATTTAGTAAACACATTGCATTATATGCATCATAACTGTGATGCACAGAATTTTACCCTATTGATAAGAGCTAGCATTTATATTTGCTAATCCCTATAATAATCCTATTATTATTGGATTAGCAAAAAAAAAAATGAGGTGGCTTTTTAAGTATTATCTTTATTTTAAAGGTGAGAGATGTGAAGGAAAGAGAAGTTAAATCACTTACTCAAGATCCCAGAGCTAGAAAGCAGCACAAAAGAGATTCCAACTCAAGTAGTTTTTCTCCAAAGTTCACACTCTGAACCATATACTATACTACCTTTTCAATGACTTAGTTAAAATGGGAGTCAAATCATGGCCTCATGTACCCTGAACCTCTTATACTGGGGTATAGAAAGCTTCCAGCAATAATGTTAAGTTTGACTTTCACCAGGTCCCCTTGCCAATATTGCTATAGCATCAGTTGTATAAATATATTTACAATGTTCTTGACCTGCCTATCTTGGCATGCCATCTGTTCTTAGGGATATGGATGAGAACTTAATTATGTATAAATTGTATGGGTAGATGCTGTTTCTAAATGCAACACATTCTTGCATAGGCATCAGCAATCGTCAAAAGCATTGTGTCCTCTATTTCTGTCCTTGGGTGAGGCATTCTGGCTCCTCTGTCCTCAACTGCTCTCCAGCATGAGTTCTTCTCATTCTTTATAGAACAGAAGTTAAGTGAACTATATTTTTCTTCTAAATCAATGTAGTGGAGCAGATTATGTACAGACAAGTGGTGGGGGAGACATTGGCAGCTGGCCCTGAGCATGGCTGAGTAATGGATGTATTAGGAGTCCAAGTTATCTCAAGCCTCAGACTTATTCAGGTTTGCTTATGTAACCCATGTGTCCAAGGTCAGACAAACCTGGAAGCAACATCAGGGCCATCATTTCAATTACATCCAGATTTTAAACCTAATATGAGCCGAAATTTTGTTTATTTTGTTCACTGCCATATGGTGAACATCTAGAGCAGGGCCTGGCATATAACAGACATTCAGTAAATGTTTGTTGAGTGAATTTGTTGACTAAATTCTAATCTTCTTTGGAGACACTGTGGTGAACTGGGAGAACCCTGCCTTTAGAATCAAATAGACTTGGGTTCAGATATCACAAGCTATGTGACCCCTTGTAAGTGATTCTCTTTAGCTTCATCCTTCTTCATTGATAAATGTAGCTAATATTGCCTACCTCTTAGTTATGAGAGTGAAATGTGTTAATTCATTTCATATAGTCAATATACTGTAGCTTGGTATGACTTCTGTCCTTATCAGAGAAATTTCTGGAAATTCAGCTATTTTTCAGTGTTCCCCTCAAACATTCCAGAGTCTTCAGGGGTACCTAAGGTACACTCACTAGTAAGTCTTCCTGGCTACAAAATCTCACACATCTCTTAGATTCCCCGCCAGCTTTCTCCTCCTCTGATCTGATGCCTTTGTCTGATGCTGAGCTCTCCACGGCCATTTTGCAGTGCCCACCACGTAGAGTGTTTAATATATGACCTGATGCATTGCCTCCTACTGGAAGCCAATGGTGTCAACACTGAGTCAGCAGCACTGAGGCCACTGCTCCTGCCACCCTCTGAAGCTTCCACCAAAGGCACCGCCATTGCCCATTAACGTCACTGTGTACTTTGCTAGGCCACCTCACTGGGCTGTTGCTTCCTAGCACGAGAATCCACCTGTTTGAAGCAGGAAGCGTTCTTAGGCTGGTCCTGTCCACTGGTCCCTACTGGCTCTGCAGATTGAGGAGTATTCTTGATTCATACTCCTTTATGAACACTCAAGATCCCAGTTTAACAGTTTTTAACATAGTTTAACACTATCTCCCAATAGTGTTCTTGGTGTACCCCAATATCTCACAGAAATTTTCTGTGACTGTGCCTATTTCAGCCCTCCACACCCCACCCCATCTTTGGACTTAGTCATATCCATAGGGTGCTGGGTGAGGAACAATCTAAGAGGCATTCACCAGCTGTTACTCAAAACCACTCCATCCCCCACAAATCATCTGTGGTGGCTTGTATCTACCAGTTTCTTTCTCTTTTAGAAAGGCTCCTTCCTTTGTGGTTCCTGGGTTCCTCAGACAACTAGGTTCTTGACAGGCCTCTCTACTGGCCTGTCTCTAGGCCAGCCCTGACATGTCTGAGCCCCAGCATAAATATGGCTGTCTCCAGACTAAAAGAAAGAAAACTGAGTGCCAAATAATTGATGCTTTCAAAATGTGCTGCTGGAGAAGATTCTTGAGGGTCCCTTGGACAGCAAGATCAAACTAGTCAATCCTAAAGGAAATCAACCCTGAATATTCATTGGAAAGACTGATGTTGAAGCTGAAGCTCCAGTACTTTGGCTACCTGATGTGAAGAGCCAACACATTATAAAAGACCCTGATGCTGGGAAAGATTGAGGGCAGGAGAAGCAAGGGGATGACAGGATGAGATGGCACTACCAACTCAATGGACATGAGTTTGAGCAAACTCCAGGAGATGGTGAGGGATAGGGAAGCCTGGTATGGCGCAGCCTATGGGGTCACAAAGAGTCAGACACGACTGAGCAACTGAACAAACAACAACCAGCCAGATCCTCACCACTTTGAAAAGGGGATAAATAAACCATAAAGGTCAAAAGCATAACTTTCTTGGGACTGTCAGAGATGATCAACAGAACGTTAATACTTAAATTTCAAAATGACTTTGAGAAACTTTAGAAAAGCATTGATTGAGATGGTTTGGTAAAAAAGCGAGGTCAAAAGTCCTAACTTTAAATAGATGGGTGAAATCGCACCAAAACCAGTAACAAGGAAGTTATCTGTACAGCTGGCCTCAGTGATCTGCAAAATCTGATAAAGCTGGGAAACTCAGAAGACTGGGAAGAAACCCCTTTTGGGGCTGTTTGAAGGCTATCACAGTGCTAGGAGCTTTTCATATGCTCTTATCTTAACCCTGTGTTACTGGAAAAAACCACCCGCCATCACCCATTCCCTCTCCCCTACTTACCAGATAAGACCTGGGAGGAAAAGAGCCGTGTTTCTCAGAGTGAGTATAATCTGGAGCCCTCACAAGTAGAGCAGGGGACTTTAAAGCTTTGACAGAAGTCTTGGACGTGTTAAGGGAGAGCAGCATTTGCGAGCAGGGACTGGAGAGAGATGAACTGCTTGTAGAAGACCATAGGGAGAATCTGTTTTTCCTCCAGAGGATGGAAGCAGAGAAGACAAAGAAGAGAAAGACAGACTGAGAGGAATTCATTTCGGGGGGTATGTTTGAGTGGATATAAATCCGTCTGTGTGCTATGCTAAGGCCTTAAGATGAGTGAACTTTCATTGAAGTTAAGGAAATGGCTGAGCTCCACAACTAGACTGGCATGACACAGTTCCGAGATAGCATTTGAAGAATGATAAGAAGCTATTCCAGAATTCAGATAACACCAGGGACGGGGGAGCTCACAGAGAGACCATTCACACCCCCAGAAATCCTTCTCAGGAAGAGCATGGGACTGTCTATACCTGAGTGATGGGTGTCTGACTATGTGTGTGCTCAGTCCCGTCCTACTCTTTGAGACCCCGCGGACTGTAGCCCGCCAGGCTCCTCTGTCCATGGGATTTCCCAGACAAGATTACTGGAGTCGTTGCCATGCCCTCTCCCAGGGGATCTTCCCAGCCCAGGGATCAAAGCTGCATCTCTTGCATCTCTGCATTGCAGACAGATTCTTTAGAGCTGAGCCACTGGGGAAGCCTGGGTCTGACTATATCTTAGCCAAAAATTAAGGACCAGGAAGACCCTCTGACTGACCTCTGTTTATACCTGTAACCACATGGTTTATACGATTTTTGAATTGTCATTTTGTTTCCAATTTGTAAATATTTTCAATGTCATTAAAATCTCTTCAGAGTCATATTTTTAAAAATTTTGCACAATATGGGTGCATCTTAATTTTCTTAACTCTACGAAATTGAGCCTTCTGGCTGTTTCCAGCTTTGTGTTTTGTGAATAAATTTTTACTGAGCAGCAGTTTAACTGATACCAACTAGGGTTCTTGGCCTTCCCCAGTCAAAAGAAATTGACTAGCAGCCAGACAAGAAATTCAGGTAAGGCTTTACTGGAGCTCCCAAGGCCACAGCGGGGAGCAAAACAAGTAACAGGTTCCCTTGGTTGCCCTGAGATACTGGGTGGTGGAGTGTGGAGAAGTTGGCTCCTTATATGGGGTGAGGTAGGGGAATGTCCAGGGTCAGACTGGAGGGGTGGCTTATGTGTCTTGCCCAACACTTCGGTGGGGCTGTGTGCAAGGGGCATATATAGTATGCTGCTTTTGCTCTGAACACCCTATTTTTTTGCCCTGGCTCTTCAGAAGTGGCAGTTGGGTTTTTTGGTCATTTTGTATCTTTTTGTCCATAATTTGCCCCAACTGCACATGCATGCAGTTATTTCTAGTCCCTTATAATTCCTTTTTTTTTTTTTTTGCTCAAGGAGATGTTTATCCTGGTGCAAGCACTGCTGTGAAGGGTTCCAGGTCCCAGCCTATCTCATAACCATTCCAAAATGAAGTTAGGTGGTCTAGATGAACTAGCAGTCTCAAATTTTATCTCTCTTGAAGCCTGACTATACAAATGAACAGTGCCCAGACCATAATATGAAAACTGAATTCTGACCCTCAACCTCTGCAGGAACCAGCCCAGGAAGCCAAACTGTAACGTCTGTAGCCATCAGCCCATAATAGCTAACTTCCCCTTTGCCCATTTTGCCTCTGTGTCCAAGTCAGAACCAGCCAGAGAAAGTCAAATATGTTCTCCAAAACAACCTCATCGGGTGCTCTGCTTCTAGGCAGTCTGCCTTCAGCTTCTTCACGCCAGCCATCTCCAATCGGAGCCTGGAACCCTTCCCTACTTTTCATCATGACGTTTTCTGTACCTGTCTTTGTCTCTGCCAAAAGCAAGTGATGCTGGCTGAGTCCTTTACCACAAGCAGGCTCGGCAAAAACAGCCTCTGCATGTTCCTATCTGGGTGGTCTTCTTTTATGCCCACACTCTCCTTGAATTAACCTGATGGACACTGACCCCAAAGGAATGTCACAGGCAAAAACATTGCATCAAAGTTTTTTCCACCACGAGCCACTGGAAAATACTGGCTATTTCTAGAAGGGCATCTAAAAGAAAAACTGCTCCACACCCCGTGCACACCTATCAGACAGAAGGTCCTGGGCTCTGCGTCTTCCTTGGCCACTTGTGCCTATGGACACATAGCAGCAGCAGCAGGCAGCCACAGAACACAAATCAGCCGCCGAGTTCAAGCTGCTCCAGCCCATCACATTGCCACGTCGCCAGCCCATGGTGCTGTGCCAGTTACCACCACATGTACCAAAGTCACTTTTCAAAACACGGTCAAACAAACTGCAGCAGGGCCATCCAGGCATTAAAAAACTCTGGCGCAATTGTCAAAGCAAAGACTTCTGTGCCAATAAGTAGGAGTCTGGGCTACATCCAGTTAAGAAATCACCTGGATGACAGCCTGAAGTTTAACTCTTTGTGGGCAGACTGGCTCATCACCACTTCTACTAAAGAGAGGGCGAAGGGCATGGGGTGGGAGGGACCAGGCATGAGATTCAGTCAGACGGAACCTGGGGTGGTTTTCTGTACTGTGGTCCCTGGGCAACCCCGACTGTGGGGGCTGTGGGTGACGCTGTCAGCTCAGGTCATCTGAGGCAGGTATGGGTGTTTCACCCAGTTTCTTAAGCCTCTTGCCCAACTCCCCAGAGCCACTGGGAAACCGGTGAATGTTTCCTGACAGCCTACTGTGTGTCTAGCACTGAGGTTCCTTTATGGTTCTCCTTAGAAGAGACAGAACAAAAGCCCCACCTTTATCTTCTCAGAGCTCCTTCTCTAGGGGTATTATCAGAGCCACTCTAGGTGTAGATATCCTGGGCTCCATGGAAAATTCTGAAGAGCTTCTCACTAGCCCCACATTCTGAGAAACAGCAGGGATGACATTTGAATAGGCTTCTAAAATCTACTGGGGCTTCCCAGATGGCTCAGTGGTAAACACCCTGCCTACCAATGCAGGAGATGTAAAAGACATGGGTTTGATCGCTGGGTCAGGAAGATCCCCTGGAGGAGGGCATGACATCCACTCCAGTATTCTTGCCTGAAGAATCCCATGGACAGAGGAGCTTGGCGAGCTATTATTAAGCACCATTTACAAAACCCACTTGGTTTAATCTCTGCAAACCTTCCAGGTCAGTATCATCTTATCATTATCCTTCTTCTGAGGCTCAGAGAGTTTAACTAACTCGTTTCTGATCACACAGCTAGGAAGGTAGACAGTGGGCTCTTCCATCTGCAAACTCCACACTGGATACTTTTGGTGGGGGATATGGGGGGTGGGGGGTCTGGGGCTAGAGGTGGTGGGTAGGATATCTACCTCTCACTGGAATCTGAGGCTCTTGCCATAAGCTTCCTGATACTGCAGAGGGTGGGGAGTTTAAGGAAGCTATGGGGTGGGGTTTACACCAGTTACAGGGAGGCCCATGGCTGGAGACAGCCTCTGGGTTCACTTCAAGCCTCAGAAGAGGAGTGCCTAAGAGAAATATCTCTTCTGCTATTTTATAGGGGGGTAAAAAAAAAAAAAGGCAGTAAATACAAGGAGTTAGCTGGTTGCTGCAGAGAAGGCAATGGCAACCCACTCCAGTACTCTTGCTTGGAAAATCCCATGGGTGGAGGAGCCCGGCAGGCTGCAGTTCATGGGGTTGCGAAGAGTCAGACACGACTGAGTGACTTCACTTTCACTTTTCACCTTCATGCATTGGAGAAAGAAATGGCAACCCACCCCAGTGTTCTTGCCTGGAGAATTCCAGGGACAGGGGACCCTGGTGGGCTGCCATCTATGGGGTCGCACAGTCAGACACGACTGAAGCGACTTAGCAGCAGCAGCAGCAGCAGCTGGTTGCTGGGATGGCCCATAATGCACACTTTAACTGTAGAACTGGTCACTTCCTGGATATAAAGGAAGGTTTAAGAAAAAAGTGACCGAGAAGGCGCCCACTCCCAGCCACCAGCCCAGCCAGCTGCAGAGAGGGAAACAAATGAGCTTCTATAGATGGAATCCTTTGTTTGAATAGAGGTTAGCTGTGGCTTCTCTTTGTAACCTGGGGTGGGGAGTATGGGTGGCTAACACTTTAAGGCTTCCCTTGGGCAGTAATTAGGTGCCCCTGGAGGGATGGCCACTATCAGGACCCCATAGGGGACCACTTAGAAGAAAGGTCATGAATCTAGAGAAATTAAGGGATCGAGTCAGAAAGGTAAAGGGCCTGTGGAGCTGGGAGAGAAGGGACATTTTCCCCGCAAAGAGTTTCCCCTCCTATGTCATCTTTCCATGCCGCGTGCAGGTAATAAGACCAAGTCATAAAGAAATCCCCCTCGTCACCTCCCAGCCAGCCAAAGTAGGAATGCCCAGAGTGGCAGGCAGCCTGTGCACAGGGTCTGTGGGTACTGGCCTAGTGCAGAGGTGCTCATGAAAGGGCAGGCCTTTTTCGCTACCCTTCCTGACTGCAGCACCATGATGCTCCAATGTGCTGAGTGCCTCTTGGAGACTGGGAAGACAGAAGCCTCACCAATTTGCTCCCCCTGTCCTTTGCCTCCCCCTCTGCCTCTGCACGACTTCCGTCCACCAGCTCCTCACGCCTCGGAGGGCCTCTCCCACAGGGAGGTGCAGCAGAGACAGCACCTGCATCTAGAGTGACTCTGTGATTTATCTCCTGTTGACTAAGTCACTCACTGGAGAAGGCAATGGCACCCCACTCCAGTACTCTTGCCTGGAAACTCCCATGGATGGAGGAGCCTGGTAGGCTGCAGTCCATGGGGTCGCTAAGAGTCAGACACGACTGAGCAGCTTCACTTTCACTTTTCACTTTCATGCATTGGAGAAGGCAATGGCAACCCACCCCAGTGTTCTTGCCTGAAGAATCCCAGAGACTGGGAAGCCTGGTGGACTGCTGTCTATGGGGTTGCACAGAGTTGGACATGACTAAAGTGACTTAGCAGCAGCAGACTAAGTCACTCAGGGCACTAAACTCCCTCCTGGCCTGGGAACAAGTGAGAGCAAGGACTTAGAAGTGGAGAAAGCCATTCTTCTATCTCTCTTCTTCTCTGGACCTGTCCTCTGCTAGCACCCTTGAGCAGGTTGTTCCCCATGAACGGCAGGGCCCTGCTGGTCAGTGACTTTGCCTGTGAAGCCAGTCTCAGGGCACTGGGTGGTGTGGGGGCAATGATGATCCATCGGGGATCACAGATGGGGAAGGAGATCTCAGCGCCGTGGTTACAGGGCCGGGCCATGTGCTTCAGAGATTGCACAGAGTGGGGGACACAGGATGCATGAACTAGGAGGACTGAATTTTGGCCTGAAGACCTTTGAAATCTTTGTGAAGAAAATAGAAGACACATATGGCAAATCCACAGTAAACTCAGATTTTAAAGAGTCCATAAATGAGCCTTGGGTTTTGCAAGAGGCAAGACTTGGATACAGCTTTAGGGCAGATGGTTACTTAGTTCTGGGAAAACCAATGTAATGGCCCATTTAATTATGCGAATGTGGGGATACAGTAGCTGGAAGGGAAAAGGGCTCTGGGTGGTAAAGTGAACGAGTGTATCTGTGTTGGAGTCTGATACAGGTCTCTGCTATGCTTTCTTAGAAAAACTGGATATGCTGAGAATTTGGCCTATGCCAGGCTGATGCTCCGTTGAACTTGCTTATGTTTTCATATAGCTCATCATAGATGATGGACCTGCTTTTGCCAGGGCTTTATTGGTACCCTGGGCACAAGCAACAGAGAGTCAGGGAAACTCAGCTAGGGGCGCAGCCATACAGGCTGCTCGGGCGCCTCCAGGAGAGATGCCCTTAGCCAGGACATTAGCATCCCCATATGGATGCTCTTGGGAATGAGGAGGCCCATTTGAGGGGCCTCTCTAGTGTCAAACATTCACTGCACTAGGCTCTGGAGTTCTTACCCTGAGTCTATGTCCTATAATAGGTCAGTGACTAGAATTCAGAAACTCTATGTATTTGAACTAGAAAAAAATTAAAAAAAAATTTTTTTTACTAATTTCTGAATGAAATGTAGCATTTCACTCAGTAATGATGTAGGCAATAAATTGCAATAGTATTAGAAGAGCTTGTAATGTTGTCACAGATAAAAATCATGTATATTTTCATCACTTACTGTTGTTGCTGTTATATTAAAGTCTTTTTTATGCCCATCACTGCTTCAGAATTACAGTAACTATTAGCTCTGCCACTCAAACCTGGCAGGATTAAACTAACCTTCTAGTTGGGATCAGGTAATAGAATCATTTGTAGGTAGCTTGTACTAGATCAGACTGAATCCTGGGCTTAGGCCATCCTGAAGGGCATCAGCTATTGAACCATTTAGACACATGTAAAAGTATCTATAAAGTATTTCTAGCCAATGCACCTGCCTTGGACAAAACTCATTTTACCTGTGAAGACTAATATCTAATATTTATTGTGCTAACTACAAGCCTTCCAGTGTTAATGTAGATAAAGGTAGCTGAAGTTTTGTGGTATCCTCCACTTGTTAGAGTCTTTTTTGCTTAGAGTTCTGCGTAGAGTCTTTTTCGCAGATGTTATTCATCTCGGAAGAGTGCCTCTCTTTCAGGGGACTTCGAATGTTAATTAACTGCTCCTACAGTGTAGAAGATGCATTTCTCATGTTAACTATGCTGAAATNTTGTGGTATCCTCCACTTGTTAGAGTTCTGCGTAGAGTCTTTTTCGCAGATGTTATTCATCTCGGAAGAGTGCCTCTCTTTCAGGGGACTTCGAATGTTAATTAACTGCTCCTACAGTGTAGAAGATGCATTTCTCATGTTAACTATGCTGAAATGTTTTAAATTAAATGATAACAATATAACACAAATCAAGACTGATCCAGGAGTTTGATAGGAATTGTAGATTATCTGGCACCCAGTGAAGACTTGAGTCAAACTTCTGGAATTTACAGTTGAAACCATCTGGGAGATAGCATCAGGTACATGGGCTCACATTCTCTGAATCCCCTGGTCTTGGGTGGACTGCCTCCAGAGCAGGCTTGACAAACGCTATCATGTCAGGTCCTTAAAAAAAGAGTATCCTAAAAGCAGGAGACCACTGCTGCTTCCCCTTGTGCTTTTTTGGAAAGAAGCATATTATTTCATGGAAAGCAGGTAAATGCTGAGTGACTGACTTACCTTGTTCATAGCTCTATATTTCAAGTGTCCTTCTCCCAAAGGTGCCAATCTAGCTAAAAATAGGCAAGACATTACCACCTTTGGTATCAGTTTCAAATGTAAAGAGGTTTAATGCCCATTAGCAACTAAAACTACGTTTTCTCCCCTTTGAAATTGAACTACATTTTGGCAGAAAGAAACAGTTATTTAAAGCCTTAGTATTATTAATTCAGGAAGGGATTACACAGAGCATTTAGTCCAAGTTCCCCGTTTTAACAGATGAGAAAATGAAGGCCAGGAATGATAACTTAATAGCTACATGGCAGGCCTGCTAACCAGTCTGAGATCTTCCTTTCACACAAAGATCTAGTTCCTACTGAGATGAAACAGTGGGAGATGATGAAATTGAATTTTCAGAGCAAGCCCGTGTCTAAACACTGGCAATAACCACTCAGAAAATGTAGTGGGAAAAACATTTCACTTACAGTAGCAGCAGAGATGATAAAACTCTCTAATTAGATATCTTCTTCATTTCATCCACAAAAATAAATTCTAGATGGATTAAAGATATAAATGTAAAGAAAAAAACAGAATAATGAAAGTTCTAGAAGAAAACATAAGAGAATATTTCCTATGATATTTGGGTAGGAATGGATGATCTTCATAAGCAAGACACAGAATTCAAAATGTAAGTGAAAAGATCTTCAGATATAACTGAAAAAAATAAAAGCCTCTGTAAATAAAGACTAATAAAAAACAGTAGATTAAGAGGAAATATTTGCAACATACATTATAAGTAAAAGATGAATATCCAGAATATACAAACCATTTTAACAAATAAATACAAAAAATAAATTAATTCTATAAGAAAATGGACATAGGACATGAACTGGCCAATCACAAAAGAAATAAAAATTGTCCTGGAGCATATGAACAGATGGTTTTAGGCAAATGGATATCAGTTGTGGTTTTGGGAGTGCAGTTGGTTTCAGAGCCATCTAAATAAGAGTATTAAATCATAGGCAAGGGATGGTCTTCAGGGAAATGGGCTTTCCAAAAAGCTGGAAAGGTTTAGGCAGGCTGTAATTCAGGGAAACCTGGCCTTGTTAAATTTGTTTCTAGAACCAAGAGAGTTCAAGTTTGATAAACCTTTCCTTAGACAGAAATACGGCTTGTGTGTATAAAGGTGATGAAAACTCTGAGTAGAGAAAGGTTAAGACATAATCAGACTTGAATTGTTTCACCTCTGGCTTGACTCTCCTTGTAGGCATTCTGTGCACCACCCTGAGGCCTGGGGGCCAGGGAGAGCTGTACTGAGACAGCCATGTTTGTTCCATGTGGCCCCCCTACTGCTGACAAGATTTTATATCATTCTCCAATTAAATCCTGACCTTAATTTTTTTTGACATTGAGTGTGCGTGTTGTGTTCCCTTCCCATCAACTGATAAATATCTGAAATGCAGCAATGTTTATCCTAATTAATCTAAAAAATGTAGATCAAAATATGATACATCTGTTTTTATCTAACTGAACAGAACAAATTAAAATACCTGTGATATCCAGTGCTGACAATAGGTGGGGTAAAGTTAGTTCCAACAAACTGTTGGTATGGAACGGAATGGAATTGTTGCTTCAGTCATGTCCGACTCTTTGGGACCCCATAGACTGTAGCCCACCAGGTTCCTCTGTCCATGAGGATTCTCCAGGCAAGAATATTGGAGAGGGTTGCCATGCCTTCCTCCAGGAGATCTTCCTGACCCAGGGATTGAATCTATGTCTCTTATGTCTCCTGCATTGGCAGGCAAGTTCTTTACCATTAGCGCTACCTGGGAAGCCCAACTGTTGGTAAGGATATTATTAATAAAGCCATTTGGGGGTCAGTTTGGCAGTATCTCTTAAATATCAAATATATTTTCCCTTTGACTTAGCAATTATAATTCAGGAACATGTGCCTATGCTTAAGCCACATGGAAAAAGATTTTACTGAAATGTTATTTTTATTGAAAATCAGAAGCAAAATGGCATGAATAAGAAAACGATTCAATAAACTAGAACATGTTCATACTTAGTTTATATTCTTCCAGAAACAGATCTTGTGACTGGGATTCAAGTGTAAGGTGTCTGGGAAGTGTAAGTAGGGAACTGGGGAAGCGATGCAGGGAAGAGCAGGTGACTAATGAAGGATGTGTTATTGAGCCAGTGAGCGACCAGAGTTTAATCCATCAGGAAAACGCAGAAGGTAGTACAAAGCACATATCTCGGAATTATCCTAGCCAAGGGTCAGGGGGGCGGGGATATTTATACTGCTACAACTTTTAGTCGTTGTTAAAGCTGTCTCTGAGAGGAACTTTAATTCCCAAATACTTCCACTCAACCATCCATGGGCAAATTGGTTTCAGTGGCTGGAGGGAGCTATCCAACAAAGATATTGGCCATTGGCAGTCAGGCTGTGATGCATGGAAATGATAAAGGTTTCCAAAGGGATACGAGTGGAGCATGGACAGTATTGGCTACATACGCTAACAAATGCAAAGAGGCCATTAAAAAGAAAGAGACAAGGTAAGTAGCAAATACTGGATTGGCCAAAAAGTTCATTTGAGTTTTTCATAAGATGTTACAAAAGTCCTGAACAAACTTTGTGGACAATCCAGTAAATATANTCTGGCTTACTTCTCTCTGTATAACCGGCTCCAGTTTCATCTATCTCATTAGAACTGATTCAAATATATTCTTTTTAATGGCTGAGTAATACTCCATCATGATATGTACCACAGCTTTCTTATCCATTCATCTGCTGATGGACATCTAGGTTGTAGGTGGAAGCCCTTTAAAGAGGGCCAAGGCCCTTCCTAAAGTCCAGAAACTCTCCTAGCTTTGAAGAAATAAGCCCCATGGGGTGAAAGGGCTTTACTAGAAATGATCTCACTGCAAAGAACCGCAGGCAGCCTCTAGAAGCCGACACTAGCCAGCAAGGAAACAGGGGTCTCAGATCCAGAGCTGCAAAGAGGTAAATTCTACCAACAACATGAGGGAGCTTGGAAGTGGATCTTGCCCCAGTCAAGCTTCTGATGAGACAGGAGCCTCCACTGTCACCCAGATTTCAGCCTGGTGAGACCCTGAAGTAGAGAACCTAGCTAGGCTAGCCCTGGACTCCTGACCCACAAAGACCATGAAATAATAGCCATGTGTTGTTTTAAGCTGCTGACTGTGATAACTTGTTATACAACAATAGATTATCTCCCTGTAGCTCTTATGCTTTATACTGAGATAATAAAAAGGATGGTGAGGATAGTGAAGGAATGAGGGTGGGAGGGGAGGAAAAACATGAAACATTTACTAAACACTTAATATATGCCAGGCACATTAGTCATGGTTCTGAAATGAGGCAAATGGGACCCTTGAATGGTAAAATAGGGAGAATCTTACAGCAGAACTGTAATCAGAAGTATGCATAGGGTTAGGATTCCCAATAAGAGATGCTGAGGCCATGAGCATCTCTTGGTGTGAATGTCTAAGGGGTGAAAGCAGAGTTAATGGGAGCTTTAGAGAGCTTAGCTATGGGAAAGGACAGGAACTGGGGATGAAGGTAAAGGTAGATAGCCTCTACTGAAATGGTGAAAGCTAGGGAAATAAATACTCTGGGTTCTTATTCCTTTGAGTAGCTATTCTACTAGTATCTCCCTTGGGTTGAATTCAACCAGAAGCCAGAGTGCAAAGATTGCTTGGCGGCACAGTCTTAGAGGTCAGTCTCTAAGGCCCACAGCAGGGATGAATAAAGAGGTGGAGAATGGAACTGGAAGGGTAAATGAAGAATAATAAACTCTCATGGATTAGTTCATTGATTTTTGGTACATGAGGACTGAAGTATAGCGATGTTATGTAATCTACCCAGGGCAAGAGAACCAATGGGCTTCCCAGGTGGCTCAGAGGTAAAGAATTCACCTTCCAATGGTGGGGACGCAAGAGACATGGGTTTGATCCTTGGGTCAGGAAGATCTCCTGGAGGAGGAAATGGAAACCCATTCCAGCACTCTTGCCTGGAGAATTCCATGGAGAGAGGAGCCTGATGAGCTACAGAGTCCATACGGTGGCAAAGAGTTGGACATGAGTGAGCCACTGAGCGCGCAGAACCAATAGGTGGTAAAACTAAGACTGGAACCGAGGCATATCTAGTCCCAGAACCTGGACTCTTTTTTTAAAACTAATTAATTTACTTTGGGCTACATTGGGTCTCAGTTGTGGCATGTGGGATCTTCACTGTACCATGTGGCTCTTTTGATGCAGCACACAGACTCTCGAGTTATAGTCCACGGGCTCAGTAGTTCTGGAGCACAGGCTTAGCTACACCGTGGCATGTGGACTCTTAATTCCCTGACTAGGGATCGAACTCTTGTCGATCTGCATTGCAAAGGGGATTCTTAGTGGAGCCGTTGCAAACTGGACCATCAGGGAGGTCCCAGAGCTTGGATTCTAGACCACTCCAATGAGAGTCATTGGGACCCCCTTTGTGCCTGTGGCCTTTCTATTCCAGGCTTTCCTCTGGATGCTGGAAGTCCCTTCCATGCTTAGCCATAGTGCAGGCTGGCTTCCTCTTTCTTCGCCATGCCCACCTTCATGTTATTAAGGCTAGGAACTGGCATCCTGCTTGTGGTGGCCAGAATAGGTCCTCCATGACCACCGTGGATGACAAACCTTTTCTCATGAGATTTCCAGCTGAGTTGTTCAGGACCAACAAGAACAGAAAACTCTCCAATGTTTCCAAAACCATCAAAGCCTTTGACGTTTTCTCCCAGCCATTCCCAAATTACTTCAAAGTGTTTGTTCTTACCTGGCAAGAGGGCACGGGAGAGAGTTTCAAAGCCTTTTGTGGAGATCCGCAACCTTTACTCCCATTTGCAAAGCTTCCTCCTCTGAAGAGGTGATGAGTTCAGCTATTTCAGGAGCGAGGATGTAAATGTGACCCTGGCTCAGCTCAGAGTAACTGCCTAGAGTTCCCGCAAATATCAAGAAGAAGGGAAAGGAAAAGGAAAGTGAAAAAGAAAACCTCTCAGCATAGTTCATAAACCTGCCAAATGCTTAATTAGCTTCTTTGTAGATCCGCAGCCCACTTTCTTCCAGAAAATGTCCTTGTAGGACAGTTAGGATATGGGATTTGGGGGCACAGAGGGCTTGGTTTTGGTCCCAGCTCAGCCACATATTAGCTAGATGACCTTGGGTAAGTCATTCATTCATGGAACTTTTGTTGAGGGCTTTATCCTTGAGAAGTATAAAGATGAAAGACACATTTTCTGCCCTCAGGGAGCACACAGAAAACTGAATAGAAAATGGTATATAAACAAATAGTTATATCCCAGTGTGATAAATGCTAAGATAGAGGTTCCATGAGGGGCGCCTGGAGAAGGAAAACCTAGCTCAGCCTGGAGAGGCTGATCCACCAAGCTCTCTGGGTTTCCATCCCTCTGCTGTGAAACAGAGAGGTTTCACATGTTTGCAAGGGTAGCTAATTCATCCTTTAGTGCTGGACACTGAGGAGTATGGGCTTCCCTGGTGGCTCAGTGGTAAAAAATCTGCATGCTAAATACAGGAGATATGGCTTCTATCCCTGGGTCAGGAAGATCCCTTGGAGTAGGAAATGGCAGTCCACTCCAGTATTCTTGCCTGGGAAATCCCATGGACAAAGGACCCCAGAGGGCTACCATGCATGGGGTCACAACGAGTGGGACATGATTTAGTGACTGGACAACAATTTAGGAGAATGCAAAGCTGCCTGAGGTTCAGCTCCCACACGAAGCTCCGTTGGTGACTTGCCCTGTCTCTGTGAGAGGCAAAGAAAGCCAGCATGGCCCTACCCCTTGCTGGGGATTCTCTTGAGGAAGAGCTCTTGCCTCTCCCTGTTCCTGCCTCAGTTTCCAACACACACTATGTGCTTTCTTGGCTATCTGTTTGATTCTGGTGTACTCTCTCTGTAAACGTGCTAAATTGAGAGAGGTAGGTTTTACTGGATCAGCAGAAGCAGAGCTGCTTGACACAGGGAGTCAAAACTCAGCTGGAGTGAACCCAAGAACAAGGAGGACAGGGAAGAGCAGAAAGGAGGGAACTGGAAAAGCTAGAGGCAAAGTAAGTCTGCTCCCAGGAGAATCCCAGGAGACTGGTCTGTGTCTCGATGGCTCTAGAAGTTTAGGATTGATTGACTCTCCATGAGGATGAAAAAAAAAAAAAAAGCTGGCAGAGCTCTTTCTTATTAGCAGCCAAATTAGTTTAGTGAAAGTCCTGCCTTCCAAGGGGGTAAAATCAAGATGTAATTAGGAAGTGAACACAGACTTCTTGAATAATTTGGGAGATGGTACCACTTCCTATAAAGGCATATGCTGTTTTTCAAAGGCAAGTTCAAAACTCTGCATTTCTCATTCATTAATGCCCCCATCATTCATTCACTTAGAACTGGGCAATGAGAGGGATGCAAAGTTGTACAAGACTCATCTCCTGCTTTCAGTTTTATTCTAGTAAACCTTTTGGCTAAGATCAAGGGTAGTATTGAAGCTTCCCTAATGGCTCAGCGGTAAAGAATTCACCTGCCAATGCAGGAGATACAAAAGACGTTCATTTGATTCCTGGGTCAGGAAGATCCCCTGGAGGAGGAAATGACAACCCACTCCAGTATTCTTGCCTGGAGAATCCCATGGACAGAGGAACCTTGTGGGCTACAGTCCATGGGGTGGCAAAGAGTAGGACACGCCTGAAAATACACAAACATTTATTGAGCACCACGTGCCAGGCACTGGACTCCATCTGAGAATCAAGAATAAATAGAGCGTGGTGTCTTACCTCGCAGAGTTTACAGACTGGTCAATTTACTAATAAAATGTCTTCCCACTTAGAATATTCTAAAGACTAACTTGAACAGATATATTTTTCTCTCCTGTGACTTTGTCAGTTCTCTGGCCTTTGTTGGGAGTAAATAAATAAAGTATTTATAAATAAATAAAGTAAGTAAATAAATCCTCTGGATTTATTCTAGAAGCTTGCCAGTTCAGCTCTGAGCTCAGTTATTTGTGACTGGGAGAGAAAAGAATGGTCTGTTTCCTATCTCTCCCCTACAGGTTTAACAATGCAGCTGGCTGGATCAGGCACATCCACTTTGTTCTCCAAACGAGGTGTTGCACACACTGAGTCATTTTTCTGGCTTTTGAAAAAGCCCAATTCAACCCTCCAATTTCCTACCTTTCTTTTCCACCTGCCTTGTTTAATAATTAGGCTACTTAATAAAAGCTTTTGATGAGGAGTGGAGAAGGAAGATGGTGATTGTGCAGGTTTACAAGTGCCTGAGGAATAGAGCAGCTACCTCTCCCAGAGTCGTCATGCTCTGGGTTGTCCCCTGGGCATCAAGTTGAGGGAAAAGGTCAGAAGCCTGTCCCACTTGAGAGCCAAGGCGTGGCTGACCTCAGGTCCTACCGTCTCCAAGGGCCCTGCAAGGATTCACGTTTGGCTCCTGTCTCTAGCTGCCTTCATCCTGCTCCTGACTTACTTCTCATTGCACATACTTGCTTGGAGCCTCTACTAACAACAGATGAGTTCAAATACACACTGGGTTTGGAGATGAGAGGGTAGATTAGACTGGGTGAAGGTAAGGAAAAAATTGCAGGTCAGTGTGTGATGATGCAAAGGAGTCCAGTCTCCTCCCTGGAGGAGAATATTTCAGGAGGAAGGCACTCAAGGCATGGACCTGAGCAAAAGAGAAGGCGAGAGAGAACGTCTTACTAAGAGGCTACATAGCTTGGGGGAAAAGGCACTGGTTTTGTAGAGATTGAGATGTCCGTTCAGATTCCAGCTCACCATCTATGAGCCGTATGATCTTATACAAGTTGCTTGGGCTTCTCAAGCTTCAGTTTCCTCATCTCTAAAATGGAGCTAAGAATATCTGTTTGTATAGTCTTTGTGAGAACTAGTAATAAAATGTATCAAGTTACTGGCATGCAATAAACTCTTGATAAAGGCATATGTAATTATTTATTGAGTGCTTTTTAAATGCTAGGTACCTTATATAGTAGTTTAGAGGGATATGGTTAGTGGTAAAGAATCTGCCTGCCAATTCAAGAGATGTAAGAGACAGGTTCAATCCTTGCATCAGGAAGATCCCTTGGAGAAGGGAAAGACAACCCTCTCCAGTATTCTTGCCTGTAAAATCCCATGGACAGAGGAGCCTGGTGGGCTACAGCCTACGGGGTTGTAGAGAGTCAGACATGACTGAGCAACAGCACATATCAGGGGGATATGTGTAGAAAGTGTGGTATGACCAATAGGATTGACCAGTGAATTATCTGAGGAGCTTTTCCTTGGGTTGTCTGGCAATGGGCTACCTCCTTCTCCAAAAGGAGTACTGGCTATAGCAACCTCAACTTCCTGTGGGACCAGACCTCAAGCTGGGCATTTCAAGCACTTCCATAAGCAGTGGGCCCCTAAATTCATACTGCTTAGTATCTGAACCCCCAAATATTTATGCCGCAAACACAGCCCCTCTCAAGCTGACCTATAGAAAGGAAAAGTAACAAAGGGATTCCTCCTTAAGGGCATAGCTCTACGGCACATCCAACCATGCCCCACCTGAACTTGCCTCCCTGCAGGATCCAGGGAGAACAGAGGAAATGGCAACCCACTCCAGTGTTCTTGCCTGGAGGATCCCAGGGACGGGAGAGCCTGGTGGGCTGCTGTCTCTGGGGTCGCACAGTCGGACACGACTGAAGCGGCTGAGCAGCAGCAGCAGCAGCAGCATGCCTGCCCCCTTTTATGAGTTTCACCTGCACCAGTGAGGCTCCTAGTACTGGGTTCTTTGCCAGAGCAGAAAGGCAGTCTCTATTAGGAAACAACAACTATAAATGCTATATGAAAACTACCGTGATAGAACTACTTCACATGGCCCTAATGGGGTGCAGAGAAGAAGCATCTAATTGCCTTTTGCAGAATGTCCTACTTGAAAGAAGAGTTGGCTGGGCAGATATGCAGAGAGACATTCCCATTCGAAGGGCATAGCAGGGCGTGGAGGCGAGAGAGGAACTCAGGGGTTCTGTTTGCTCAGTTACATGAGTAGTGACATGACAGATGATGCTGGAGAGGTAGGCGTGTCTTGGAGGGTTGTGCTGAGAAACTGGAATTACTGGAGTGATGGAGAGTCACCAGAATATGTGAGGCAGGTGTGCATTTTAGAAAGATCATTCCGCGAGCTACGTGAAGCAGGAATTTGGAGGAGCAAGACTGGAGGCAACAACCCAGGGAACAACTGATGATTGCACCAACCAGGATGGAACAGTGGGAACAGAGCAGAGAAGATTTGAGAGAGAGAGAGACATAACAAATTAGGACTAAAAGAGGATTTAGGAATAGTTAGTTCTTTCTTTCACAGCTGAGGAAATTGAGGAATAAAGAGATGAAATCATTTCTTGGAAACTGAATCTTCTTGTACCCCAAATCTCCTTTTTCTAAGGAATATCTTAGGGTCCACTTCTCTACATAAGGTGTTCTTGATCTTTGGAAGTGTAAGGGTAGGACAGGAGGGGGACTGCTAAGGAAGATTCCATTAGACATGAGAAGGGAGTGGCTGTGTGAGTCTCTTTCATTTCTTTCCCCTGATGGTTGCTCAAAGCTTCCTTCATTTTAGAGAAATGCAGTTCTGTGAATAAGCATTCACAGAACTACAACCTCTAGTGTGTTGATTTCTTTGTAAAAGGATTGATGGTGTTGTTTCCTGGCAAATAAAACACACCCAATTTACGCATACTTGGGAATGCATGGGAGTAACCCTCTCTACAGTGTGCACAGAGAGGCAGAAATTCTGCTGGATGCAGCGAATGCGGGGTATCAAAGAAATCTGATTGGCCGCCTGATGTGCTCTGACACCCAAGCTTTCAGCATCCTTTCTAGAGAGTGTCACTCAAGATGTGCACAATGAAATCATCTTGTGACATAGATATTATTGGGCACATTTAACAGAGAGGGAAGCTAAAGCCCAGAGGGCCTGAGATCATGCCTGTGGACACAAGTAAGTAAACAGGAGAGCTGGAATTCCCTGTTCTTCCCACTACACCTGTTTACCTTCCTGGAAGTTGGTGCAGGACTTGCCATCATTTTCTCTGTTAACCCTAACACTTGCACACCTTTGGCTGTATGATTAGTTGGTCAGAGAAAGGGTACGTACAGCCTGTCTTACACTTTTGATCCTCTGACTCAAGCATAGACTGGAGTACCCATGGATGGGTTTGAGTTGTTCTCAGGACCAGAAAATGTCTTTCAACAGCATAGCTGTCATGTGAGCCTTCTGCAGCATGGGGTTCCTTTAGGACCAAGGGGACAAAACTCCTGGAATGGGGTCCTTGCTTTCCTATCAGAGACTTCTCTTTTAAGGTCTGTTTTCCCAAATATAGCACAATCTACACTTTTCACAACACCACCTCTCTTCCCTTAAGTGAGAGTGAGAAAAAGAAATGCTAACACCAATTAGCTGTTTTCCTTATACAGTCATGGAATTCTCCAGGCCAGNAAAAAAAAAAAAAAAGCTGGCAGAGCTGTTTCTTATTAGCAGCCAAATTAGTTTAGTGAAAATCCTGCCTTCCAAGGGGGTAAAATCAAGATGTAATTAGGAAGTGAACACAGACTTCTTGAATAATTTGGGAGATGGTACCACTTCCTATAAAGGCATATGCTGTTTTTCAAAGGCAAGTTCAAAACTCTGCATTTCTCATTCATTAATGCCCCCATCATTCATTCACTTAGAACTGGGCAATGAGAGGGATGCAAAGTTGTACAAGACTCATCTCCTGCTTTCAGTTTTATTCTAGTAAACCTTTTGGCTAAGATCAAGGGTAGTATTGAAGCTTCCCTAATGGCTCAGCGGTAAAGAATTCACCTGCCAATGCAGGAGATACAAAAGACGTTCATTTGATTCCTGGGTCAGGAAGATCCCCTGGAGGAGGAAATGACAACCCACTCCAGTATTCTTGCCTGGAGAATCCCATGGACAGAGGAACCTTGTGGGCTACAGTCCATGGGGTGGCAAAGAGTAGGACACACCTGAAAATACACAAACATTTATTGAGCACCACGTGCCAGGCACTGGACTCCATCTGAGAATCAAGAATAAATAGAGCGTGGTGTCTTACCTCGCAGAGTTTACAGACTGGTCAATTTACTAATAAAATGTCTTCCCACTTAGAATATTCTAAAGACTAACTTGAACAGATATATTTTTCTCTCCTGTGACTTTGTCAGTTCTCTGGCCTTTGTTGGGAGTAAATAAATAAATAAGTAAATAAATAAAGTATTTATAAATAAATAAAGTAAGTAAATAAATCCTCTGGATTTATTCTAGAAGCTTGCCAGTTCAGCTCTGAGCTCAGTTATTTGTGACTGGGAGAGAAAAGAATGGTCTGTTTCCTATCTCTCCCCTACAGGTTTAACAATGCAGCTGGCTGGATCAGGCACATCCACTTTGTTCTCCAAACGAGGTGTTGCACACACTGAGTCATTTTTCTGGCTTTTGAAAAAGCCCAATTCAACCCTCCAATTTCCTACCTTTCTTTTCCACCTGCCTTGTTTAATAATTAGGCTACTTAATAAAAGCTTTTGATGAGGAGTGGAGAAGGAAGATGGTGATTGTGCAGGTTTACAAGTGCCTGAGGAATAGAGCAGCTACCTCTCCCAGAGTCGTCATGCTCTGGGTTGTCCCCTGGGCATCAAGTTGAGGGAAAAGGTCAGAAGCCTGTCCCACTTGAGAGCCAAGGCGTGGCTGACCTCAGGTCCTACCGTCTCCAAGGGCCCTGCAAGGATTCACGTTTGGCTCCTGTCTCTAGCTGCCTTCATCCTGCTCCTGACTTACTTCTCATTGCACATACTTGCTTGGAGCCTCTACTAACAACAGATGAGTTCAAATACACACTGGGTTTGGAGATGAGAGGGTAGATTAGACTGGGTGAAGGTAAGGAAAAAATTGCAGGTCAGTGTGTGATGATGCAAAGGAGTCCAGTCTCCTCCCTGGAGGAGAATATTTCAGGAGGAAGGCACTCAAGGCATGGACCTGAGCAAAAGAGAAGGCGAGAGAGAACGTCTTACTAAGAGGCTACATAGCTTGGGGGAAAAGGCACTGGTTTTGTAGAGATTGAGATGTCCGTTCAGATTCCAGCTCACCATCTATGAGCCGTATGATCTTATACAAGTTGCTTGGGCTTCTCAAGCTTCAGTTTCCTCATCTCTAAAATGGAGCTAAGAATATCTGTTTGTATAGTCTTTGTGAGAACTAGTAATAAAATGTATCAAGTTACTGGCATGCAATAAACTCTTGATAAAGGCATATGTAATTATTTATTGAGTGCTTTTTAAATGCTAGGTACCTTATATAGTAGTTTAGAGGGATATGGTTAGTGGTAAAGAATCTGCCTGCCAATTCAAGAGATGTAAGAGACAGGTTCAATCCTTGCATCAGGAAGATCCCTTGGAGAAGGGAAAGACAACCCTCTCCAGTATTCTTGCCTGTAAAATCCCATGGACAGAGGAGCCTGGTGGGCTACAGCCTACGGGGTTGTAGAGAGTCAGACATGACTGAGCAACAGCACATATCAGGGGGATATGTGTAGAAAGTGTGGTATGACCAATAGGATTGACCAGTGAATTATCTGAGGAGCTTTTCCTTGGGTTGTCTGGCAATGGGCTACCTCCTTCTCCAAAAGGAGTACTGGCTATAGCAACCTCAACTTCCTGTGGGACCAGACCTCAAGCTGGGCATTTCAAGCACTTCCATAAGCAGTGGGCCCCTAAATTCATACTGCTTAGTATCTGAACCCCCAAATATTTATGCCGCAAACACAGCCCCTCTCAAGCTGACCTATAGAAAGGAAAAGTAACAAAGGGATTCCTCCTTAAGGGCATAGCTCTACGGCACATCCAACCATGCCCCACCTGAACTTGCCTCCCTGCAGGATCCAGGGAGAACAGAGGAAATGGCAACCCACTCCAGTGTTCTTGCCTGGAGGATCCCAGGGACGGGAGAGCCTGGTGGGCTGCTGTCTCTGGGGTCGCACAGTCGGACACGACTGAAGCGGCTGAGCAGCAGCAGCAGCAGCAGCATGCCTGCCCCCTTTTATGAGTTTCACCTGCACCAGTGAGGCTCCTAGTACTGGGTTCTTTGCCAGAGCAGAAAGGCAGTCTCTATTAGGAAACAACAACTATAAATGCTATATGAAAACTACCGTGATAGAACTACTTCACATGGCCCTAATGGGGTGCAGAGAAGAAGCATCTAATTGCCTTTTGCAGAATGTCCTACTTGAAAGAAGAGTTGGCTGGGCAGATATGCAGAGAGACATTCCCATTCGAAGGGCATAGCAGGGCGTGGAGGCGAGAGAGGAACTCAGGGGTTCTGTTTGCTCAGTTACATGAGTAGTGACATGACAGATGATGCTGGAGAGGTAGGCGTGTCTTGGAGGGTTGTGCTGAGAAACTGGAATTACTGGAGTGATGGAGAGTCACCAGAATATGTGAGGCAGGTGTGCATTTTAGAAAGATCATTCCGCGAGCTACGTGAAGCAGGAATTTGGAGGAGCAAGACTGGAGGCAACAACCCAGGGAACAACTGATGATTGCACCAACCAGGATGGAACAGTGGGAACAGAGCAGAGAAGATTTGAGAGAGAGAGAGACATAACAAATTAGGACTAAAAGAGGATTTAGGAATAGTTAGTTCTTTCTTTCACAGCTGAGGAAATTGAGGAATAAAGAGATGAAATCATTTCTTGGAAACTGAATCTTCTTGTACCCCAAATCTCCTTTTTCTAAGGAATATCTTAGGGTCCACTTCTCTACATAAGGTGTTCTTGATCTTTGGAAGTGTAAGGGTAGGACAGGAGGGGGACTGCTAAGGAAGATTCCATTAGACATGAGAAGGGAGTGGCTGTGTGAGTCTCTTTCATTTCTTTCCCCTGATGGTTGCTCAAAGCTTCCTTCATTTTAGAGAAATGCAGTTCTGTGAATAAGCATTCACAGAACTACAACCTCTAGTGTGTTGATTTCTTTGTAAAAGGATTGATGGTGTTGTTTCCTGGCAAATAAAACACACCCAATTTACGCATACTTGGGAATGCATGGGAGTAACCCTCTCTACAGTGTGCACAGAGAGGCAGAAATTCTGCTGGATGCAGCGAATGCGGGGTATCAAAGAAATCTGATTGGCCGCCTGATGTGCTCTGACACCCAAGCTTTCAGCATCCTTTCTAGAGAGTGTCACTCAAGATGTGCACAATGAAATCATCTTGTGACATAGATATTATTGGGCACATTTAACAGAGAGGGAAGCTAAAGCCCAGAGGGCCTGAGATCATGCCTGTGGACACAAGTAAGTAAACAGGAGAGCTGGAATTCCCTGTTCTTCCCACTACACCTGTTTACCTTCCTGGAAGTTGGTGCAGGACTTGCCATCATTTTCTCTGTTAACCCTAACACTTGCACACCTTTGGCTGTATGATTAGTTGGTCAGAGAAAGGGTACGTACAGCCTGTCTTACACTTTTGATCCTCTGACTCAAGCATAGACTGGAGTACCCATGGATGGGTTTGAGTTGTTCTCAGGACCAGAAAATGTCTTTCAACAGCATAGCTGTCATGTGAGCCTTCTGCAGCATGGGGTTCCTTTAGGACCAAGGGGACAAAACTCCTGGAATGGGGTCCTTGCTTTCCTATCAGAGACTTCTCTTTTAAGGTCTGTTTTCCCAAATATAGCACAATCTACACTTTTCACAACACCACCTCTCTTCCCTTAAGTGAGAGTGAGAAAAAGAAATGCTAACACCAATTAGCTGTTTTCCTTATACAGTCATGGAATTCTCCAGGCCAGAATACTGGACTGGGTAGCCTTTCCCTTCTCCAGGGGATCTTCCCAACCCAGGGATTGAACCAGGGTCTCCTGCATTGCAGACAGATTCTTTATCAACTGAGCTATCAGGGAAGCCACAGCTTTTTTCTTAAACATATTAATGCTTCATTGTAATGTTTATAAAATATTATATAACATAAACATTGTACATAAAATAAATAACAAAAAGTAATATTCATTATAAAATTGTTGAAAGTATATATAAACATTTGAGTATACACACATATATGTATGTCTGTATATTTGTGTATGTGAGTTTAGATATAAAAGATAAAGCTATCTGTGTATAAAGCCATAACCATATTTCTCTTGCACAAGTGGGCTCACAGTGTACAAGCTATCATGCAATTTGCTTTTTTCCAGTTATCAAATAAATTGTTTTCCTTTTTAAGATCATAACGATGGATTTCTCTGACCCAGCAGTTCTAGAGCACATCCGTACCTCCACTGTTTCCTGACGACTCATGATAGTTGTGCTTCTTGATAAAGCCTGTGTATAACCAGATCAAACAATATCATGTATCCAAGACACTTTACAAACATAGGGTGCTGTACTCATGTGTGTTATCAAAATACTGGGTGCAGTGTGAAGATACATTTATGCGTGAGTGGGTTGGATGCTTCCCATAGAGTTCTGTGCCATAGTTAGTGGAGAATGTTTGCAATTTGGACAGGGGGAGGGGCAGACCACTGAGGTTAATATAGTTGGTCCTGCCTGCTGGCAAGTGCTCACCATGGAAGCCTTTCAAGGTCCCCTTGTGCCTGGCTTCTGGCCACCTCTGTCCCCCGTAGCACCTGGGTGACTGATCGGAGGAGGTTTCCTTATCACGTCAATTTCACCAAACAAGACTACAGCCACCATGGGAGCAGGGATTCACCCCAACCTTCCCGGGAGCCCAGAATCTGACAAAGTTTGACTTGGTGGAGAACAAGGGGCATCATTTTAAATCTTTAAAACACCTCCAAATCCCTCAAAGCCACTCCAAATCCCTTTCTGGTTCAGTTTAACATTTCACTTCTCCCTGCTTCCAGCTGAGAGTTTGAGAAAAACCAAGTTGGTGGTTGACTGGTTGGGTTTTCTTTTAACCTATTGACAAGCCTGGTTTAAAACTGCTCAACCATTTTTCAGCTCCCAATACTGTGTGTCTATAGATAAACAGGCATATATATTATCTACTTTTGTTTACTTTTCCCCAAATGGAAGTCCATTAGTTCCCCAATATATTTTACAGAATGACTTGCCTGTTTCTAGCATGAGGAAGATATATTAATCCTTAGTCCTGAAATGTTTAAGTTAGAAAATAATGGGAAATAGAAGAACAAGAAGGACCAAGATGACTCATTTATCTCAGATGTTTACGCTAAACTACTTCAGAAGTGCCAGCAATGAATTAAAACCAGATTTACAGAAGAATGACCCAATTCACACTTTGCCAGCGACACTCTTTAGTTCTTCAGCAAAAATTGCGCTGTATGTCGAGAAGAGAGGAGCTTGATGATGACTCAAGTCAAGTAGCATGAACTTAGCTCCAACTGGTCTGGGGATAACGAATTAGTATTTTCTCTCTATGGACAGAAACCTCTTTAAAAGATGACAAAGGGAAGTCATAGTCAAGTACAAGATAGTGACATCCTGTGATATGTTAGTGCTGAGAAAGAGAGCAAGATCTTTTGGAAAAAGAGCGAGATCTTTTCTCGCTCACTGAATCGTAAACCGAATCTGCTCTTCTGCTTGTTCTGTGGTGCTCCTCCTGCTTTAATCTCTCCCCAGGCACAAATGCAGCGGCCCTACAGGGATCCATCAACCGAGTTTCTATAAGATGATCTGAAGGCTGACGATGGCAGCATGTGATGAATGAGGAAGGCTAGGGTCGTGGTTAAGTTAAAAATCAGGGAAAAAATAAGATGCAGGTCAAGGAACCTTTCACTGAGAGGTTAATAAGACTTCATATTTAACTAGTAACTGCAGGAAAGGAACTAATCTTGCAACAGAATAGATATTCTTGACAATGTTAATTGGATGCCACCAATTGGCATTCAATTTTAGGCATTTATTGTCCAAGTTCTAAGTCTGATCTTGAAATGAACAGGTAGTGAAAGACTTGAGAAGCTTAATAAGTGAGGTTATTTACTTTGTGTATAAGTGAAGATGAGGTTTTGAGTGAATAAAGATGAAGAGAGAGAGAAACTGACTAACCCTAACCCTGAGCAGGTACCTCGAGTGGGTCCTCCTAGGTAGCATATGTTGATGAAAGTGATCTCAGAGCCAGCACTGGCCCTCAGCCCTAGGCATGCAGGACCTCCAAGTCATCAGTCCACTTGGCAGTGGGCAGGCCCTAGTAGGGCTGACAGAAAAAGTACAGGGCACTCAGTTAAATTTGAATTCTAAATAACAACAAATTTTTTTTAGTAAAAGTATGTCCCATGCAAAATTGTATATATATTTGCTGAATCTGGCAACCTAGTCTAGGAAGCTTCCAAATTAGTTAACTCACTAGAGACTTATTTATAAGTCAGAATGCCAAAGCATAGACTTTTAGGGCAGGGTACACCTTTCCACGTATCAGTGCCCTCCACCTACTGTCTATTCCATGCTCCTTTAGGTGTTTGGTTAGTCATGTTGGTTGGTGAATGTCACGTGGTGGTAAAGCGGTTAAGTGGGCTCACAGGCTACACATCAGGCTGCAGTAGACACCCAGAGGAACTCTGGGTGTTGACTACAGGGACACTACCCAGAACCTGGAATAGCAGTCCAAGTAGACACAGTGTGTGTCTCTCGCCCTGACAGGGTTGCAATAAAGTGGGGCTTAAACTCTTCTTTTTCAATATTTATTTTTCTTTTTTAAATTAATTTATTTATTTTAATTGGAGGCTAATTACTTTATAATATTGTAGTGGCTTTTGCCAAACATCAACATGTGTTCCCCATCCACCTCCCTCCCCATCCTATCCCCCAGGGTCATCCCAGTGCACCAGCCCTGAGCACTCTGTCTCATGCATCAAACCTGGACCAGCGATCCGCTTCACATATGATAATATACACATTTCAACACTGTCCTCTCAAATCATCCCACCTTCGCCTTCTCCCACAGAGTCCAAAAGACTGTTCTTTATATCTGTGTCTCTTTTGTTGTCTCACATATAGGGTCATTGTTACCATCTTTCTAAATTCCATATATACGCCTTAGTATACTGTATCAGTGTTCTTCTTTCTGACTTACTTCACTCTGTATAGTAGGCTCCAATTTCATCCACCTCATTTGAACTGATTCAAATGCATTCTTTTTAATGGCTGAGTAATATTCTATTGTGTGTATGTACCACAGCTTTCTTATCCATTCGTCAGCCGATGGACATCTAGGTTGCTTCCACGTCCTGGGTATTATAAACAGTGCTGCAATGAACACGGGGGTACACGTGTCTCTTTCAGTTCTGGTTTCCTTAGTGTGTATGCCCAGCAGTGTGATTGCTGGGTTGTATGGCAGTTTTATTTCCAGTTTTTAAAGGAATCTCCACACTGTTCTCCATAGAGGCTGTACTAGTTTGCATTCCCACCANTTAAAGATCTAAGTGTAAGACCAGAAACTATAAAACTCTTAGAGGAAAACATAGGCAAAACACTCCCTGACATAAATCACAGCAGGATCCTCTATGACCCACCTCCCAGAGTAATGGAAATAAAAGCAAAAATAAACAAATGGGACCTAATTAAGGAATAAGCAAGGTGAAAAGACAGCCTTCAATATTTATTTTTCCAAAAACTTTTGCAAGTCACCAAAATCTTACTCTTCATCACAGACATTATGTCATTTCCAAGATACCTGCTGATTTTGTTGATTAAATCAATTTATACTGATGGAGCTGCTTTTGAGGGAGCCCTACTAGATCTCTTGCTGAGGTTTAGGAAACTCAATAGTCTTAAGTAGCAGATAGTAATTTTATAAGATAGTTTCAGATGTGTACATATGTATCATTGATTTTCCAAAACAGAACATAGTTTTCATCTCAGATTCCTTTTCTGTGTGATGCAGAAAAATAATTAATCTAGTAACTACCAAGGAGATTAATTCACATTTACATTATCTCCCTTGCTTTACTTTGGATGGAATCTCAGTGGGAGGCGAGTGAGAGAGGGGGAACCCGTATAATACCATGACTCTGTGTGGGTACCTCCCAAGATGAGTAGCTGCCCCATCTTGTCTTCGATTGTGGAATCCTCCCCTCTGGCATCCAGAGTTGTCCTTGAAGGTGGCTGCATGCCATCTGGTTTGCTCAGTTCATTCTGCCACACATGGCTGTTCTTCCATGGTATGATTCCCCCAGGCTGCTGACTGTCGCTCTCAGCTAACTTCTAAGCCATTCTCTAGGTATGAATAGGGTTCAGCTCCTCTCCCATACCTCTTTGGGGCCACAGGAAGCAAGACTGTCCCTGAGTTCTCTTCCTCTGTCACCTGTAATACCATCTCTTCTCTGTTGACCCCATATCACTGGAGTGTAAGCACATCTGTGGGGTTAGCTGCCCCTCCACCATAGGAAGTAGACAGAAGTCTTTTCTGTTCTCATTTTCCTCAAAGCTCACCTGTTGTTCCACCTCCAACCACAGGTCTCTCTCTTCTGAGGGAATTCACCCTGGGAAAGAGACAGGGGGCTGGGGCCTCTCTTGGAGACCACACATCCTACTATCCAGGGAATCCTACTTGAGTGCCTAAGGGCTGGTTATCTTGGATGGGTCTTTTGGATCCATCTTGTTTGTCTTCTGGTTAGGCTCAAAGAGTTGTTGAAAGTTCAGAAGGTCTTTTCTCCCAAGTCTAGGTCTTGTGTTCAGTACTCTCATTTGACACTTGAAAGCTAAGCACTGACTTTCTTTTTCTTGGCATTCTAGCTGTAGCAGCATCACTTTCCCCTAGCATAGGGCACGCCTTGGATGGCACAGAAGGAGAGGACAGTGGAGTGTGTAGAGTTGATGGGCAAAAGGAAGACCTAGTTAATATATCAAAATATCCTTGGGCTGCACTAACAATGGACCTGCACTGAGCTCTGTGCCTCAGACCCATGCGATCCTCAGAACGGTCTCCCAAACTGAATACTCAGTTTGGTCATTCTCATTTCCAGATGAAGAGGTAAGGGTCGAAGCGGGGATAGGTAGCTTGTTCAAAGCTCCCAGATGTAAGTGATGGAGAAAGAATTGAACCTAGGATAATCTGAATATCAAAGCCTCTGTTTAAAATCCTAACAGTGGTCTCATTAACTTGGTAAACAACTGACTTTCGGAAAGTTCATTGAAAGCAGTTCTGATAAAGACCCACTACAGGAGATCCTGATCCACTTGGTCTGTGATGGGGTTTGGTTGTCTGCATTTTTAACAGCAGGCAAATCTGTAGGTAATTCAGACACACACCAACACCAAATGTTGAGGGCTGGCTCTGTCACTTGTGACCTGTGTGGTTTGGGATAAATTACTTCACCTCCCACTGCCTCAGTTTCCTCATTTGTTAAATGGGGGGCAATGATGTCCCTTCCACCTTTGAGTTACTGTAGGAATTAGATAAGTTTAAAATAAAAGCACTAGGAAGAGTGTATGGCACAAAATAAATGCCCGATAAGCATTAAAAATGATTACTTTTGCTGTCTCTTAGCAGCAACTTACTGACAAAACATTTTTTAGAAGCTCTGCTTCCTGGGCAGATTACATAAAAGAATAATTGCCCACATTTACATAGATTTTTAATAGTCTGTGTCTGAGGCAGTGATTTTCTTTCTTTCTTTTTTTTTTTTAGCCTCTTTTCCCAAATTTTGGCTTATGCCAAATTTGGATCCCATGGTCTCCTGTCATCCCAGCCATCTGGAGACCATATTTTGAAAATAAGTTGAAATTAAGCCACAAATGTAATGACAGTGGCAGGTCAAGGAGAACTAGACCGATGATTCTCAACCTCGGTTGTAACTTAGAAATACAGAAAAGGGCTTAAAACAATGCCCAGGTCATATCCAAGATCAACTCATATCAGACTCTTTGGGAACAGGGCCCAGCCATCAGCATATTTTTATCTCCAAGTGATCGAATGTTTGGCCATTGTACCCCGACTCTAGCTCTACTAAGTAGAAATTCTAAGGGTGGGACCCAGTAGCCTGTGTTCAAACAAGCCTTCTATAAACCTCAGGACATTTGATGTGAACTATTTCATTGTTCTCCCCATTTCCGGATCTCTGATTTTGCTTCTCTTCCCAATAGGGTATGATGTAAAAGCAAGACAGAAGATACATTAACTTGGTTCCCTTAAGAAGGTGTAAGCAGGTCAGTTTTTGTTTAGTCACTAAGTCGTGTCCAACTCTTTAAGACCTGATGGACTGTAACATGCCAGGCTCCTCTGTCCATGGGATTTCCCAGACAAG
Organism: Neotragus moschatus; assembly: GCA_006410615.1. Lineage (NCBI taxonomy): Eukaryota > Metazoa > Chordata > Mammalia > Artiodactyla > Bovidae > Neotragus > Neotragus moschatus. The sequence continues at coordinate 158,886 of SJYA01001547.1, read as the reverse complement.
AATACTGGAGTGGGTTGCCATTTCCTTCTCCAGGGGATCTTCCCGACCCAGGGATTGAACCCTCGTCTACTGCACTGGCAGGCAGATTCTTTACCACTGAGCCACCAGGGAAGCCTAGACAGGTCAGTACTGTTTATCCAATTGATATTTATTCTAGCCAGACCTGCCCTAGTCTAGGGGAATGAGGATCTTGCAGCCTAAATGCCTCATCCCAAGGGACTCATGATCCAATTGAGAGAGGTTGCACTTCCTCAGAATGGAGACCACGTCAATAGTTGTCTAAAACTCTCCTTTTCTCCAATTCTATCTCTGCCCTGGAAGCTTCACGGAGACCAATAACACATAAACAAGTTCCAAACCAACCCATCTGCTTCACATTTCCTGCAGAATGCTAAAACGAGTCTTTTAGTGTTGCTTAAAATACATCCCTCTCCTGCCCTGCCCCCCAGGGCGTTCGCTCTGCGTCCTCAGACCACCTCAGCCCCTGCTTCCTCCTCCACCTAGGCCCCTTCTGCACAGACTTGGCTTCACACAATGCTCACAGTTATTCCTGGCGTTAGCTTTTTTGGCTTAGGGCACAGCCAATGATATCTTTTTCTTCTTCTGTTTGAAACACTGTCTTCGGTCTCCTCATTTGTCCCTTTCTCCTCTGGCAAGTGTAATGCTATGACATTTGAAAGTGGCCTGGTTCCCTGGAGTCTGGTAAATGGCCTGCTGCTAGAATTAGCGTGAGAGAACCATGTGCAGAAGCGTAGAGCTGAGCTAACAGAACCTGCTCTCCTCGGGCGCAGACACTCCTCTTGGGACTTCCACAGCAGACTTGCGAGGTTGGAGTGCCAGGGTGCTGGGAGGTGGTACCTGGAGTGAGTCTGAAATTCCTTCCTAAATTTGAGCAGTGGCTCCATGTGACTTCCCTGGTGGCTCAGATGGTAAAGAATCTGCCTGCAATGTAGGAGACCTATGTTCGATCCCTGGGTTGGGAAGATCCCTTGGAGAAGGGAAAGACAGCCCACTCCAGGATAACTGCCTAAAGAACTCCATGGGCAGAGGAGCCTGGTGGCTACAGTCCAGGGGATTGCAAAGAGTCGAACACAACTGAGCAACTAACACTTTCCGTGTGACCTTAAACCACTTGTGGCTTTGCACAGCTCTAACTTAAGTAGAGATCTTTGCCATCAATTAATTATAGTGAGGCTCTGTTAAGTTGCAAGGTACACACATACCTCATTTTATTGAACTTTGCTTTATTTCTCTTCCAAGATGTTGCCTTTTTTGTTTTTTAAACAAACTGAAGGTTTGAGGCAACCCTGAATCCAGCAAGTCTATCAGTGCCATTTTCCCAACAGCATTTACTTACTTCAAGTCTATGTTACATTTTGATAATTCTTGTGATATTTCAGGGAAAACTTTTAAACTATTATTATATTTGTCTTGTGATCTATGGTCTTTGATGTTATTATTATCATTGTTTTGGGGAGCCATGAACCATGTCCATGTAAAATGGTGAACTTATTTGAAAAATGTTGTGTGTGTTGTGACTACTCTGCTGACCAGTTGTTCTCATCTTGCTCCTTCTCCTTGGTCTTTCCTATTCCCTGAGACAGATCAGTATTGAAATTAGGCCAATCAATAACCCTACAATGACATCCAAGTGTTCAAGTGATAGGGAGAGTCATATGTCTCTCACTTTAAATCAAAGCTGGAATAGATTAAATTTAGTGAGGATACATGTCAAAAGCTGAGATAGGCCTAAAGCTAGGACTCTTGCGTCAGTTAGTCAAGCTGCGAATGGGGAAAAACTGTTTTATGGAAAATGAAAAGCACTACTCTAGTAAACACAAAAGCAAAACAGCCTTATTGCTGATATAGAGAAAGTTCTGGTGATCTGGATAGAAGATAGAACCAGTCACAATATTTCCTTAAGCCAAAACCTAATCCAGAACAAAGCCCTAATGCTCTTCAATTCTAGGAAGGATGAGAGAAGTAAGGAAAATGCAGAAGAAAGTTGGAAGCTAGCAGAGGCTGATTCATGAAGTTTAAGGAAAGAAGCTGTTACCAGAACATAAAAGTGCAAAGTGAAGCAGCAAGTGCTGATGTAGAAGTTGCAGCAAGTTATCCAGGAGATCTAGCTAAGATAATGAATGAGGGTAGCTACACTAAAACTCTAAAGATTTTCAGTGTAGACAAAACAGCCTTGTCTTGGAAGAAGATGCCATTCAGCACTTTTGTATTAATAGCTGGAGAGGAGAAGTCAATATCTGGCTTCAAAGCTTCAAAGGACAGTCTGATTTTTTTTTATGAGGGATAATGCAGCTGGTGACTTTGAGTTGAAAATGCTCATTTACCATTCTGGAAATCTTAGAGCCCTTAAGAACTATGCACAGTCTACTCTGCCTGTGCTCTATAAATTAAACTTCAAAGCTTGGATGACTTACATCTGCTTTACAATGTGGTTTACTAAATATTTAAGCCCACGGTTGAGATCTATGGCTCAGAAAAAAGACTCCTTTTCGAATATTATTGCTCATGGACAATGAACCTGATCATCCAAGAGCTCTGATGGAGATGTACGAGATGAATGTTGTTTCCACAGCTGTTAACACAACATCCATTCTGTAGTTCGTGGGTCGAGGAGTCATTTTGACTTTCAAGGGTTATTATTTCAGAAATACATTACATAAAGCTATATTTAACTTATATGCAGAGTACATCATGGAAAACGCTGGGCTGGAAGAAGCACAAGCTGGCATCAAGATTTCCAGGAGAAATCTCAATAACCTAAGATATGCAGATGATACCATCCTTATGGCAGAAAGTGAAGAAGAACTAAAAAGCTTCTTGATGAAAGTGAAAGAGGAGAGTGAAAAAGTTGGCTGAAAGCTCAACATTTAGAAAACTAAGATCATGGCATCTGGTCCCATCACTTTATGGGAAATCGAAGGGGAAACAGTGGAAACAGTGTCAGATTTTATTTTGGGGGGCTCCAAAATCACTGCAGATGGTGATTACAGCCATGAAATTAAAAGCTGCTTACTCCTTGGAAGGAAAGTTATGACCAACCTAGACAGCATATTAAAAAGCAGAGACATTACTTTGCCAACAAAGGTCCATCTAGTCAAGGCTATGGCTTTTCCAGTGGTCATGTATGGATGTGAGAATTGGAATGTGAAGAAAGCTGAGGGCCAAAGAATTGATGCTTTTGAACTGTGATGTTGGAGAAGACTCTTGAGAGTCCCTTGGACTGCAAGGAGATCATACCAGTCCATCCTAAAGGAGATCAGTCCTGGGTGTTCTTTGGAAAGACTGATGCTAAAGCTGAAACTCCAGTACTCTGGCCATCTCATGTGAATAGTTGACTCATTGGAAAAGACTCTGATGCTGGGAGGGATTGGGGGCAGGAGGAGAAGGGGACAACGGAGGATGAGATGGCTGGATGGCATCACCGACTTGATGGACATGAGTTTGGGTGAACTCTGGGAGTTGGTGATGGACAGGGAGGCCTGGCGTGCTGGGATCATGGGGTCGCAAAGAGTCAGACAGGACTCAGTGAACTGAACTGAACTGATAGTTGTTATAGACAGTAATTCCTCTAATGCAGGGGTCCCCAACCTCTTGGCCATGGATCACTATATCCCATCAGATCAGCAAGAGCATTAGATTATAAATAAAATGCAAAAAAAAAATGTAATGTACTTGAATCATCCCCAAACCACCTGCTACCCACATACCATGGAAAAATTGTCTTCCACGAAATTGGTTCTTGCTGCCAAAAAGGTTGGGGACCGCTGCTCTCATGGATCTGGGCAAAGAGATTGAAAACCTTCTGTAAAGGATTCACCATTCTAGAGGCCATTAAGAAAATTCATGATTCATGAGACGAGATCAAGATGTCAATATTAACAAGAGTTTGGAAGAAATTGATTCTAACCCTCCAGGAAGATTTTTAAGGGATTTGGTACTTCAGTAGGGGAAGCTACTGCAAACATGGTGAAAATAGCAAGAGAACTAGAATCAGAAGTGGGGCCTGAATATATGGCTGAATTGCTGCAATTTCATAACAGAACTTGAATGGATGAGGAATTGTTTCTCACGGATGAGCAAAGAAAGTGGTTTCTTGAAATGGAATCTACTCCTGGTGAAGATGCTATGAGGATTGTTGAAATGACAATGATGGATTTAGAACATTACATAAACTTAGTTGACAGAGCAGGGATAGAGTTTGAAAAGACTGACTCTTAATTTTTTGAAAGAAGTTCTACTGTGGATAAGATGCTATCAAACAGTGTTGCATGCTACAAAGAAATTATTCATTAAAGAAAGATCCAATCTATGTGGCAAAGTTCACTGTTGCATTATATTAGGAAATTATCACGGCTCCCTTAATCTTCAGTGACCACTACGCTGATCAGTCAACAGCCAGCAACATGGAGATAAGATTCTTCACCAGCAAAATGATCACAACTCACTAGAGTTTCAGGTGATGGTTAGCATTCTTTTGCAATAAAATGTTTTAAAATTCAAGTACAGTACATTGTTTTCTTAAGACATAATGCTATTGCACACTTAATAGGCTATGGTATAATGTAAACATAACTTTTATATGGACTGGGGAACCAAAAAAAATGTGTGTCTTACTTTATTGCAGTGTCTGGAACCAAACCCAAAATATCTCCAAGGTATACCTGTACTATTAGAATCTGAACAAACTTGGAAAGACCAATTCCAGGGGAAATTGTGGAGTAGGAACAGTGCTCCTGTATTCTCTTTAATTTCAGAGAAATGGTGCTTCCCTTCTTTTCCTCAAGGACTTAATTTGAACCCTATTTTAAAGGCAGAATCCCAAGTCCCATACCCTCTCCTAAATGTGCTGTCTTGTCTCATACTTCATCTTTTCACCATCCTGCCAAGACCAGGTTAGATTAAATGATGCTTCTAAGTCCCTTCAGTTGTGTCCGACTCTGTGCGATCCCATAGACGGTAGCCCACCAGGCTCCCCCATCCCTGGGATTCTCCAGGCAAGAACACTGGAGTGGGTTGCCATTTCCTTCTCCAATGCATGAAAGTGAGAAGTGAAAGTGAAGTCGCTCAGTCATGTCCGACTCTTAACGACCCCATGGACTGCAGTCTAGCAGGCTCCTCCGCCCATGGGATTTTCCAGGCAAGAGTACTGGAGTGGGGTGCCATTGCCTTCTCCGAGATTAACTGATAGCAACTGATAATATCCTGATATATCTTTTCAACAGCATAAACTTTAGAATGCCCTCTTTGTACCAGACATTGTGCTTCAAGAGGCAGCTCTGTCCCTTAAGAAGCTTAAAGAGACAGGATGTGTGCACATGCAAGATAATAGCTTCAGACCATGCCAAGTGAACCAGATAACAAAGGCTAACGGGTGATGCTATTACTCAATAAATATATGCTGAGTGCTTATTACATGCTGTGTTACATGTTACCAGTAAGAGGGGGAATAGATAAAATCACTGACTTCATGGATCTTAGGTTCTAAAAAGACAAGACAGAGTGTTAATAAATCAATATGTAATACATCAACTTGCAGCAAGTACTTGAAGGAAAATGAAGCAGAGTAAGATGAATTTTTTAGATAAAATGTCAGGGAACATCTCTCAGCTAAGGAGGCATTTGACTCAAACCCTGAAGAAAGAGGGAGAGCAAGTCATCAGAATATCTAGAAGAATTTCCCAAGTAAGCTGAATAGTAAGTGCAAAGGCCCCGAGGCGGGAATGTGCTTGGTGGTTCTGAGAAGGATGAGTAAGCCAGTGTGGTTGAAGGGCTGTAGGCCAGAGGGCAGGGTATAAGGGTTAGAGAAGTGATAGGTTAGATCCCCAGTGTTCTAGAGGCTGTGGGGAGAATTTGGATTTTGTCCTGAAGCTGTTAGAGGGTTTTGAGCAGAGCAGTGATATGACCTGAGTTATACATTCAAAGGATCACTCGGTGCGAGGGTAGACGTAGGGGTGCACAAGGAGGAGCAATGATGCAGTGATGGTGGCTTGGACTGAAGTGATAGCACTGGGATTGGTGATATGGCGCTTAATTCTGAATCTATTTTAAAGGTAGACAAAATGCTAAGGTGTGGGTTCTCAAACAGAGAAATTAGGAATGACGTCAACGTTTTTGGCCTGAATTCAAGGTTTTTACACTAATCGGAGAGTGTGGCTGCATCTGTCTCAGGTAATCAGAGAAAGACTGATGAAGGATCTAAGATTTGAGTTGAACTTTGAAAAATGAGTATGGTTGGGGGCTTGCAAAAACTCTCAGTGGCTTATTCTGAGACCATTTTGTCTTCCTAGACCCCATCTCCCCACCCCAAACCCACTCCTTTGTTAAATTTTAGTACCACAACCACAGGAATCAAGGGGCTCACCTTTGTCTCATGGTGCTCCTTGGATCTTGGGCCAATTATGGAAATCCTTGCTCTTGCCAGTAACTGGCTTAGAAATGGGCTGATTTAGGAATGGGCATGCACTACAATTCTGGACAACAGAACAGAAAAAGGAACTCTGAAGCAGCGACTTCTGGGAAATTTTCTGAGTCTGAGATGCTCTGGATCTGATATTTGTGTAAAGACATGGGGCTCAAGCTGCTGTTGTCATCTTGAAGACGTGAAGTGGAAGCAGAGGTCAACAGTGCACAAGTTGAGAGTGGTGGAGGAAAGGGTGGGAAAAGAATGCTTTTTGAGGACATTATTGAGTCACTGAGTTCCCCAACCTTAGAAATACACCATTTCTGGACTTCTTATTATGTGAGATTAAAAAAAACATCAAATGCTTTTGAGTTGGGTAGTTTGTACTTGAAGCAGAAAGTATATCACTTTAGATAAACAATAGATAGTAAGGCATAGCAAAAGCAAAGACACTTTGAGGCAAGAAAACTCAAAGTATATTTGGAAAAGAGTAGGTGTAATAACTTGGCATTCATTCATAGACTTGTTCAAATATTTGTGGAGCCCCTACTATGCACCAGACGCTGGTCTAAGATGTAGGATGCTACAGTAGACAGGATCTCTTTTCTCATGGAGTATATTACTTGGTGGAGGAAAGACAAGTGGTAACAGGAAATACAATAATAATTTCAGGAAGCTGTAAGTATGATGAAGGGAATAAAATATACTGACATGCTAGAAAGGGACTAGATGGGCTTCCTGAAGTTACTGTGTATCAGTTGCTCAGTCGTGTCCGACTCTTTGTGACTCCATGGACTGTAGCCCGCCAGGCTTCTCGGTCCATGGGATTCTCCAGGTAAGAATATGGGAGTGGGTTTCCATTTCCTTCTCCAGGGGATCTTCCCGACCCAGGGATAGAATCTGGGTCTCCTGAATTGCGGAAGGACGCTTTACTGTCTGAGCTATTAGGGAAGCCCTTCCTGAAGTTGGGAATGGTATTAAATACAGTCAGGAGACTGAGAGAAGTCATGTTGACAGAGTGAAAGGACCCTGGGGTGGCTAGAGCCTAGGAGAGAGAGGAGGGGAAGAGACAAGAGAGGGAAGCAAAGCCAGGTCCTTTGGGCTTTGGGGCTGAGGCAGGCATGTAGATTTTATTCTAAGTCAGAAGGGGAGTAACTGGAGGATATTTAGTAGGGGTGTGATATGACCTCTTTACCTTTGTAGATCTGCCTGGTGACATCATGGATGGACCCAGGTGGAGGGATGTAGGAGACAGAGAGGTATAAACCTGGGAGAGCAGTCACTGTCAAGTAGCTTCTTTCCGCTTCAACAACCCAACCCAACATTGTGACTCATTTGAGAATCTCAGGTTTGGGAGCAATGGCCTGAGGCAATAATTATAGTAGAGGCCCTTTTGTCTGCTGGGCCATCCACTTGGCCTTTTTCCTAAAGAATAAATCAGCCTTGCCACAACACTAGACAGAAAGAAAGAAGAAAGAATGTGAAGTCAGTCAAATTTGACTCTTTGCGGCCCCATGGACTGTAGCCCACTAGGCTCCTCCATCCATGGAATTTTCCAGGCAAGAGTACTGGCTGCTGCTGCTGCTCAGTTGCTTCAGTCGTGTCCGACTCTCAGCGACCCCATGGACTGCAGCCTACCAGGCTTCTCCATCTGTGGGATTTTCCAGGCAAGAGTACTGGAGTGGGTTGCCATTTCCTTCTCCAGGAGATCTTCCTGACCCAGGGATCTTACCCGGGTCTCCCACATTGCAGGCAGATTCTTTATCGTCTGAGCCACCAGGGAAGCCCATATCAATACCCAAAACAGTGTTGATTAGAAATAGAGGTGATTACCTATTTAAAAGAAATAGCACATGAACGACATAGGTAGTTTAACATTTTTTAGAAACCACATTTAAAAAATAAAAGAAGGTAGGGACTTCCCTGGTGGTCTGGTGGTTAAAGCTCTGCATTTCCACAGTAGAGGGGCATGGGTTTGATCCCTGGTCAGGGAACTAGGATACCACATTGCTGCGTGGTGTGGCCAAAAATTTTTTTTAAAAATAAAAGAAAGTAAAAAGATAAAGTTAATTTTAATAGTATATTTTATTTAAGCCACTATATCCAAAACATTCTCCAAAACATTATATTTCAACATATAACCAATATAAAAACTATGGTTTTTCAGTCACTAAGTTGTGTCTGACTCTTTGCAACCCCATGAACTGCAGCACACCAGGTTCCCCTGTCCTTCACTATTTCCCAGAGTCTGCTCAAATTCATGTCCATTGAGTCAGTGATGTTATCTAACCATCTCATGCTGTGCCACCTTCTCCTCTTGCCCTCAACCTATCCCAGCATCAGGGTCTTAGTGATCTGGTTTTCTTTCTTTTTTTCTTCCCCCTAAGTCTGAAGTTTACTGTATTTTATACTTACAGCACAGCTTAGTTTGCACTAGCAACATTTCAACTGCTCAGTAGCCACATGTGACTAGTGGCTACTATACGATATTGGTCAGTATAAGCATTGGAGAAGGAAATGGCAACCCATTCCAGTGTTCTTGCCTGGAGAATCCCAGGGACGGGGGAGCCTGGTGGGCTGCCATCCATGGAGTCACACAGAGTCAGACATGACTGATGCGACTTAGCAGCAGCAGCAGCAGCAGTAGGCTTAGGAATGCATTCTGGGAAAACCTGGTACAGGAAGTCCATGTCAGGATGAAACCCTGGACTTTGGCAATGACTTTCTGCTTCTGCTGCTCTGCTTTGAATCCATTCTCTAAACGAGATATATTGGGTCAAAGACATGAACATTTTGTAGGACTCTTAATTATTTTCCTAACTGATTACATCTATTTATGTTACTTCCTACCATGAATATAGGTGCCAATATCACCAGCTCCTGATTTGGAAATTTGCATTTTAATTTTGGGAGGGGGGAGGTTAATTTAGCAAAAGAATTAATCTACTTCAGTTTAAATTTATTTAATCTTGTGAGAAAATAACAGGCTGCTTTTAATCTGCTTCTCTTTGATAACTAGTAAAATTGAATATATCTTCACATATTTATTAATATTCTTTTGTGAATTGTGTGGTTATAAGTCTTTGGTCTATTATCAGCAGAAGTGTTAACGAAATTTTTGAGTGGGTCACAATGCGTACTCAGTTCAATCTGTAATCATATTTTCTTTGCTTAGATTGGCCTCAGGGGTCACCAGATTATCAGAGAGTTTAGGAAGCATGGATTCAGACCCAGGAGGAAGCTGATCTCAAGTGTTTCTCAGCTAAGGCAGATTTTAGCTCTTTGTGACTGGAAGGGCAAGTGGGAGTCTGCTTAGTAAAGAGATTCCTAGCTCTTAGCTGAGTTTAGGGGGGCACTGGTGTGCTGGCTTGACTGACTGTTTCCCTCCTAAGAACTGGGTCTTTTTCCAACTAAGGTGTAGTTTCTCTCTACTGCACTTTGTTGCCTTCTTTCTGTGCCTCCTTTGAAATTACTCCTGGAGCAGCTGGACTGGATTCTGGCTCTTCTCAACCTTTCAGTCACATATTTACAATCTCTAGATTTATCCCTATATATAACCAATTATGTGTGTAATGAGAGGATCTTACCAATTTAATATGGAAATCAACTTTATTTCCAGTTTCTTGGGTAATGTCTTGTCGTGATCTTTAAGAACTGACAACAGCTTCTACAACACCATCATTCAGTATGATGTCTAATAGTAGGCACTCTTTCTTTTGTGAAGATGAATTCTATCTCTATTAGCATTTTTAAATGAATGAATATTGAAATTGAGATACCATTTTGCATTCATAAAAATAATTAAAAATCTTCTAGTTTAAATTTTATGATATGCTTCAGTTAAGATATTCTTTTATCTTTGAGTTGACCTCTCCTTCTATTAATGAATCACTTTGAATAGCTAATATAGGCACATGGCATAAAATTCAGAAGTTTAAAGAGGTATATAATGAAAGTAATCTTCCTTTCTCCTCTGACTTCTATCCACTTAACTTCCCTCTTGATCAAGAGGGCACCTGATACTATCAATTTCTTGTTTATCATTCCAGACATGGTTTTTGCACTGTCAAATATCCAACACACACACACACACACACACACAAATAGTAGTGTACCATCCTGTACTATTCTGTCCTGTATATTGTTTTCTCACTTACCAATATTTATTTGATGTCTTTTAATGTCAGTATGTATACAGTTATTTCCTTCTTGTTAATGGTTGCATATAATTCAGAATGAATACATTGTGATTTATTAATTGGTTTCCTACTTCTGGGTCAGCTGCCTAGTTTTCAGCCAATTTGCATTTACAAATAATGCTGTAACTGGTATCATACGCATGTCCTTTTGCTCACATGGAAGTGTATCTATAGGGTGAATGCCTAGCAGTAGAGTTGTTGGGTCAAGTGCATTTTTACTTTTGAAAGTTATAGCCAGATTGCCTTCTATAGGTTTATAGCATTTATAATGAGCAACAAATGGGTATGCTGGTTTCCCCTCAGCAATTTTGGATATAATCAAGCTTTTTGATCTTTGTCAGTAGGGAGATGAAAAATGGCATCTCATTGGAGTTTTAAAGTACATTCTCTCTAAAAATGAGGTTGAATTTTTCATATGTTTAACAGTCATTTGTGTTTCATTTTGAAGCTGAGGTTTGTTGCATAGTATGATCTGGCCTTTCCACCCCAAATCCTGCCTTGCAGAACCCAGAACATGCTTTTTATATCTCCATAGCTTTTGCATCAGTTTAGGTTCAACTTGACTGCAAGTAACCTAGAACACTGACTCAACTGGCTTTTAGAATAAGGAAAATCTTTTCTCTTACATGACATCATGTTTTAGAATAGAGTAGCTTTAGGGCTGGTTAGTTTAGCTACTCACGAAGGTCACCAAGGTCCCTGGTCTTTCTATCTTACTGAGGGTGTGCTCAGTCGCTCAGTCGTGTCTGACTTTTTATAGTCCCATAGACTGTAGCCTGCAAGGCTCCTCTGTCCATGGAATTTTCTAGGCAAGAATACTGGTGCAGGTTGCCATTTCCTCCTCCAGGGGATCTTCCCGACCCAGGGATCGAACCCACAATTCTTACATCTCCTGCATTGGCAGGTGGGTTCTTTACCACTAGTGCCACCTGGGAAGTTCCATCTTTCTGACTGCCACTCTCCAGTTAGAATTCTTCATGGTCATAACGCGGCTGCGTTAGTCAGGCAGCCCACAGAGACCGCGCAACAGGCGTAGAAGATGACGGCTGTTTCTTACCACAAGCCTCTTTTTAAGAACAAGAAAACGTTTCCTCAAGCTCCCTTTCAGAAGATACGCCCTTGAATCTCAGCCAAACCTGAGTTTTATGTCCATTCTTAAACCAGTAACTGGCACAAAGACTGACCATCATAACTGGCTCATGTTAATCAGGATTTTCTCCTGAATTCTATAGAGTAGCAGTGGAAACTCCTCTGCCCCCCAAAAGTGGTTAGGCCACTGCCAGCAAGAAACACGTAGGTCGGCTGTAGGCGGACAGTTTACTGATTGCCACAGCTCTGCACGTGCTCTGCCCTTTGCCTGATACAGCTCTTTCTACATATCCTACCACACGTGTTTCTAGCATAGGCTCAGTGTTGGCTCTGAGGAAAGCAACTTTGCCTCACTCGGAGCCCTTCATCCCCTGCAGCCTGTGCCGCCCGCAGCACAGCATTCTCGTGCTGACTTTGCCTCCCAGTCTCCCACCACATCCTGCACCCACGAGGGCAGGGTCTGCTTCTGATTTGTTTCTGCATCTCAGTGCACAGCGTAGAACAGACACAACTCATGCCTGTTGAACGATCTGTCTGCTAGCACTTTATTTGCTAGAGTTTCAAATCTAGATTCACAACAGAAATCAACTTAGAGTTTTGTATTTGTAAATGATTTGCTTGTTGAAATTTGGAATTAGGATTATCTTTTCCACATACAGCAAACGGGCATTTACAGAACAAATTGTTTAACTGGTGGATTATTGGTTCCTTAAAAGTCCAGAATTTCAACAAATATTTCTCAAACACATATTATATGTTGAGCACTGTCCCAGTTGGGCTTTTATACAAAAGTAGAATGAGAGCTTGTCTCTGAATGTGTGTATGCTTTAAAGCAGCATTTTTTCTTTTTTTGAAAACAGAGAAAGCTTGTAATAATGAAAAAAGAACAGTTTTTTTTTAACCAATCACTTATTTTCTTTTAAAAACACATAACCACATTAACTTTTTGCTTTATACAACCATCTAGAAACTATAAAACAGTACCACATTGTGCATTAAACCTACTTTCAAGAAGGGAACGCCACACTTCGTAAGAATTCTACCCATGTAAGAAGGAAAAAGGAGACAGCTAATAGCATGGTCACAGATACAACATGAGTCCAAGCAAGCATCAATTCTTTGACATCACCTTTTCCATTTACTAGAGTGGGGGAAGTAAGAAAGAAAGCAAGAGAGAAAAAGAAGCACCACAGAGGATTAATCACATTCCATGGTGACTTTTGACAACTATAGCTCAGTTTCATAGAACAGTATCACCTGACCAACACAATGTGGCGAGGTGGGGTGGGGTGAAGGAAACATGAGCAAGAGGGAGAGGGTTCAAAAAGACAGGTACATTTTACACCCTATTGCCCTCCTAAATACTCTTCACTGATCCAAGTAAAGCAGCCTTTTTTAAACTGCAGGTCAAGGTCCTTTTGTGGGTAATCAATTTTGTGCATCAAAACCATTTTAAAGTGAAAAAAGGATATAATATCAATAGGTTAGAACAAAATATATCAGAGTGCATCACTCTTGGTTAAACTTTTAGTTTATATGTATATCTTTGTGATGTCCTGGGTCAAGATTATATAATATGTTTTTCACTATGGGTAATGGAAAGCCGGAGAAGGCAATGGCACCCCACTCCAGTACTCTTGCCTGGAAAATCCCATGGATGGAGGAGCCTGGTAGGCTGCAGTCTATGGGGTCGCTGAGAGTCGGGCATGACTGAGCGACTTCACATTCACTTTTCACTTTCATGCGTGGAGAAGGAAATGGCAACCTACTCCAGTCTTCTTGCCTGGAGAATCCCAGGGATGGGGGAGCCTGGTGGGCTGCTGTCTGTGGGGTCGCACAGAGTCGGACATGACTGAAGTGACTTAGCAGTAGCAGCAGCAGTGGTCAAAGCAGTTTAAAGTCATTGCCCTAAGGATCAGTATATCTTCTTTCCTCTTTCTCTTTGAAGTTTGCATTCTTCTGTTCCTAAAGTCTGGGTTCCCTGGAAACAGGGTAAGACAGGGCTTTAAGATACCTGCCTCCCGCAGCACACTCCTGCCCTGAGCCAGGGCCCCAGCCTGAGGTTCAGTCAGCTAGTCACAGATTTTAGAGTCAGAGGCACGAGTTCAGTCCTGAGCTCCAGCACTTATGATCTCAGCAGTCCAAGTCACTGGATCTTTCAGAACATCTGTTTCTGTCTTGCGGAGATAACAGCAGTACTTGTCCCACAGTCAATCAAGGAGGTCAATATGTGAAAATATGGTGTGGCTTAGTAAACTCCCTCCTGTCCTTCAGAGGAGGAAAGCAAACAGAGCCCATGGTTGAGAAAGTTCTGTCTCCTGAGCAGGGAAAAAAAGACTTCAAGGAATAGCCCCACAGAGAAACTTAAGAGGTGGCTCTGAACACCCAGGGGCTGCAGACATTTGAATCAAGAAAGGGGAGAAACCAATCAGTGGGAAAAGCTCAGGGCTCTCCAATGAGCTGTTGCTTTTCCTTTCTCTGTGGAGCTGGAGAGCAGGGCTGGTCTGGAGGCGCTGACAGCGCACAGCGCTGCCTCCGGAGGGGGGAGATGCTGACTGTCGTCCTTTTGCACAAACTTCAGGAGGAGGACTGCTGTTGAACTCCGTCCTCCCTTCACCCATCGCAGGAGGTGTGGCGGGGCTGCCGGTCCTGGAGGTCACTCAGGTGGGCTGAGGTGAGAGGAGTGGGATGGGGCCAGGGTCGGGAGCTCAAAGGAGAGCAAGCCAGTCTGAGCGCTTGGTCTGTCTTGAGGCTCAGTAATCCTCACCGTCAGAAGTTCTCTCTTCTGTGACTCTCTGAGCAGGGGTCACAGCGGACAAGCTGGGCATGGTGTCCTGCCTGCCTCCTTTCTCCCTGGAAAACTCTCTGCAGCCTTCACAGCCTGGTTCTCCTGTCACCAGATGTATTAACAGGGAGCCAGGGATGCGCTTCCTTAAAGAAAAAGTTATTTTTACTTGTTTGCTGTTCACCCTGTATTGTTGAGACAGAGGATGAGAGAATTCCAAGAGTTTTAGGTGAAGATGGGGGGCCCCTATGAACCTGGTGGTTCTTTGTTTCTTTTTTTCTTTCCAGGGTCTCTGTCCTTAAGACGTCTTGTTTGGGATCTAGGCACCTCACTCTCTGTTCTCTGATATATTTCAAGCCAGCCTTGGCCCAGGAGTGCCAGTGTTCCCCAGCATGCTCAGTGGAAGCTCTGGGGAAGCAGGCAAGGACAGGCATTCTCACTGCCAATACAGGGAAAGAGAAAGGCGTCAGTCATGTGTGAACAGCTGCAGCTCCAACAACCTTCCCAGCACAGCGTGGGGTGTCCATTTGCCAAAGTTTGTCTCGAGTTGTGCCTTCTTAAAGGGCACCAATGACCTCTAAGTCACCAAATCCAGTGGCCTTTCCTCAGGCCTTAGCTTCCAACTGATCAGCCCCTCTCTTCAATGATCGAACTCTCCTCCTGCTTTCCCAACAGCTCGTCCTCTGGTCTTGCTCCTCTTTTTTTCCTGCATCCTCACCTTAAAACCGGAGAAGGCAATGGCATCCCACTCCAGTACTCTTGCCTGGAAAATCCCATGGACGGAGGAGCCTGGTAGGCTGCAGTCCACAGGGTCGCGAAGAGTTGGACACAACTGAGCGACTTCACTTTCACTCTTCACTTTCATGCATTGGAGAAGGAAATGGCAACCCACTCCAGTGTTCTTGCCTGGAGTATCCCAGGGACAGGGGAGCCTGATGGGCTGCCGTCTATGGGGTTGCACAGAGTCGGACACGACTGAAGTGACTTAGCAGCAGCAGCCGCAGCAGCAGCTTAAAACTCCCCCAAGCTTCTGTCTTTAGTCCTTTTATTTCTCTACTCTCCCTTTTTCTGGGAAAATTTCAATGTCCTTTGGTAGTATTTTAGTCGAGACTTTTATTTTCAAGTAACAGTAATTAGTTTAGCCATAAGGAGGGTTTCCATTATAAAGCGTCTACAGAGCCCAGGGGGAAAGAGAGGGTGAGTCTCAGAAGGGGCTGAACCCAGAACCTGGTAGGTGTCTGGGAAGCCAGGCAGTAGCTGAGAAGCTGGTCCCTTCCTCTCTGCAGCTCTGCTTACATTCTGTTTCTAGATGTTTCTCTACCTTTGCCGTTTCTGGGCCACCCTCTTACCTGAGGCCTTTGTGACCTCTTTAGTAATTTCCCTACTCTTGGTTGTATCTTTCATCCAACCTGTCTTATTTCACCAGTCTGCCCTCTGCGTTGGGTCCCACGTTTTAAAGCAGGGTCCCCACCCTCTGGGATCTAGTGCTTGGTGATCTGAGGTGGAACTGATGTAACAATAATGTAAATGAAGTGTACAATAGATGTGATGTGCTTGAATCATCCCAAAACCATCCCCTTGCCCTGGTCCACGGGAAAAATTGCCTTCTACAAAACTAGTTACTGGTGCCAAAAAGGTTGGGACTCGCTCCTTTGGAGGGTCCCCCTCTGGNCCGCAGCAGCAGCTTAAAACTCCCCCAAGCTTCTGTCTTTAGTCCTTTTATTTCTCTACTCTCCCTTTTTCTGGGAAAATTTCAATGTCCTTTGGTAGTATTTTAGTCGAGACTTTTATTTTCAAGTAACAGTAATTAGTTTAGCCATAAGGAGGGTTTCCATTATAAAGCGTCTACAGAGCCCAGGGGGAAAGAGAGGGTGAGTCTCAGAAGGGGCTGAACCCAGAACCTGGTAGGTGTCTGGGAAGCCAGGCAGTAGCTGAGAAGCTGGTCCCTTCCTCTCTGCAGCTCTGCTTACATTCTGTTTCTAGATGTTTCTCTACCTTTGCCGTTTCTGGGCCACCCTCTTACCTGAGGCCTTTGTGACCTCTTTAGTAATTTCCCTACTCTTGGTTGTATCTTTCATCCAACCTGTCTTATTTCACCAGTCTGCCCTCTGCGTTGGGTCCCACGTTTTAAAGCAGGGTCCCCACCCTCTGGGATCTAGTGCTTGGTGATCTGAGGTGGAACTGATGTAACAATAATGTAAATGAAGTGTACAATAGATGTGATGTGCTTGAATCATCCCAAAACCATCCCCTTGCCCTGGTCCACGGGAAAAATTGCCTTCTACAAAACTAGTTACTGGTGCCAAAAAGGTTGGGACTCGCTCCTTTGGAGGGTCCCCCTCTGGTCCACTTGGGCTGCCGTTCTCCAAGAGGAAAGGAATCTACAGGAACGTGAATATTCCCACCCAAAGCCCCCATTCCCTTTCTAGAGCCCATTTCCTGGGCCTGCATCAGACTTCCTCTAGGAGCCATCTCCTAAGGGCAGATCACACTGTTGCTGTATTTACTCCTAGGCTTACCAAGTGCTCATGGGGCAGTTGTCTGTTGCAGAGGGGTGTGGTAAGGTGGGAGCAGGAATGTGCATAGAGCTTGGACATGTCCACGGAATGTGCTTAATGCTCCAGGTCATGTGGGATGGATTCTGACCTGAGAAGTGAGGGTGGCCTGGGGCCAGGGCCAACTTTCCTTCATTCTACCTTGACCCAGCATGGAACTCAGAGAAATTCAAGAATTCTGTATTTGAACCTGGCAGTCCACTTTGTTATGAGGGTTTGTTTGTCAGTACAGGGGGATGGAACATATTTTATTTAATAGTTTGTTGGTTTGATTTATAACTTTTAGACATGTGGCATGTGGGTTTCCATTTGTACTTATGCCCTGGGCTGTACAGACCTTAGGGGCAAGTCTATATTTCACTGTGGGCAGTTTTAAAATATATATATATTCCCTAAACAAGGCTTTGATTATATCATCATCTGCCTGGAAGCTTTTGATGATGACTGCTCCTGCTTGCTGGGAAGTAAGTGGCTCTGGTTGTTCATTATTCTGGGTCAGATGAAGCTGACAATCAAGTGGGACCTGCCTTTCATCAGAGAAAGGGTCAGGCCAGGATGGAGTCAGCAAGGGAGCAGCTTGCTGCTTGGAGCTCACAGAGGGAGCTTAGAGGACAGAAGCTGGGGCAGCCTGACGACTAGCAATTGGAACCTCAAGCAGAGATGGTGTAAGTTCACGCAGACAAGTGTCAGAAAATCAAAGGCAAGTCTAAGGTAAGCTGTCAAGAAGTGGCCGGTCTGAAGTTGTTGAGGAGAGTGGGGCACATATCAAGGTAAGGGAGACTTGATTTCTGGGTCACTTTCCTCTGTTCCAGATTTTCTTATAGTTCCCATGTGCTGGAACTTTTCCTCGCCTAATCCATGTAAGACCCTTCCAGGAGGTGAGAGTGCATCGTGGAAACAGAGCTTAGTACCTAGCAGTATTCAGCAATGGTTTGCAATGAGCAACTCAGAGCAGCAATAAGCAAATTCTATTTATAATCAATCTCCTATTGAATATCTTTGAAGGGACTGAATTTGGGAATCAGTTAGGTCAGGGAAAGGATAAGCAGGTAGGGCTGAAGTCGAGGGAGGTAGACTGGGGCAAGATGACGTCCCAGAACCTTCTCCTACTTCTGAGGTTGAGTCAGGCACTCACACTGGGAAAGAAGATGTAGGGCTGAGTGCAGGCTTCGGCTTCTATCTGGCACAGCTCCATCTGCCAAAGCAGTGCCACTTGTGATGTTCTCATTCCAGATGTGCAAGGATCAAGAGCTTCACAGAAAAGCTGTTTTGAGCTTGGAAGACAAAAAGGTAAGTTAAAAAACTGGGAACATGAGGAAAGGGAAAGCCTTGAGTTTAAATTAAACGAAAAAATCATATGCACAGCTTTCCTGGACTTCAAAAATGAGCACTGAGGACAGATTCACCAAAATTCATATATAGACCGTTTTTTTTATATAAAATAGTTTTAGTTCAAATACATTGATAAAAGCTCTAATGGAGACATTAGGCACTTGGACACAACTGAGCGACTTCACTTTCCCTTTTCACTTTCATGCATTGGGGAAGGAAATGGCAGCCCACTCCAGAGTTCTTGCCTGGAGAGTCCCAGTGATGGGGGAGACTGGTGGGCTCTCGTCTATGGGGTCACACAGAGTCAGACACGACTGAAGTGACTTAGCAGCAGCAGCAGCAGCAGGGACATCCTGGTACTTTGGCAGGGCTGCTGACATCTTAAGAGGGCTGCCTTGTGAGGAGCTTAAAGAGCCCACTTACCCAGTGCTTCTTAAACCAGTATGCATCAGAACCACCTGGCAGTGCTTATTCAATATGCAGAATTTATAAGAATTTTCCCCCTATTTATCCAAAATAATCTCTTGAAAGCAATGATAGTAAGGATCTTACTTCTCACAATATACCCAAAATTATTTTCTATATTTAAAAATGTTAAAGAAGAAAAAAAGAAAACTACTTTAGCTTTATCAGGAAAAAATTTTTTCTAAGGAAAAACTCAAATCCCATTTGCATAAATTTGACAAAGGGCAAAATCAAGTTATAAAACTCCCTCTCTTAACTTCAGTTCAGTCGCTCAGTCATGTCCGACTCTTTGCAACCCCATGGACTGCAGCACACCAAGCTTCCCTGTCCATCACCAACTCCCAGAGTTTACTCAAACTCATCTCCATTGAGTCGGTGATGCCATCCAGCCATCACATCCTCTGTCATCCCCTTCTCCTCCTGCCTTCAATGTTTCCCAGCATCAGGGTCTTTTCAACTTAGGAATGTTAATAAAAGCAAAATGTTCTAAATGTTGCATCAGTCAGGGACCTGAATCCCCCCTCCTCCCCAATAAAAACCTTATATTGAGTCATTAGAGAAGATTGTAATAAAAGACTTTATTTGCAAAAGATAGGATGGTCTTAGATAAGGATAAGGGGATAATAAGGGGATGATACATCTCTTCTGGGCTGTTAAGTGCAAGAGCCATCACCACTTTTTGAAATTACAAATTGAAAAAGCAAAGAGGCCCTGATCCAGTTAAGGGAAGTGAGAAAGAAAGTAGGTGGAGAGAGCTGCATAGCAGGAAGGAACCAGAGAAATAAATATGCCAACTTCATAGGCCAACCCTCCCAGAGGCTAGAGAGCCAAGGGAGCCCACAGATGCAGTCCCTGGGGCTCAGTCTCTAGGGACAACAGGCAGGTGGAGAAGGCTGCAGAGTGGATCCTCAGTGGCAAATGAAGAAAGAAGATCCAGCGCTGATCAGAGATGGTTCGGGGTGGGAGGGGCTACTGGCTCTCTTTACAAGCACTGAAGAAAATGACTTCCTTTTCTATCATCTTGTTTATATCACCCTGTAGCAAGTTTATAAGAAATATGTTATCACTGTGTTAAGTCTTGTATGGGGGAGGGGAGCAGACTCCTGTGCCCCACCCTCAGCCGCAGAGTCAAGTCTCACCCATAAGGGGCCTTGAAAGCTGAACTTTAAACAAACACACCGAATGACTCACAAAGTGGAGGGCTGAGNATAAGAAATATGTTATCACTGTGTTAAGTCTTGTATGGGGGAGGGGAGCAGACTCCTGTGCCCCACCCTCAGCCGCAGAGTCAAGTCTCACCCATAAGGGGCCTTGAAAGCTGAACTTTAAACAAACACACCGAATGACTCACAAAGTGGAGGGCTGAGCTGCAGCAGTTACATTGTCAGGAAGTGGTAAGAGTTACCTGTGTTGAGAAAAACTATACAAAGTGTGAAGGCCCCTGGACAAGGACTGGTGGAAGAACAGGCTGGTTAGTAAGGGCGTTCAGAGTTTCAGAAGTTTTTTTTCCCATGATGATGTTCATATAAGAGCCTATCAAACTAAAAATATGCCTAAGAGAACTTGGAGAAGGTGAAACATCGGGTTTCCACAAGGGCCTGACATCCCTCCCAAGGAGTCCCAGGAACCCATCCTGAGTTCTTTTAGTCCTTAGTCCTTTAGTGTCCCAGTCTCCTAAGCCAGTGCAGACGGAACTCCAGAGGGAGCATCTGTGGCCTGCAGGAGGAAGGTCAGACCCTGAACTGGCTTCACAGGACCCTCCAAACTTTTTAGATACAAATGGACTGGCAGCCTCTGTGGACAGGGCTTTCCTTCCCCTCCTCCTGGGCCGAGTGGCCGAACCTTTGGTACTTGGGCTGGGGAGGCGCCTTTTAATGATTTCCTTAGTCTGTGTTTCTCAGACAATGGAAGTTAACTGCTTAAGGTATCATTAAGCACAAGGGAAATGACCCTTGGGACTGGAGACAGCAAGGTTGTTCTGGAAACTGCAAAGGCAGTGCGGCTGTTGTGGCTGTGTACCTGTGGAGGCCCTGGACTGGGCTTTCTTCCTCTCCTCGAAGTCTTCCTTATTTGACTGCTCTGAGAGTGGCCTATAATGCTTGAGACAGGGCAGGGGAAGCTGCAGGGTCAGCCTAGCTTTCCCCAAGAAGCTAGTGAATTGCCTGCAAAGAAGTTCAGCTGTAGGCCTCAGGGCAGAGAGAGAAGCCTTCTCTAAATCCAGAAGTCAGGAAATGTTCATTATACTCTATATAAAGGCACCCCCCGTGCTTTCTGGGCTGACATAGGGAAGGACTATTTATTTCTCGGCAATGCTTGTCTGAGTTGGCAAGCTTGGGCTGGAGCAGGGAAAAGCAGATCCAAGACAATCATGTGATGGAATTACACCTGCTGAGATAAAGAACAGTGGAGCTCCCCGAGCAAACATTCTTGCAGACTCTGCATTGCAAACTCTGGCTCAGAAGGTGCCAGGCTAATTTGTCTTTTGCCAACTAAAGGCAAATGGAGGAGGGCAGAGCCTGGTAGCTTCTCCAGCTGCCTGGTGATTTGAGGATCACTCTAATCACTCCCCTCCTCCACCATTGCCCTCCTGCCGTCAGCTAAAGAGCTGATATGAATTTGCTCCACTTCATCAAGGAGCAAGGAAATGCACATCTCTTTATTTTTCCAAATCAACTGAAGTCAGGCTGAGTCCCCTCTTGGCCTGGCTGGTGGGGTCTTCAGTGTTAATTATTATTGGAATTGTCTCTTCCTATGCACTGAGCAGTACTAAAATGCAGGGGTCTACTTGGGAACAGGAAAGCAAGAGAAAGGTTTGAAATAGTCAAGAAAACACGTGCATACATGCATGTCAGTAGCTAAATTGTGACTCTGTGATGCCATGGACTGTAGCCCACCAGGCTCCTCTGTCTGTGGGATTTCCCAGGCAAGAATACTGGAGTGGATAGTCATTTGCTTCTCCAGAGTATCTTCCCAACCCAGGGATCAAACATGTGTCTCCTGCATTGACAGGCAGGTTCTTTACCACTGAGCCATCAGAGAAGCCAGTCAATAAAACAACCATTATTAATATTGCTTCTTTTCTTATGAGATGCAGCTATCTGACTAAAAGATTTCTAATCATCGTGTCTACTTTGCCACGGTGGGGGGGGGGGCTGACCATGTTTTCAAGGTCATAGAAACTGTCCCCAAATCGATAGTTTTGTTCCAAGTTTGGGGTGCAGGGAGAGTGGAAGGAGCTTTGAGGAAACTTTAGACCCTCCTCCCATAATCTGGGTCAGGGTCCCCCAGTCTTTGCTATAGATAATTAATCCTTGCTTATTTCCATGTTTACATCCACATAAACAGCTGAGAGCATGCTTCTCCTCTCTCCAGATTGCTGCCACTGAGACCCTCCTACATAGACACTCTGGAGGCTTGACTGCCAGGCACCACCGGCTTCCCCAGAGCCTCCAACCCCCAGATCCCTGTACACGGGAGCAGTATCTCCACTTTCTGAGGAGGCCTACCCTTTAATGTCCCCCCAGGCTCATAGACTTCAACTCCCTGTCTTATTCACAGAGACCCAGCTTCCTTCCACCCATCCCCATCGCATCCTCTGGACCACCTCCAGCGTAATTCCTTCTTGGGCTTGACCTTTGATTTGTAGGGAAGCCAACTGCTGTCATCTTCTCAAGACAAAACAGGGGCTGAGACCACTGAACACAAAACCTTGGCTGATTTGTAGAGCCAGTGAAGAGGGACAAAAATGGTTTTGTTTTTCTCTTTTTCCACTATATAAGGAAGGAAGGAAAATAAGTTTCATTCAATTATCATGCCTGAAATTCTGTCACCAGAGAGTCAGTCCTTCATGTAGGGATACTAAGATGTTCTCTTGGGAAAGTTGACAAAGTAAGGCAAGCACCTTACTATTAGGTGCATTTGACACCTTAAACGTCAGCCAGGGGCGGGCGGGAGAAAATGGGTGGGGAATGTGTATCTTGTGGAGGCCTAGCTCTGCTTCACCTTATAGTCAGGTCCAGGGGCTGGCTTTGTGGTTGGCTGTATCAGATGACGGTGACCAGGAAAGCCTCCCCTCTTTCTGTTGAAGATGAGCTTGCGCATTTCCTGTGGTTTATTTGGGCTGGGTCACTACCTCCTGAGAGGTAGCAAGGTGGGGTGATTAGTTTGGATATCAGATCACCTGGGAGTTATTGCTGTTTTATATGAAATGAAGAGCAACAAGGCCAAGTTCAGAACGAGGAGGAAATCAGAACATAGGTTCACATAGTGTCTGGCAAGGCACTGAGGGCAGCGGCTTCCTTTAGGGCCACTCCCGTGAGAGCTGGCAGTGACTTCATTAAACTCACAGGGTCAGGGGCAAGCTCTGACACATAGTCCTCCCCAGGACTGCCAAGAACTCCTAGGCAGCTTTTGGGTCCCATCTGGATTAACAGAAGCTACAAGCAGACTCTTGTTGGGATCAACGCAACCTTGGCTCTTACGTTCTGTGCTTCAGTTTTCCCCTCATTAAAATGGGGATAATAAGATACCTACTCCATGGGGGTGTTGTGGGGATTTGTTAGTGTATTTAAGGCACTCAGAAGAGTGCCTAGCACATCGCAAGCGTTACAGAGATGTTAACTGTTATAGTTACTGTTGTTGCTGTTTAAAGCCAGGTGGATCACGGAGTCAACAGCCTCAGGTAAACCTGTGGAGCTGCAGCTAGAAATAATTATTTACACTTGTTCCCAGCTTTCTTAGGACTACAGATGAAATAATATTTGTTACACCCTCTTGGAGTTTCCTTGCTAAGCTAAGTCACTTCAGTCGTGTCCGACTCTGTGCAACCCCATAGACGGCAGCCCACCAGGCTCCCCTGTCCCTGGGATTCTCCAGGCAAGAACACTGGAGTGGGTTGCCATTTCCTTCTCCAATGCATGAAAGTGAAAAGTGAAAGTGAAGTCACTGAATTGCGTCCAACTCTCAGCAACCCAATGGACTGCAGCCCATCAGGCTCCTCTGTCCATGGGATTTTCCATGCAGGAGTACTTGGGAAGGGCAAAATACCTGGATCTACCACTGAAATCCAGGTAACAGAGGCCTTTACTTTGGGTCTCTGCGATTTAAATAGACCTTACTCTTAGGTGGTACAATACCTCCGTAATAGCCATGGTTTGAGGGTCTTTGCAAGGCTTTTCAGTTCCAAGGCATCTCTGCCATGGGCTTGATCCAAAGCCTGACATTGTCTTTGGTGCTTCCAGGAGTTCTGAGGAGGTGACCTAGTCTGCAGCCAACTGTGGATCTGGACTCTGTACTCACTAGCTGAGAATCCTGCAGAAGTTACTTAATTTCTGCATCTCAGTTTGCTCATCTGTAAAAGTAAGACTAATGAAACTACCCTCTTTATAGAGTATTTGGGAATTAAATGAAATAGTATGAGTAAAAGTTTAGCAAAGTGCCTGGTAAAACAGTGACTGGTGGTGATGGTGGTTTTATCTAGAGAAAGCATCAGTTACTGATTTAATAATTATTAATCCACAAATACTCAGTTTTAAAGACTTTATTAGTAAGTATGCAAAAATGTTGAAAAAGTGATACAATGAACATCTCTGTACACACCATTTAGATTCAGTGATTTCTTCATCTATGATGTTGCCGTTTTTGCTGTTATTCATGATTTTTCTGCAGTTATTTTGCTGTCATGTGCATCTGGTTTTTTAAAATATTTTATTTTATTGTTTGGCTGTGGTGGGTCTTCATTACTGCAAGTGGGCTTTCTCTAGTTGTGGCTACTGGGGGCTACTCCCCAGTTGCAGTGTGTAGGCTTTTCATTGTGGTGGCTTCCCTTGTTGCAGAGCATGGGCTCTAGGGTGTGTGGGCTGTAGTTTTTGCTTAGTTACAGGCTTAGTTGCTCCATGGAATGTGGGCCTTTCCCAGACCAAGGGTTGAACCCATTGAAGGGATGGCAGGTGGATTCCTAACTACTGACCAGGGAAGTCCCCTTAGTCGTTTGTAAGTTGCAAGCATCATGACACTTCACCCCTAAATACTTAAGTATGTGGCTCCTCCAAGTAAGTAGGTTCTTCTGCATAGCCAAAATACCATTACTACATCTAAAACAATTGACAAAGGTTCTAAAATGTTTTCTAGAATTGAGCCAACAATTCATACTTTTTCTGTTGTTCGCCCAATGTCTTTTAGAGTTGGTTTTTTTCCAGCTGCTGCTGCTGCTGCTGAGTCGCTTCAGTCGTGACCCCATATATGGCAGCCCACCAGGCTCCCCCGTCCCTGGGATTCTCCAGGCAAGAACACTGGAGTGGGTTGCCATTTCTTTCTCCAAGGCATGAAAGTGAAAAATGAAAGTGAAGTCGCTCAGTCGTGTCTGACCCTCAGCAACCCCATAGACTGCAGCTTTCCAGGCTCCTCCGTCCATGGGATTTTCCAGGCAAGAGTACTGGAGTGGTTAGGAACCAATAATACATGCGTGAATTGTGTTTGGTTACATTTCTTTAAATCTAGAGTAATCTCCCCATGTCTTCCCTGGTGGCTCAGTGGTAAAGAATCTGCCTGCAATGCAGGAGATGTGGGTTTGATTCCCAGGTCAGGAAGATCCCCTGGAGAAGGAAATGGCAACCCACTCCAGTATTCTTGCTTGGAAAGTCCCGTGGACAGAGGAGCCTGGGGGAGCTACAGTCCATGGGGTCACAAAAGAGTTGGACACACCTTAGCAACTAAGCAACAACAAATCTCCCCATCTTTCTTTTTTAGGTGCACTGAGTTGTGAAGAGGCCAGGCCATCTGTCTGATAAAATGTCCCATTCTTGATTTGTCTTCTTGTTTCCTTGCAGTACGGCTTTCAGTGGAAAGAACGAAAAAATCTAGAGCTTGAACTAGGGTGCCTGGGCTGTCCCAAAGATGTAAAATTCTACTGCCCCTAGGGATTGAGGGAGGAAGTCAAAACACAAGGCACACTCATTTTTTGAAACTCTGAACTTGTTAAACGCTAACTTCTTTTTCTTTCTTTTCCCTAGCCCCTAGCAACCACATTCTACTTTCTATGAATTTTACTGCTACGAACCTCATGTAAAAGGAAGCTTACAATGCTTGTACTTTTGTGATTGCCTTATTTCACTTAGTGTGATGGCTTCAAGGTTCACCCATGTTGGAACATGTGTCAAGATTTCCTTCCTTTTAAAGACTGTATGTCACTCCATTGTATGGATGTGGCGCGTTTAGCTTGTCCATACCACATGGACACTTGGTGGCTTTCATCTTTTGGCTATTGTGAATAATGCTGCTATGAACATGGGTGAACAAATATCTGTTCACAACCCTGCAGGGTACACTCACTTTTACCTTTTGTCTTAGAGCTAGCCTTCATGCAGCCTATAAATACTGGTGATTTTAGAAAATGTGTTTTAAATCTAATTTTCTTTCCCATCATTTTCTGCCTTTTACTGAAGTCTAACATAAAGCTACTCCTTCAGGGTTGCCATTTTCTGGAGCTTACAGCCATGTGCAAGAAAAATCTGGATACTATTCAAAGCAAGTATTTCTACATTTCTTACTGTGGCAAGTATATTGATTATAATAATATCAAAGTGTGTAAGAAGCTGAAAGCTCCAAGCTTTTAAAGCCACTAAATGGGAAAGGTTCAAGATGCCCTTTTAAATCCATTTATGAATTTTTAATCTGTTAGGCTCCTATACTTCGGAAAGTGAAAGTGTTAGTCGCTTTCAGTCATGTCATGAAAGTGTCAGTCATGTTCAACTCTTTGCAATCCCTCGGACTGTAGCTCACCAGGCTCCTCTGTCCATGGAATTCTCCAGGCAAGAATACTGGAGTGGGTTGCTATGCCCTCCCCCAGGGGATCTTCCCTGATTCAGGGATTGAACCCAGGTCTCCTGCATTGCAGGCAGATTCTTTACCATCTGAGTTGTCAAGGAAGCCCCTCACACGCTTCTGATTAAAGATATTTATTCCAAGTTTCCAAATTAACATGTATGACTTATATCTAGCTACCAGCAAACTATAAGAGGAAGCAAGACAAAATAGAATCAACTCTGAACTAGATGATGGTGATGGGGATACAGTATCTGAGCTCTGCTGACAACATGTGACCTGGGGCCAAGTCTCAAGTCTAAGAGTCTCGGTTTTCTCATTTGTCAAATGGAAAGTTGATTGATGGCCTTCAAATGTTATGATAGCCTGAGCTACATTTTCTTTATTTGCAGAAATCAACGCTAAGGAGGCACTTATGGAAATTTGAAAGCCCTGAAGGTGGGTTCCAGCTTTTCCTCATAAGTTGGGTGATCTTCAGCAGATCCATTAATTATATGAGCCTAACTTTTCTAACTTGCAGAATGGATACGATACACATTGTAGATCAGTGATAAAGATTATAAGTAATGAAGTCTGGTGACAGGGCTTTGTAATTTTAAAAAGGATCTCATGAGAGTGATTGCATGGAGGATTTTAAGCCATAAGGTGCTCTACAAATGTTAAGGAATTACTATAGAAGTAAGAACATTACTGTTAGTGATCCACTTATATAAACAACATTTTACAAAAAACAAGTAGATTCTAAATCCTATTCCCTTCTTCCTAAGAATCCACTCTTTGTTGGTCCTGGGTATTTCCTAAATTGCTTTGGATTTTGTGGTAGATCTGGGCCCATGCCTTAACCCTACTTTGTAAACTTTAACAGCTGTTAGAAAGTGCTTGCTTTATTTTGCTCCAGAACTTGCTACAACATATCTTGTTTCAACAGCACTCCAGCCTGCCAGTGGAGCTATGGTTTTGCCAGTTGTGATGACTCTAAAGCCCTTTGTCAATTCTTTTGAGTCCTGGAACACTTGATCAGCGAGTTGGGTTGCACGTTGCTTTAACCACTGAAGAGAAAGCAGCTTCCCAGGTTTTGCCATGTTTTATAGCCTGCAATTTAATTATGATTGTTTAACAAGTGTTCAGGAGCTTCAAATAGTCCCTATCAACAATTGTTCACCCTTTATAACCACACCACCCTGTCTTCTAAGGAACTCTCTGTGTCTCCAATTCAAAAAGGGAATATTTGAGAAAAAGAATATTGGGAATAAGATTGGTTCAGAATTCAGCTAAGAGCTCAAGGGATAATAAAATGTTTCAGATTTGAGTATGGTATGCCAGGCTTAATTGTTCATATGCAAAAGAATTACCTGGAATTCAAATTAAAAACACAGATTTCTGGACTCTGGCCCTAGAGGTCCTCTGATTAAGAATATCTGAGTTGGGTCATATAATACACACTCCTCAGGTGGTTCTGACACAGGTTCCAGGAGAAAGAACCATTTTAAGCAAGTTGATTCTAGACCAGCCACATACTGTGCTCAGTCTCCATGTTTATACATGGTGAGGAGAAAAGCAACTACCCTCCCAACCTGATGAGTTTGAAATGGGAGCAAAATGAGACATGAAAACATTCTGAGAAGTGAAGAGCTCATACTAGTGCAAGGCACTCTGATCCTCCTTAGCATTCTCTTGCCTCAAGGGAGTGGACCCAGCTGACAGCATCCTGCTCCCACCCCACTAAGCACTTGCAGGTATTCATTTGAAGGGAGAGAAGCTCCACTGACCTGCCTTTGTCCACTTGGTCCAGACAGGCTCACCTAGGTTTACGCCTTTCCCAGCAGAGTGTTACAGGACTACCCATATTTCAGTCTGTAATCTTGCCCAAAAGGTAACTGGGACCCTCCTAATAGATCCAAGTCCTTCTTGAAATCTAGGTACATCTGTATCATTAATGACCCCATTGATTTCATTTCCTTCAATGTCACATCCTTCCTGGGCCACACACGCCTTCTCTTTGATCCCAGGCTTGCACCTGAGGGTTTGCCATCCACACCTATCCCTCGTGCTTTGGCTGTGTTCCCAGGTACAGTGTGTACTTTTTGAGGTTCAGAGTGATCAGTTTCATGTTAATCTTTTCTCCCTCACTCTATTCTAATCTCTTTGGAAAGAATTTTTCCAGGGTATTCTATCTTTTGAGGCCATATTCATCTCGGAGGGTATCATTTCCAGTTAAAGCACACTGGCTTTCTCTTTCAGATGTATTGGACGGTCTACCGGCAAGGTCCTTGACTGTTGTTGTTGTTCAGTTGCTAAGTCGGGCTAAGTCTTTGTGACCCCATGGTCTGCAGCATACCAGGTTTCCCTGTCCTTCACTATCTCCTGGAGTTTGGAGTTTGCCCAAACTCAAGTCCATTGAGTCGGTGATGTTATCTATCTCATCCTCTAAAGGAACATTAAAGGGAATCTGATTCATAGTCCAGAGACATTTATTAAACTCCTTTTTCTCTCCTTAATCTGCATTAGGCAGGCTCACCGAACCCCTCAGATTGTCCCTTGGACCCAGGCCACATGCTTGTTCCTCCCTTCATCCTCCACTTCCCTTTCCTTCCACATCTCCAATCCCATTTTTATTCATCTTCCAACTGGGCATAAAAGCCTACAAACTGACTTGGGAAAGATAAGACTGATCTTAGAGCAGTGCTGTTCAGGGAAAATAAATGAGCCACCCATGTAATTTAAAATTTTCTAGTAGTCATATTTAAAAAGTAAAAAAAAAAAAAAAAGAAATTAGTTATAATAATATGTTTAATTCATTATGTTTAAAATACTATTATATCAACATGAAAAAATATGAAAATAGTTCAGGAGAGATCTATTTTTTCAGACTATGTTCTTGAAATCTAGTGTGTATTTTTCACTGATAGCACATTTTAAAATGGATTAGATACCTATGGCTGGTTCATGTTGATATTTGACTGGAAACAGCAAAATTCTGTAAAGCAATTATTCTTCAATTAAAAAATAANTCAACATGAAAAAATATGAAAATAGTTCAGGAGAGATCTATTTTTTCAGACTATGTTCTTGAAATCTAGTGTGTATTTTTCACTGATAGCACATTTTAAAATGGATTAGATACCTATGGCTGGTTCATGTTGATATTTGACTGGAAACAGCAAAATTCTGTAAAGCAATTATTCTTCAATTAAAAAATAAATTAAAAAATCAAATGGATTAACCACATTCCAAGTGCTTAATAGCACTACATGGCTAGTGATCTTATGGAACAGTGCAGCCTTACAGGGTAGGTGAATGGGCAGACAGAAGGGAAAACCTGGGTTTCAGATCTCGCCACATAGCCTAGTTCATGAAGATGTTTTCCATGTTGGTGCAACAGCAAAATTACAAGAATAGGGACAATGTGCTGAGTTTTACTTCAGTTCAGTTCAGCAGCTCAGTCGTGTCCAACTCTTTGCAGCCCCATGAACCACAGCACGCCAGGCCTCCCTGTCCATCACCAACACCCAGAGTCCACCCAAACCCATGTCCATTCTATCAGTGATGCCATCCAACTATCTCATCCTCTGTCATCCCCTTCTCCTCCTGCCCTCAATCTTTCCCAGCATCAGGGTCTTTTCAAATGAGTCAGCTCTTCACATCAGGTGGCCAAAGTATTGGAGTTTCAACTTCAACATCAGTCCTTCCAATGAACACCCAGGACTGATCTCCTTTAGGATGGACTGATTGGATCTCCTTGCAGTCCAAGGGACTCTCAAGAGTCTTCTCTAACACCACAGTTCAAAAGCATCAATTCTTCAGTGCTCAGCTTTCTTTATAGTCCAACTCTCACATCCTTACATGACTACTGGAAAAACCATGGCCTTGACTAGATGGACCTTTGTTGACAAAGTAATGTCTCTGGTTTTTTGGGAGTCTTAGTTTCTTGACCCTGGTGGCTTAGATGGTAAAGCGTCTGTCTACAATACGGGAGACCTGAGTTCAATCCCTGGGTCGGGAAGATCCCCTGAAGAAGGAAATGGCAATCCACTCCAGTACTATTGCCTGGAAAATCCCATGGACAGAGGAGCCTGGTAGGCTACCGTCCATGGGGTCACAAAGAGTTGGACATGACTGAGCGACTTCACTTTCACTTTCCTAGTTCCCTGACCATAGATTGAACCTGGGCCCTCAGCTGTGAAAGCTGGACCACCAGGGAATTCCCCACGTAGTCTTTTTATACATTAGCCTATTCAATCATCCTGACCACTGCATGTTTTGAAACAATTACTTTCAGAAAAGATGCAAGTACAGTGTGCAAAACTTTTTTTACTTGAACCATTGCAAAGAAAGAAAGTGAAGTTGCTCTTTGCGAAGTGTCTGACTCTTTGTGACCCCATGGACTGTAGCCTGCCAGGCTCCTCTGTCCGTAGGGATTCTCCAGGCAAGAATACTGGAGTGGATTGCCATGTCCTCCTCCAGGGGTTCTTCCCAATTCAGGGGTTGAACCTGGGTCTCCTGCACTGTAGGCAGATTCTTTACTGTCTGAGCCATCAGGGAAACATTGAAAGGAACTTGTTGACTTGATGCCCTATAAAACCCCAATTTTAATGCATATTTCCTGCAAAATAACCTACAAAACCACATATGGTTATGGGAATTAACATCAGTGTATTACTATGCAATAATTTAGGTACCATTCAAGTTGTCTCAATTAGGTACCATAATAGTTGTCTCAGTTATGTCTTCAGCCTCCTTCAGTCTAGATTCCTTAGTCTCTTTGACTTACATGATTGTGATGCTTTTGAAAATTATAGACTAGTTATTTCATAATTAAGAAGTATTTAGTGGGGAGTTAATTTAAAACTATACAAATATGGGAGTTCCCTGGGTGTCCAATGGTTAAGACTCGGCACTTTCACAGCTGTGGGCCCAGGGCAATGATGCCTGGACCCTGATCCGGGAACTAAGATTCCCCAAGCCACATGGCATAGCCAAAAAAGCAAATAAAACAAAATTGAAAAATGTTAAATTGCTATTAATTACAGTAAGCCCCCTACACAGGAACCTTCAACTTGTGAACTTTTCCAAACACGTGTTTGCTAAAGAGACAAACTCGTGTGTTCACATGTTCAATCACATAAGTTAGTTCACATATCTGGTGTCATTGTCACATGGGTGCATCCTCTACAAGTGGAACAGGAAATGGCAAGGGGATTCTCCTTGAGGAGGCACTGTTAGTTTTTGAGGCATAGGACCCGAACATGGAATGGTACACAAAGGTTGCAGCAGCTGTTCAGAAGGCAACTCAGTTCTACTGTGTCATCTATGATGAGAACAAAAGAACTACTACCCAGACATCACTGGACATTTTTTCAAATGGGTAGATAGAGCTGAATCCCGCAGGGAACCAGAACCTGTGCCATCAGTGTCAGGTGTGAAGTTGCAGCTTGCCTTCCAGCTCCTGTTGTTAGCGATTCTTCGGCTCTGCCATCTTCCACCTCCTCTCTGTTAAGTCTAACTCTTCTTGCCTGTTCACTCCATGCCAGCCCCTGTATGCCAGCTGTTGTACTATACTAGTGTACTTGTCAAGGTTCTTTACTGTAAGATTTAAAATGTTTTCATTTTTTTGTGTTTTTTTAACGTATTATTTGTGTGAAAAGTATTATAAGCCTATTACGGTGCAGACAATATTAGCCAACTGTGTTATTAATAGTTAGGTACCTAGGCTAACTTTGTTGGGCTTATGAACACTTTGGACTCCTTAAGGAGTTGGGAGAGGCAGCTTCCTGGAAGGGAGGGTTCAGGGAGGGGAATTAGCAGTGATCTGAATGCGTTTTATACTAACTTTCAGCCAGGCCTCCTGTTTTTAGGCCTGTCCAGCCTCTGACCTTGGGAGGTGCCTGTTGTCCCCAGTGTCTGGGTCTTTCTGGGATTCTGAGACTGTTTCTCCTCTGTTTAGGGTTTCTGCTTTCTCTGAATATTGTTTCTCTCATTTGCTGTGTCTTTTTCTAGTGTTCTTTAGTCTTTGTGGGCTTATGTCATTTAAAAATTCCTTGGCTGAATTTGTTTTGTAAGGATAAATGTGAGTGTTTAATCTGCCATGTTTAACCAGGCAACAATGATTTTTCTGTTTATTTTATCAGTGTATACCTCTAATGTGTTACATACTCACATGTCTGGGGAAAAGGTGTTTGAATAAACCCAGGATTTTTTCTTCTTCTCCATTTTTGCCCCTGCCCCCAGTGAAGTACCGAAGGTGGCACTGACAGAGGTTATTTGGACTTCTAGACTTGGNTTAACCAGGCAACAATGATTTTTCTGTTTATTTTATCAGTGTATACCTCTAATGTGTTACATACTCACATGTCTGGGGAAAAGGTGTTTGAATAAACCCAGGATTTTTTCTTCTTCTCCATTTTTGCCCCTGCCCCCAGTGAAGTACCGAAGGTGGCACTGACAGAGGTTATTTGGACTTCTAGACTTGGTACCGATACTGTGCCACTGTTGGCTCCCCAAGGAGAGCTGGACTAGAGTGCCTATAAATCTTCAGCCTTAGCCAACTGTGAGTTTTAAACCTAACCATTCCCTGTAGATCTGTGGCTTAGAGCAATGAATTTAGATAAGGACAGGGTTTACTGTTGTTTATTGCTTCACAATAGATGCTGTTTGCTCATGGTAATTGGTTTACAAAAGCTCTTCAGTCTCTAATAAATAAACACCCAGGGTCATTTGTAAGTTGGAAGGTGAGGGGTCCCAAGGCTCCATGAGGACCGAGAATCTTGATCTTTGCCTAGTTCCTGGGACCACCCTTTGAAATGAGGCCAGGAAATTTCAAAATTAGTCTGATCACTTAAAAAAATATTTTTTTTTACCAACTCATATCATCATAATTAAATTTATTGCTACATGTGGCAGATACAGTAGGCAGTAAAATTCAGGCTGACAATCACCATAGTCAAGGGATGGAAATGAAAAGCAAAAATGGGGCAAGAGTACCACCAACTCTCGCTAGACTTGGCCTTATTTTACCGAAGATGAAATACATTCAGAGAGGCTTATAACAAGTAAGTGGCTCCACTGGTATATAAATTCAGGTCTGTCTAACACTGATTCTTAGAGAGGGATTTAGTCCCTGTGAATTTTAGACTCTAAAAGGCCTGTGCTCATTCTGGGAGAGCAAAGGGTAGAGCCAAGGAACTTTCTGCAGAGGGAAGTTTTCTCTTCTATTTGGCAAGCATGGCTTTCTAGAATGGATTATTTTTCTAGCAGAAATTGTGGTGGGATTTGGAAGGAAGTCTTCTGTTTTGGTGGTAATATCAGCCAGAGTCAGGAAGGATAAATGGTGGCAAGGGACAAGAACTGGGAATCTCTATAGTTGTTAAAAAGCACTGACTTGATTTGATTTGATATCAGATAAACTTATCTTCAGCAATGCCAAGAGACATCTTGCCCTGACACAAAAAGAACTCCAAGCTTGAGGGGACCCAGACCTGAGCCCACCTGT
Organism: Neotragus moschatus; assembly: GCA_006410615.1. Lineage (NCBI taxonomy): Eukaryota > Metazoa > Chordata > Mammalia > Artiodactyla > Bovidae > Neotragus > Neotragus moschatus. The sequence continues at coordinate 124,730 of SJYA01001547.1, read as the reverse complement.
CACCTCTAGGTAGGGAAAGGTTAGAGAGGTGAGTTCCTATGAAATTTCACACAAGAAGGAGAAAGATGGCTGTGTCAGTGACTCTCAGGCAGTCCAGAAGAGTTTGACAATGTTAGATTTTTATGTTCATTTTAATTGTTTTGATGTCTTAACCTGGTAAAAAATTGTCAGATAGTCATTTTTATGTAATAATAAAATATACATAAAATGTTAGTGATGCTTCCTGCTCAGAGCCCCCTCCCCAGCATGGAGTGTGATTGAAATACATTTCATTTTGATAAGCTAGCAATTTTACCAGAGTTAGAGGACACTGGCAATTATCCCTCATGTTGCAGTAGACAATGTAGAAAGCCTCCAAGTTCTAATTCCTTTTGGCCCCAAGAACATATCTTACAGAAGGAGCAACTTTGGTGGTCCTGGAGAGTTTAGGCACCAGGTGACATTATTTTACTGAAGGGAAAGCCCACAGTCCCGTTTCAGTAGATAGGGAGGTAAGTGACTAATAAATGTGATTAAATGGGCTTTCTGTGTTAAATACAAGCTGCATGGGTTTTTAGATCAGGTTTATATAAGAACACTCTGGAATTCTTTCCAACTACCAGTGAGATCAGAGTGTCCATGGAAAGCTACCAAGCACAGACATTGGAAAAGCAGAATCATCCCCAATTTCTGCCATGTGACCCCAGTATGACCTTGCTGATGTGTTTGGGTTGCAGTCTGTTGGTTTAAGTGAAACCTCTTTACAAGGTTACCACATAGAACAGTACTTGTCAGCCTTGATTTAGCAAAAAGCAAGACCCTTTCTGAGGGTGTCACAAATTCCCGACAGAGTTCAGTCTTTCTTAGTGCCTCTCCCACTGAGTGCAAGACATCAGGAAAGGCAGTTGTGAGATTAAACAATGATGGGGTGATGCAACTCCAAAAAGGTTGGAAATCCTTAATAGAATTAAGTCATAAAGCTACAGAGTAAAGGAAGGAGTGACTTGACTTTATGATGACTAATATGACAATCTTAGCATTTCATTTGGTTGCTGCTGCTGAAGGGGGGGAGGGGAGAGGAAGAAAAGAACAGAGATGACGGGTGGAAGGAAAGCTGCCTCAGTGGTGACAGTTCTATGAGATCATAAATTAAGCTAATTATTAGTATTAGCTGTTACCTACTATATAATTCAGTAGTGTTGCTCTGTGATTCTATAACTCGTAAGTTGGCAAACCATTATGAAATGGAGCTGTCCAAAAGATCCTATATAAAATTAAGTTTACTATTCTGGTTATTATAGTTCAGGAGTCACTTAACCAAGCTGGTGTGGTCATGGATTAAAAAGATGAGCTGCTTAGGAAGAGCTTGAGAGAAAGTTAATTTTTTTTTTTTTCAAGCTAGTTTGTCTATAACCCCAGTCACCAGGAATCAGAGGCCAGTGGATAAATGTTAAATAGGATGAAATCTGCAATAAAACCAAAGATGTGGGTTCTAGTTCTGATTTTGTCATCCTTTTGACCTTTTCGAACGGAGATGAAATGAAAGTGTTCGTCTTGTTTCTACCTTGTCCAGGATTTAATAGATCAAGCCTCTAGGAGAGAAGTAATGCATTCTCTTAAGAAACACATTAACTAAATGTCAGGTGATATAACCCTTGAAGGTCTTCTAGCCACAACAATCTCACTTGAAAGCTATTAATTTCAGAAACAGAGGACAGAATACCCTGGAGTTTCAGATTAATACTCCCTAAATACACCTAGGTTAGGAAACTTTCAGGACTATAGACAAAATAAGTCCACAGGAGGATTAGGAAAGCATCTACCATGTCTATGCAGTGACTATATCTTATAGCATCAATTTTTTTTTTTGCTATGTCATACAAACAATTATGAAAAAATATAGTGATACTTAAAACTTTACAAGAAAAATTTTAAGCAGACAAAAATAATATGCAAGAACACGAGAAAGCAGAATTACGAGCAAGGTTCAAACATTCAGTAACTATCCAGTGAGCACCAACCACATTATGTGCCAGGCCCTATGGCAAGAGTGTGGATCCAAGGATGGCTTTACAAGTAATTTATAGCGGCTCGATATTTAAGCTGTGGGGAGGCAGACAAGGGTGGTACCCTGAATTCATCCCAGCCTTTCCCAGCCTTTGGTAACTTCATCGCTACCTCCACTCTCCCTGAATTTCTGGCAGTTGAAACATCATCCTTCTGGGGGTTCCCCAGGGCTTATCCCAGTAGTTGATCAAGTGTTCTGCCTTTCCTTGTAGCTATATGTGTGTGCATGCTAAGTTGCTTCAGTTGTGTCTGACTCTTTGCAACCCCATGGACTGTAGCCCACCAGGCTCCTCTGTCCATGGGATTCTTCAGGCAAGAATACTGGAGTGGGTTGCCATGCCCTTCTCCAGGGGATCTTCCTGACCCAGGGATCAAACCTGTGTCTCTTATGTGTCCTGCATTGGCAGGTGAGTTCTTTACCACTAACGCCACCTGGGAAGCCCCTTTGTAGCCATGACCATGCCCCAGTTTGGTTCACTGGATGTCAATGAAGGAAACCCTTGGCAACTTCTTCTGAACGTGCTGATCCCAACTTTGGAAAGTGTTTCTAACAGAAAAGGACAGGCAGTGTCACAAGTTCCCCATGTAGCTGCCTCATTTGCATCTGGAAAATTGCAATTCATCTAGCGTGTGGCCTCAGTCCTCAGTTGTAATCCACTGAGTCCACACAATTGCTCAGGCATTGTAGAAAGAGGTGGCACATTCCTAGCCCTTGATGGATGTATAAACTCAAGTTACATTTTTACATTTAAAAGAGGAACTTAAAAATATGCAGTTTAATTCTGCTTCCTAAGTATTTATTGCCATTAACTTGGACCATTAAACACTATCTTTTTGAAACTCCATTTCTCTCTGTACTCACTAGTGAAACATTCCCAATAATAGGCCTCTTCTCTTTCTTAAATGTTCTTCCCTGACTTTTCCATTTAAACTGAGGAAATATTATCATAAGTGAAATCTTTCCCTATTCAGCTAGAAATGAGCACTTAACTTAAAACTAATTGCAGGCCAAGCTTTAAAGGGTCATTAATTAGTAATGGTACCAGAGGAGCAAAGTGACTTAGATGGCTGAAATTGAGCAGAACAGGCCCAATGTTTTTTGCTTCTTATTCCATCTGATAATAGCTGTCCCTCAAAAAGCACATTTAGTTACTGACTTGGTAGAATTTCAGCCTAGTCCCTGGCATGTGGGAAGCGCTCAATAACACTTCTCTACCTTTTTGTCCTCTCCTTTCTATCTTCCTTGCTCTCTGCAGTNATAAGTTTGAACAAACTCCAGGAGTTGGTGATGGACAGGGAAGCCTGGTGTGCTCCAGTCCACGGAGTCACAAAGAATTAGACACAACTGAGCAACTAAACTGAACTGATCTTCCCAGATAGTATGGCAGTTGGTTAATTAACACCAGTAGGTTAAAGCAATAAAGGTTTATTCCATGCTTATGTAACAGTTCAATGCCTGTAGTGTGGTTCTCATTCCGATGGACACTCATGGATCTGGGATGCCTACCTTGATCTGAGAGTGAGATGGTGTTGAATATGAGCCTCCAAGATCACCAAGGTGGGGGGTTGGGGGAAGAAAGAGCTGGAGATTCTTACAGGGTCATTTATGACCAGACTTGGAAGTGACTTAAGTTCTGACCACATCCCATTGGCTAGAACATGGCTCCAACCTGACTACCAAAGAGGGTGGGAAAGATAAAGGAGGAGAATAACTTGTGGTGTGCTTGACTCTAGAAAGCTTTGGAAGATGATTCTAGCAGTTGGAGAGGATTGTAGGGATATTAGGGGAAATCTGATGCACTTTATTCAGTTTTGATTTTGACTGTAATAAAAGCAATATCCTTTCTCTTGTGCAAAGCAATTTAATGAGCATCCATACCTAGCAGTTTGGGTTTTTTGTTTTTTTTTTTAGAACTATATATGTGGAAAATTATGAGTCATAAATACAAGAGGAATCTTCAGACATTATATGGTCTTTGATACTGTCAGAGCATGACTGATTTAAGCCGAAAACCAACCAACCAACCAACTCAACCAACAAACAAAAACCCCTCAAAACTACACAGGTTAGTTTCTGTAAAAATTTGTAAAATTTGTCTTACTTCATGATATCATATAATATCATTTATGTGTGGAATCTAAGAAACGATACAAATGAACTTATTTACTTAACAGAAGTAGAGTCACAGATGTAGAAAACAAACTTATCACTGGGGGGAAATAGGGGGTAGGAAGGAAGATTGGGATTGACATATACACACTACTATATATAACTTTTCTTTGGAAGGAATGATCCTAAAGCTGAAGCTCTGNATCTAAGAAACGATACAAATGAACTTATTTACTTAACAGAAGTAGAGTCACAGATGTAGAAAACAAACTTATCACTGGGGGGAAATAGGGGGTAGGAAGGAAGATTGGGATTGACATATACACACTACTATATATAACTTTTCTTTGGAAGGAATGATCCTAAAGCTGAAGCTCTGGTACTTGGCCACCTCATGCGAAGAGTTGACTCATTGGAAAAGACTCTGATGCTGGGAGGGATTGGGGGCAGGAGGAGAAGGGGACGACCGAGGATGAGATGGCTGGATGGCATCACTGACTTGATGGGCATGAGTCTGAGTGAACTCTGGGAGTTGGTGATGGACGGGGAGGCCTGGCATGCTGTGATTCATGGGGTCACAAAGAGTTGGACATGACTGAGCGACTGAACTGAACTGAACTGAACTGATATGTAAAATAGATAATTAATAAGGATGTATTATATAGCACAGAGAACTCTAGTCAATGCTCTGTAATGACCTATATAGGAAAAGAAGCTCAAAAAGAGTGGATATAGGTATATATAGAGCTGATTCACTTTGCTGTACAGCAGAAACTAATACAACATTGTAAATAAACTATACTCCAATAAAATTTTTTTAAAAAATTTGTCTTCATCTGCATATGATATTTGAATTCTAGACTTGCTATGATGAATGTAAAATTTATCCTATGTCCTTTGATGAGAAAAGTGGTAAGTGGTAATTGGGAGACAGGGAAGGAAGATGAAAATCTTTCCTACCACAAAATCAAAATGATATGTGCACAATCCTATTTACCAGAGCTTCACTTAGCCTCCCTGTTACTTAGTTAAGCTCACAGAAGGCAAAAATATTCTTTGAATATTCAAAATACTATTACATGGGCTCATACAATCAAAATAGATGCCTAAATATTCAGAATTTTGCCATATTGGCAAACATCAGATCTGATACACTGCCAAGGACACTTTAAGGGCATAATCGTGAGGAATCTTAACTTTAATGCAGGTTTTACATCCTTCAGACTTAACCTATGATATCCATATGTTTTGGACCTTTCAGGAAAATTCAGATTTTAACTGTTAGGTTTGGTTTTTAGATTTAGTTTCACTCCATTTGGTGAAAAAAATACGGCCATTGCATATCTATCTGGGAGGAGCTGGTAAATTCGTTCATTGTACATTGTGGAGGAGAACTAATCAAACACATTTTCGCTTAGAGGCGCACAGAGTATTAAAAGCGAGAAGACGGCACAGATTATTTCATTAGGCACTTACTTTTAAAATGAAGAATACGCCTATAAAAGGAAAGACAAAGTTAATTGGATTTCTTCTATTATTTAGGAATGTGGACATAGTATGTGTAAGGTTTTCCTATGATCCTTTAAAAATAGCTGTTAAAAGCTATGAGAACCTCCTTGGAAACCATTTTCAAGATCTAGCAACACGTAAAGACAAGAGCTTTTTCATTTAGTCAGATCTTTTCTGTGGAAACAAATTCCACTTTCTTCATTCGTTCATTTATTCATCCATTCATTCAATTACTATACGTTGAATCTCTCCTAGAGGCCAGGCACTATTCTAGGTGCTGGAGGTAACAATGATAAATCCATCTGATTCTATGATGGTTTGTTAGGATTTTGTTTTTAAGTAAATGAAATATTGAGCCTGACAGAACGCAAAGAATATTTGGTTTGGAACCGGAAGATCTGAATTCTAATTGTGGGTATGTGTGTGCTCAGTTGCTCAGTTGCTCAGTCGTGTATGACTCTTTGATCCCATGAATGATAGCCAGCCAGCCTCCTCTGTCCGTAGAATTTTCCAGGCAAGAATACTGGAGTGGGTTGCCATTTTCTACTCCAGCGCATCTTCCTTATCCAGGGATTGAACTCGCTTCTCTTGCATCTCCTGTGTTGGCAGGTGGATTCTTTACCACTGCGCCACCCGGGAATCCAGTTGTGGTAACACCCAACCATCAGTTGTATTAATGATGTCAGATAATGATTTATTTGCCTCAGATCTCACTTATCTTTAGTCACTTTTTCACCTAATCAGTTATCACATCTTTTAAAATTTTTGAAATTCACCTGCTGCTATCCACTTCATCTCTTGGTTATTTCTTAAATCATTGCATCCAGAGCCATGCCATATATGATTGTGTAGGTCATCTGTTGCGTGTGGCAGAGACATTAGTCCCAGTCTCTCTTGTTAATTCAGACCTTTATGAATTCCATTTCTACTGTTTATATATTAGGCATTCATAAGTGCTTGATATCAACACATGATAGAATTAGCTTTTCATAAAACTTGTCTAGAGATTAGCTTTTGAAACGTCTGTCTTTCGTATGTGAAGCCAGTTTTGTCCCATTATCGTAAGGCTTTCACTTTTTTGCTTTTAAGAGGAGCCACAGGTGTTGCATTACATAGATCATGGTTTCTCCTTGTGACCAGAATTCACGTTGTGATCAGACCATTGTAGGTGGGCAAGTTATTTTGTTGATGAGAAGCTCAATGTTCCACATGGAGATAAACTCCAACACAGCCCACCCGACTTCATAAAACCAAGACTGAAATTTAGTGGGAACAATGGACTGGGGAAGTTTCAAAGGCCCCTACGAAGGATGAGATTGAGTTGAATTGCTAAGTACCAAGAATAGAAGGATAGAGTGATAAGATCTATATGTGAATATTAGAGGGATTAGTAGGGTTGTGAAAAATTGACGGAGAAAGCAAGGAAGAGGAGTATATAATAGGGTACCCAATATGTCAATTCTTGGGTCTGTTCACCTCCTGCCTCTATGCAAGGGTCTGCCATGTTCATGCTCATAGTGCCTGCAGAAGGGTAGCTGCCACCAGCTTGACACAGTCAATTGGAAATTACACCTTACTGAAGGCCAGAAGACCTACGATGTGACTTAGTAAAGAAAGACAAGACCCAACAAGACTTCCCTCTCTGGAAGTTGGATAGACTTCTCAGCTGTTTGACCTGTGATTATAAGAGCCCAGAAGACTGGTAGTCTATTTTAAACTTAAACGATCAGCCTTGAAATACATGTAAGTTAGCCCACTTGACCCTGTCTATGTAAGTTTACAAATCTACTTGTAATCACGCCAGCACAATTTATAGGAGGTTGTCTTTAAAACCTTTACTCTTTGTCTTAAATGCCAGCCTTTGTGTTGGAATATGTAGTGCAGAACTGAAATGACATTCAGCCTTTGGTCCAGGAAATCTTGTTTTTTTTTTTCTTCCTGAGATTCTGTTTTCATGTTATCTTAACTTTGAACTTAGATCCGATAATAACAGTAGTGTTCACAAAGTCTTGCTTTAGCTTAGGGTTTTTGTAGAGCTGTAAACGGCAAACATTTATTGTGGGTTTTTCCTGTGCCAGGAATTGCTTTCAAGAGCCTTATATGTAATATTAATAACTCATTTTATAGTCACAGCAAACTGATGAGGTATATAATGTTGTCATTTCCATTTTACATGAGTGGAAAAAACAAGACACAGAGAGGTTTAAACAGTTTCCCAACATCTCATCACTATTAAGTGTCAGAGCAAGTATCAAATATAGTTAGAATCTATGTTCTGAATCACAACTCTACACTTTCTTGTTCCCATGGAAACCGTAGAAGATCCTGACTAACCAGAGGTTATTAGTTTCTTAATTTTCCCCTTGGCAGTTATACGGCAATGAAAATTAATTAACTCATTTGATAAATATGCTACATAATGGTGATCAAGACAGATAGGCAGGATCTCTGCCCTGAAGGGGCCTTCTGGTATTTCAGACTTTTGTCAGTTTGGTTAGAGTTGGTTTTATCGCTTAGAACCCAATGTTTCCTGGAGTGAACTCAAAGAGTTTTTGCTACTGCAAAGGTAAGGTAAAGTCGCTCAGTAGTGGCTGACTCTTTGCGGCCTCATGGGCTATAGCCTACCAGGCTCCTCTGTCCATGGGATTTTCCAGGCAATAGTACTGGAGTGGATTGCCATTTCCTTCTCCAAGGGATCCTCCCAACCCAGGGATCGAACCCGGGTCTCCCACATTGTAGACAGACGCTTAACTGTCTGAGCCACAAGGGAAGTCGTGGCTACTGCAAAGTGGAGCATTTTAACTTTGTTGACTTCAGCAAAGCTCACTTTGGGAGCAAGTATTTGTAACATTTTGACAGGGATAATTATTTTTTTGGCTGGAATTTTTCTCTTTGAGCATTTTTTTCTCTTGCACCTATCCCATCCTTTCAAAGACTGTACTGTTAGTTTTGGTTTAAAAATTCAAAATGTAACACTAGCATATACTTGTCTTTGTTACATTTCTCTCAAATCTTTTTAAACTTTTGGGGATTTGTTTCTCTTTTTGTAAAGCTTTAACAACTAACTATGCCAAAGCCTTTGACTGTGTGGATCACAATAAACTGTGGAAAATTCTGAAAGAGATGGGANTGGGAAGGTTAAATGAGTTCCTAAATATTTATTTATTTAACCTCCAGTTAAAGGAGGTTTGTCCTACAAGAGTGAGTGGGCTGTCGTGTGCAGCACCTGTTTTTTTTTTTCTCACAGTGGGGTTTGCAATCTTCAGCCACACACAACGTCAGAGACGCAGTGTATTTCTTAAGTTAAATGGCAGTGTCATGGTTAGAATTTATCTCTGGTGAGCTTTAGCGTTTGAGTGAGGCCTTGGATACAGCAGGGTGTTATTCCTTATTCCCATGTTTGAGTTAGTTTACAGTTGACTTAATCCAGCTCAAGAGTGTGGACCTAGGCAAGCCAGAATCTCCTATAAAAAACCCCCAGACCTCAAGGTAACGCAGACTAAATTTCGACAAAAGTTTTCTCTCAGTTTACGGTTAAACTCATCACATGTAACTGATTGAACTTTGGCTTCGTTTTCTTTAGAAACTGCAAGCAAGGTTTAATTGCAGTTTTTTGCTCCCTTGTTATTCTTGGGGATAAATGCATATTTATTTTCTTGATTAACTTTTGTTTTTATGCATATTTCTTTTAAAGAATGCATCATATAGAAAACTTTTTAGGAGAGAGATTTGCAGCACTATAGAGTTATGCTGAAGTAGTGAAGTAAGTTGTATTCTCTCTTGAAAGTAACTTAAAATTAACCTGAAATCCTATGGTGTATAATAAAGCCTTGTACATTGCTAGCCTTGTGAAATATACCATAAAATGCACATAGTAAATCTTAGTTTGATTTATACCTATTACAATAGTAAGGATAAGGTGGGAATTCAAAGATTTGAAATTATGATTTTATAGCTTAGTATGTAAAAATGCAGGGTGTTAGAAATGAATAGGATTTAAGGAACATAGAAGGGTGGTTTGGAGGCGTGAATTTTCCTTTTCCTGCTTTATAAACTGAGGATTCTACTTAAATTGCTGAACAGCTGGAATGAAAGTTGCATAGATAGCAGAAACAGATGCAAAAATGTGTCTTTGATCAAGTAGTGAGTTAACATGAAGAATATCTTGTGGTTTATTAAGACAGTGATTCAAAATAATTTCCATAAAACATAGCATTATATAGATTGTATTTTAGGATGTTCTTAAATTGAAATAGACACTTAAAGTTGTTTTCCTTCAAGTCAGTTTTGAGAGATAGAATTGAAAAACAGTAACTTAGATTACATTCTGTAGTATTTGGTTACAAGTTTTAACTAGTTATTTTAAGGTATTGGAGTGTCTTTAAAAGTGGTGAATTTTTAAATCACTAGTGGCTTGGAAAAACTTGTGTTCCTTGTTTATTTTTTTTAAGTCCCCGTTATATCAGTAGGTTGGTCTGGAGGGGGAGCTAGTGCCAAAGCAAAGCATGGCTTAACATATATTTGAACTTTTTAAAACACCCCAAACCAGATTTTTATGACCAGAAAGAAATTTAATTTTTAGTTAAAAGAGTAAGGGAATTGATAATGGGTATATATCTTATCTGTCCATAGTTACTTGTGGAGTATATATATTGTATGTTACAAATTAGTTAGAAGTTTTTTTTCGCGATCTGAAAATAAATGCATAAAATTTGTTAAATTTCTCATTTTAAACCTTGGAAAGTATGTCTCCAAACTTAGGGTATATGATGATAGTTTCTTAACCTTCTAATGCATTGCATCAGAAAGGAAGCTGTATTTGTTAACCCTTTGTGCATGAAATTTTTTCTTTATAATATCTATAGTCCTAAAATTTCAAAAGAGCTTCAAGTAGAGTCTTATAAGAGCAAAGATATCAAGCGTGTAGTATTTAACTAGGTATTTATCAATAGCTAGGTATTTATCAAAAGTAAGGTAATTGCAATAAAAAAATGGGTCCTTTAAACATCTGGAGAGCAGGATCCCAAGGTCACTTCTTAACATCTCTCTCCTGCAATATAATGCAGTGAGTCCAGCTGATCTATGAAATTGAACTTGTGCTTTTGAATATGAAGCAGTAATTTTTTTTATCTGTGGCACTTTATTTAGGTTTCTGAACTACAATCAGTTTTGATTTTACTTCTTACGGTTCACATACTCTTCAAATTCAAGGTTAGGATTGATTGTGTGTACATTAAAATCAGAATATTTTAGTTTTCTGAGGGTAGTAGGTGGGCTGGTCTCCATTGCTCTTCATTATGTAAATAGAATTTTGGTGGTGGTAAAATAAAAAAGTAGATTCTTTGAAAGGAATGAAAATATCTCTGAGATACAGACCAGTGAGGTGTTCACTGTATTTAAAAAGTTAATACTAGAAATTAATCAGTTTCATAAGATATTCTAGAATATTTTCATATATTTTTTTTCATTTCTTTAATGGTTCTTTTTGATTCACTGCACAGTATGAGTAAGTCTCGGTTTAATTAAATGGTGAACATACCCATTTCGTATTATAGCACACTTATAAAAGTAAAAGCATTTTCATTTCATAATCATAAAAGCAAATGTAAAAATAAACATGTAATTAAGTTTCTTTACTTAACAATAAAACAAAATTGAGATTCTAAACAACTCTGAAACCAGCATAATTTTTCTACTCAGACATCAATACTAGTCCTATTGGTACTTTTCAAATGAAATGTCAATCTCCAGTCTTCTGTAGTCAACAGTAGTATTGTAGATATAGGATTTAGAGGATCAATACCAAGTTTCCCTTGGTTCTCCTGTTGATGATTCTCTGGCTTATATTTCTGTACCATATAGTATATGGTTTTGCAGTTTGAATTGATATTGAATTGTACTATTGAATTGTAGCTTGTTATAATGAAAGAAACATGTCTAAAAGTAAGAAATAATTAAAACTGATTCTTTTAAAAAAGACCTTTTAAAATTCAGAGCGAAGAAGGTTCTATGGGTATGTATATATATATTAACAGATTAGTCTCAAGTCTCAACCTTCCTTTCTCTCTACATTCTACTTTCCGGATTACTTCTCCCCTTCTCTAACCATCCTCCATCATCCTGTGATTTTCTCTTTGTGATAATTAAGAATCAAACCAATAAAATGAACTATATCATTCACTTGGCATAGTTTTTTTTTCCTTGATTAAATGACTTTATATCAGTCCATATAATATTTTAAAGATAAAGCCCATATGGACTTTATGCAATACTCTAGATTTTCCTTTTAATGGAAGAAGAGCAAATAGGGCCTGTGGGATTATAGCATGTATTTCAATACAAGAGTTATTCATGCTCTTTACAGAAAGTAGAGCTATAGAGTTAATTTCACTTACATTTTTAAAGATATAGGCTTTATTTGCTAAAAACCCAATATTACACTCACTTACTACTTTAAAAAATATCTTTTTGTGATAATTTTTTGTCAGAAAAGGACATATGAAGAGGAAATATGTTGAATTTTAAGTTTAAAAAAATTGACAAATTGACACACAAGGTTAGAACAGATGTAATTCAAACTTGCCTTTGCTATCATTCTCTTTTCTTTTGTGTTGGTTCTATAGTATAACTTCTTCATTTAAGCACTGGAATAAAGCTTTGAAGATCACTCCTGAAATGCTGGCTTGTATTTGTTGTATCTAAGAACTTGGGTTTTTTTTGGAAATTAAACTAATTCAGGGATAAACTGAATAAAAATGATTTAACATGTTTACGTTAAGAAGATCAGGCTTAATGTTTCTACTTGTCACAGTCTCAGTGACTGGTAGGTGTAAATAAGGTTCATATTAGAAAATAAATAATAAACTATTGATGCTAATCTTTGATGTAAATGGAACATTAAGCTCATGTTTATTTTAGCATCTCAGTTATGAGAAGTGTTACATCATGTGAGTTGTAAATGCTGTAGCTTTCTGTTTGTAAATGAGCAAAAGTGAAGGGAAATGGAAGATTGTTCTATTTGATTTACCCCAAATTTGTAACTAAAATGCACCTGTTTTGTGTCTGTGTAAATCTTATTTTTTTAAGACTGTTAATGAACCATGAATGAATTTTAAATTTTTACTAATTTATGGCTGGCTGTTTATATCCCTTAGATGAGATAAATGCCATTTGATATGACTTAATACCTAGAGCTTTAGAATAAATTTGTCTGTAGTAAAAATGGTATTTACAAACCATCAAGCTGTAAAAACATCCCAGTGTTATTAAATGAGTTAATATTCTATAAGCTAGCTTTTAAAATCACTTCTATAGTTTTTAAAATTAATTTATTGTATTATCTTGATAAACAGTAAAGGTGGAAAAATATAGTTTGTAGCTTTTATATTTCATTCATTGTCTCAGCCTTAGGTAAGCTTGGGACCAGTGAAGGGTGGGAAACTGAGAGAGGGGATGTACTGGTTGATGAACCTGCTTTCTTTAGAGGGAGATTTCTTTTTCAGTTTTTTCCACTCCATCCATTCCCTTCATCTCCCTGTTTATCATCTGTCTTCTTTTCCAACAGTGGTGAAAAATCTGGGAGTTACCTTTGCAGGATTTTTTTTTTTTTTTTCTTTCTTAGAGTTCATAGAATATTTCCTGGTAAAACATTAGCTTTTATGTTAACAATAATTTTATTAAAATGGCTTCATTCTCTTGCAACAGTAGTCGAGAGATTGGGAGAAATACAGATTGATGTGGGGTTTAATTATTGAAAGTCACTCAGTTGTGTCTGACTCTTTGCAACTCCATGGGCTATTTAGTCTGTGGAATTCTCCAGGCCAGAATAATGGAGTGGGTAGCTGTTCCCTTCTCCAGGGTATCTTCCCAACCGAGGGATGGAACCCAGGTTTCCCCCATTGCAGGCGGATTCTTCACCAGCTGAGCCACCAGGGAAGTCCAAGAGTACTGGAATGAGTAGTCTAACCCTTTTCCAGTGGATCTTCCTGACCCAGGAGTTGAACCAGGGTCTCCTGCATTGCAGGTGGATTCTTTACCAACTGAGCTACTAGGGAATCCCAATTCATTATTAATCATTTATTAATGCTTTTGTATAAAAAGGGATATGGGAGGTGTTGGTTCATTGTTAGGAGTCCTGTGTCAGTCATATTATTGTTCTGCTTACTATTAAATACATGGCAGTCCCTTCTTCCATTTCTTGAAATGCAATCTTATGCCTTCTCTCTTATTTCTATCTTCGTCTATGGAGTTTCTGACTACACGGAATTGCTTTTTAGAATGTCTCTTTACCTCCTTCGTCTGCCTCACTGGAATAATTTAATGTTTAAAAAAAAAAAAAAAACAACTAACAAACCCAAACAGTAGGAACCTATGTCCATTGAAGAGAACAGCTCTGAAACAAAAATGGACAATAATGTTGTCCTTTCATGGGAGTAGTTTTAGCAGATTTAAGCCAGTTATTGTGGAATATTCACAAGGAGAAAGTGTATGTTTGATGATTAGGGCCCTAGTCATTAGAGATCTGACTGATTACATTTCTCTAACATATGGAGTTGTGCCTGAAAGAGATATATTCAGTAGAGATTGTAATATTTTTGTATGTGTTGAGTTTTGTGAGTAACTACTTAATTCAGTCAGTTACCAAATGGCACAAGGTTATAATTTTGAGAAAAATCTATTCTTTAAAATTAGAACTTAAGCCAGGGTAAATATTTTGTTTTCTTTTTGTAAGTTTCAAATTTTTATTTATCTTTTAGAAAGTTATTGAAATTCTAGGGTTTAGAAGGTGGTAATTGAAGCTCTTGAGTCAAAAAGTCTTTCTTTAGCATCGGTTAAATAAGCCTCAGTGGCATGAGAAAGGTAGATTTACTGGGTAATTCTCACTGCTTCCTCTGACATGATTACGGACATCTGGGCTTTCACCAATTAGAACTGTTTGTTTTTAAGATCCAAGCAGTAGATTACCAGCTTGATACTTACAGGTGTAAAGCATTCATAGAATGAATGATAAAATGTTATTTTTAATTTGTAAGTAAATGAGGACTATGCTTCTTGTGCTGAGTAGGCTAAAGAGTTGTATACCTAATAAGGATGTACAAATAATAGACTAAAGAAACTTGCTAATATGCAGTTAGGAGTGGTTCCTCTTATCAGTGTTTATTATGGCACAAATTATAATGGTGAAAATAAAATCAGCAAAGAACTCTGTTTTGGAGCAGTTTGTTAGATAACAGATACAAGAGCACATTCTCTGTTCTATAGCTGTCTGCAGAAGTTCACTTAGAGCCATGCAGAATCCTCCCTAAAAGGAAATAATGATCAACAACTAAAGTATTTTCGAAGGAAACATGCATGTCCTGTCACCTTCTCTTTCCACGTCAAATATAAGGTTAGAAAGTCAGGCATTTAACTTTTGAAAATTCTGAAGGGAAAAGGGTCTGAAGTTTAGAAAAAGGCTGGTTTCTTCATGTTTTAGTACTCCTTTTTGACATAAAATTTTCTGAGAGCTCCACAGTTGTAAAGCTAAAATCTGAGTTCTTTCTTAGTAAGTAATTTGTTGGATTGCTTTGTTGAAGTTTATTGGACAGGGAGGCCTGGTGTGCTGTTTATGGGATTGTAAAGAGTTGGACATGACAGAGACTGAACTGAATTGATTGAAGTTTAATTTATATATCATAAAATTCACCTTTCAAATTTTAGTAAATTTATATAGTTGGTGTCTCAGTGGTATAGAATCTGCCTGCCCATGCAGGAGATGTGGTTCAGTCCCTGGTCAGGAAAACCCCCTGGAGAAGGAAATGGCAACCCACTCTAGCATTCTTGCCTGGAGAATCCCATGCACAGAGGAGCTGACTTTGTGACTAAACAATAATATAGTCATACAACAGCTATCACAATCCAATTTTAGAACATTTTTGCCTTCCAGAAAGCGTCCTCTTGCCCATTTAACCCAACCTCTGTTCCTGCCCTCAGCTCCAGGCAACCACTTGTCTGTATTTTGTCTCTGTAGTTTTGCGATTTATAGAAATTAGACATTAATGGAGTCATACAGTAAATGGTCTTTTGTTTCTTGGCTCTTTTCGTTTAGTATGGATTAAGAATGGATAAAGTAGAGAAGCTTTGAGCTTGGAATCTGGAGACCTGGATAGGAGTACTATCTCTGCCACCCAGATGTATAAACTTGCGTAAGCCATTTGCCCTCTCAGGGCCTCTGCTTCTTTCTCCATCAAGTGAATTATTTTAATTTTCTTCTATTTTGGTTTTCACACCTTGGTGGACATTCACTGACCTTTCCCTGGAACGTACCTCAACTCTTTCCCTTAACACTTTATGTCTACATACGTTTTTTCTGAATCAAGAACAAGGCGTATGGTCTTAAGAGGTGACTCAGCAATGGACAAATCTGAGACTGCCTTGAAGCATCAGGATGACTGATTAAACCTTTTCTTGGGCATTTTTTAGTTCATGTGTACAACTTTGAGAATAGGGATAGTCTTAATTGCTGACTTAATAATTAAGACTTTTGAAGAGAATAAAAGCAAAGTTGAATAATTGTCAGAGGTAGGGCTTTAAAAGTGATGGAAGCTTCTTAGGAACATAGGAAAAAATTATGCTGTTTAGTTATTTTTTGTTCTGGAAGTAGAAAGTGGAGTAGAGCATTTTTAGTTAAGTTTGAGCCAAGTTGGGCTCCAGGAACAAGAGCCAAGAAAGATATATGACTACTGTTGGGAAGACTGTCGTAGGGCTCATCTGGAGGCAAAGCTGACAGATAACATTCAGGTGACAAATTAGGGAAAAAATATGTATATAGGGAATTAAAAATTAGAGGTGTGAATGTGTATACATATATGTAGCAGGTATAGACCACAGACTGAGTAGGCTGGTATCAGGTATATGCCAAGGGTATAATTTTCAGTATAGTAAAGAACTTTTGCTTTTGAACTGTGGTGTTGGAGAAGACTCTTGAGAGTCCCTTGGACTGCAAGGAGATCCAACCAGTCCATTCTGAAGGAGAATCAGCTCTGGGTGTTCTTTGGAAGGAATGATGCTAAAGCTGAAACTCCAGTACTTTAGCCACCTCATGCGAAGAGTTGACTCATTGGAAAAGACTCTTATGCTGGGAGGGATTGGGGGCAGGAGGAAAAGGGGATGACAGAGGATTAGATGGCTGGATGGCATTACCGACTTGATGGACATGAGTTTGAATGAACTCTGGGAGATGGTGATGGACAGGGAGGCCTGACGTGCTGCAGTTCATGGGGTCACAAAGAGTCGGACATAACTGAGCGACTGAACTGAACTGATAGTAAAAGATAGGGCATTGAAAAACAGACTCTTGAGAGTCCCTTGGACTGCAAGGAGATCCAACCAGTCCATTCTGAAGGAGATCAGCCCTGGGATTTCTTTGGAAGGAATGATGCTGAAGCTGAACTGAACTGAACTGTGACTACTTTTAAATATTCAATAAGTTTGACTCTTAGAAACTATCAGAGGTTCTTATATCATCTACAGTAATAGGAAGTATAGCTATAAAATGATTGAACCTTTATTTTTATCCAACATAGTAGACTATACGAGTGGTGATCTGCAGAGCAGGCCTTGTAGAGGAGGGGAGCGTAGCTGTAAATATATTTTACTAATGGTGTCATTAGAGCAGCATAAAAAAATTTGTTCATGCTTTATAGTCACACTTTTATGCTTGAAATGGTATTTTTATTTTAAATAAATCATCTTATGATAACCAAAAATATCCCCAAGTCAAACCTGTACTAAATGAAGATTTTTCACTTTTGATAGTATTATAAAGATTGTGTTAAGACTTTAAAGGAGTTCCAAAAGTAGAATCCCAAAGCTTATTGTGCAATGGCAGCATTCTAGGAATAAATTTAAAGCTTTCTAAGGTGACTGTTTTTATGACAATAATATTCTTTTGAATATATGGTATACCATGTATTTTTAAATGTCCCACTAAAATTGTGACCTCATGGACTGTAGCCTACCAGGCTCCTCTGTCCATGGGATTCTCCAGGCAAGAATACTGGAATGGGTTGCCATTTCCTTCTCCAGGGGATCTTTCCCACCCAGGGATCGAACCTGGGTCTCCTGCATTGTAGGCAGATTGTTTATTATCTAAGCCACCAGAGAAGCCCACATATAAAATACCTAAATGTAAATTATATAGTTGAAAAAATTTCAGTGTAAAGGAAGGGGAAACTTCTTTCTATAACTTATGAAGCTTCAAAATGTTAAAGATAATCATTCATATTTTCCAAGGGAATTTTAATTTTCAATCATAATAATAAGTGACAGCTGTCAGAAGGTATAGCCATTTCTACATTTAGAATTCTTTTTCTTTATACAAAGAAAGTGAAAGTGTTAGTTGCTCAGTCATATCTGACTTTTTGCGACGTCACGGACTGTAGTCCTACAGGCTTCTCTGTCCATGGGATTCTCCAGGCAAGAATGCTAGAGTGGGTTGCCATTCCCTTCTCCAGGGGATCTTCCTGACCCAGGGATCAAACTGAGGTCTCCCAAATTGCAGGTAGATTCTTTACCATCTGAGCCACCAGGGAAGCATAGTTCTCTTAAATACTTGTCCTTAAGAAAATAGCGATTTGTTGAATAATCAGATACTACTTTCATATTTAAGCAAAACAGCAAGCTAGACTAGGAACTACATTAAAGCAATAAAAATGATTAATTTCTAAGTTTTAATAAATTCTTAAAGGGTGCTGCAAAATACTTAACATTTGTTTACCAGTTCTTTTCTGACTGACTTCATACAGGGGCTGTTTCAGACCTTTTCTCCCTCTTTCCTAGCCTGTAATGGTATACTGCTCTCAGACTTTGCAGGTTATTTCACTTGCTTTTTTTTTTTTTTGTGAAAAGTGTAAGACAGTTAAGACCATCAAACAGAGGCTTCCTCAGCTTTGCTTTCTTTATCAGTAAATTGTGTAATTTCCCCTCTGTACCATTTGGTGTCAGGGATGTGTCCGTTAGGCTTTCACGACTACTTCATGACCATTTGTATCCCAGCTACTCTTTAGAATGGAGCTTCCCTGGTGGCTCAGTGGTGAAGAATCTGTCTGCAATGCAGGAGATGCGGGTTTGATTCCTGGATTGGAAAGATCCCCAGGAGAAGGAAATGGCAACCCACAGCAATATTCTTGCCTGGAAAATTCCATGGACAGAGGAGCCTTGTGGGCTACTGTCCATGGGGTCACAAAGAATTGAACATGACTGAACTACTGAGCACACAAGAGATTAAAAACAAAATTCAGTGTTGAACATTCTGTAACAAGATGAAGCTGTGCTTGTTCAAGTACCTTTAGAATATATAGGTTCATTAAGTTCACTCCTTTATCATTTAAATTTCAGTTTCTCCTAACAGCATCTTTACTGGCCTAAAAACAACAACAACAACAACAAAACCCCAAACCACTTCTCCTTGTTCTTTCTGCCACTTCCTCCATCCTCTGCTCCTGCCCCCCACCCCCACTTCTTTTGGTGTTACCCACAACCCAAAGTAAAAGCAGTATGTCTCTTGTTTTAATTTTTCTACCTTCTTTTTCATTAAAACTGTTCTCCTTGTCTTTATTAATGACCTTCTGAACTGCCGAACAGAGGCATATCTAGTATTAGTTTTAGCTTTTTAATTTTTCAAATCAGACAGCTGTGAATCCCTTCTCCCGATTTTCCTTGTAACTCAGTAGTCCTGGTTCTCCTATATATTCTAGAAACTCTTCTTTTCTTTCACAAGGTCAACTTCTTTTATTAAGTATTAGCCTTGCACATTTTTCTTAATCTAGACTTTTTTCGTTGTAATGTTACAGTGTTTTTTAGCTTCATTACTACTTCTTTCAGACAACTCCCACCCATATGGAAGCTGCTTGACTTTCAGTTTCCAGCTTGAGAGCGCCCCCTGTTTGTTATTCCATCAAGCTCAATGTACTCAGTTCTGAATTTTCTCTCATCCAAACTGTATTATCCTAACTTCCCTTTCTCTATTATTGGCTCATCCCTCTTGTCCAAACTTGAACACTGAGTTATCTTTGAATTCCCTCCCCATCAGATCCTTTCCATTGTCAAGCTGTAAATTTTGTTAAGTACAGTGTTTCTGTACTTCATCTGCTCTATTTCCTGTTTTTTAACTACAGAAATTTAAGTTCTCATTACTACTAACATAAATAATTATAATTTTGTAATTGCTGCAATAGAGGGAGAGGAGGAAGAGGCAGCTCTCCTAGGATGTGATCGGTAGGGAAAGAAAGTGACATTTAAGCTTAGCACCAAAGAATAAGTATGGAAATTCTAGGCAGGCAAACTGAATAAAGACTTATTCAAAGTTTATTGTATGTTGTCAGCTCATAAGACTTTTGCTTTGATCCTTATTGCATGTGGGTGTTTTTCCTATTGGCACGTGCTGTTGCCTTTCTTCAGATATTGAAGATCCAGAGAATGAATAATGTAAAGCCAGAATGACACAAATAATGTGTATCTTATATTACCTAGCTTTGAGTGAGCAGAGTGGTAAAAATGTGAAGGGGTGAAAAGTGAGTACCATTTGCACTGATGACTAGAAGCTGTCTTGAAGGTCCCTGACACTTGAAATGTAAATCTTCATTGGGCAGCTGTTTTCAGTCTACCGTTGATCTTAACTCAAGTTGGAACTGTCCACGTCCACTTATACTTTATATTTTCAGTAGTAAATGCTACAGTACTATAAAGTCTCTGGTTGATTGAATTTGTGAATATGGAGGAACTGCAGTTACTGAGGGCTGACTATAAATTACACTTGGATTAACCCCCACACATTTTCAAGGGTCAAATATAACTCCATATGGCTTTATCTTCTATTTTTCCCTCTTTCCACACTTTTGATTGCCCTATAGTAGGACTTGGTAATATCTTTATATTAATAGCCACTAATAACAAAAGTAAATTAACTGAGGGTCACAGCAAGTAAAGAAATGATTTACCATTTCTGTTCCCTTAGAGAAGCAAGATGTTTTGTGCTTTTCAAATGGGAAACACTGAAAATAACAACAGTTCTACAATGGTTAAACCAAAATGTGACTTTCTGACTTTGCAAGTAGAACAACCTAGACAGCATATTAAAAAACAGAGACATTACTTTGCCAACAAAAGTCCATGTAGTCAAAGCTATGGTTTTTCCAGTAGTCATATATGGACGTGAGAGTTGAACAATAAAGAAAGCTGAGTGCTGAAGAACTGATACTTTGGAACTGTGGTGTTGGAGAAGACTCTTGAGAGTCCCTTGGATTGCAAGGAGATCCAACCATACCATCCTAAAAGAAATCAGTCCTGAATATTTATGGGAAGGACTGAGGCTGAAGTTGAAACTCCAATCCTTTGGCCACCTGATGCAAAGAACTGACTTATTGGAAAAGACCTTGATGCTGGGAAAGATTGAAGGCAGGAGGAGAAGGGGACGACAGAGGATGAGATGGTTGGATGGCATCACCGACTCAATGGACGTGAGTTTGAGTAAACTCTGGCAGTTGGTGATGGACAGAGAGGCCCGACGTGCTGCGGTTCATGGGGTCACAGAGAGTTGGACATGACTGAGTGACTGAACTGAACTGAGAATGGAAATGGAGCACTCCAGGAACAGCCAGATCCAAAAATTTAAATGTCTTCCGGATCTTCTCCATTCCTTGACTTCTTTCTTTGTGTCGGTCTTATTATCTGCTTATGTTAGAAGGCTTTTTTGGACAGAAATGTATGACTCAGACTACTGAGAACTTAAATTTCTGAAGGAAGACCTAAAATTGGACCCATCCTTGGAGAATTGTCATTGTCACCAGAACCACATAAAATGGCAGAGGGTCAGTTCCCCCAAGCATGGGAATACTGTAAACCAGAGAAATGGGAGAAGGAATGAGAAGTAGGCAAAACCCGTCTATAATCATTAGACAGGAGGAGGGAAGGAAGGGAGTAGGAGATACAGGGAAAGGAAAATGCATATACAGGAGAGAGAAGCAGGTTAAAGGAAAGGAACTGTTACTAGTTGAGAGTTTACTGTGTGCTAAGCCTTGGGTTCCCCTTCATGGATCACAACCTTGTCGTGACTAAGGAGATTGCATGCCTCAGTGATGCTATGAACCATGCCATGCAGGGCCACCCACGATGGACTGGTCATAGTGGAGAGTTCTGATGCAGTGGGGTCCACTGGAGGAGGAAATGGCAACCTGTTCCAGGATTCTTGCCTAGAGAATCCCATGAATAGTATGAAAAGGCAAAATGATATGATACCTGAAGATGAGACCCTTGCTGAAGATGAGGAAGCATGGTGTCCAGTATGCTGAGGAAGAGCAGAGAGCAATTGCTAATAACTTCAGAAAGAATGAAGTGGCTGTGCCAAAGTGGAAACGACACTCAGTGGTGGTTGTATCTGTTGGTGAGAGAAAAGGCCGATGTTGTAAAGAACAGTATTCATAGGAATGTGGAATGTTAGGTCCATGATAAACCAGACATGGTCAAGCAGGAGATCGCAAGGTTGAACATTGACATCTTAGAAGTCAGTGAACTAAAATGGACGAGAATGGGCAAATTTAATTCAGATGACCATTATACCTACTACTGTGGGCAAAATCCTTTAGAAGAAATGGAGTAGTCCTCATAGTCAACAAGAGTCTGAAATGCTGTACTTGGGTGAAACCTCAAAAACAACACAGTGATCTTGGTTCATTTCCAAGGCAGCATCACAGTAATCCAAGTCTATGCCCTAACCCCTGATGCTGAAAAAGCTGAAGTTGATGAGTTCTGTGAAGACCTACATACAATACCTTCTAGAACTAATACCGAAAGAAAAGATTCCCTTTTCATCATAGGAGGTTGGAATTCAAAAATAGGAAGTCAAGAGATACCTGGAATAACAGGCAAATTTGGCAAATGAAGCAGGGCAGAGGCCAACAGTTTTGTTAAAAGAACATGCTGGTCATAGCAAACACCCTTTTCCAACAGTACAAGAGAGCTCTACACATGGACATCACCAGATGTCAATACTGAAATCAGATTACTTCCCTTGTGGCTCAGTGGTATAGAACCCACCTGCCAGTGCAGGAGGCTTGGGTTCAGTCCCTAGGTTAGGAAGATACCTTGGAGAAGGAAATGCCAACCCACTCCATTATTCTTGCCTGGGGAATTGTCCCACGGACAGTGGGACCTAGAGGGCTCCCATCCATGGGGTTGCAAAAGTGTTGGACATGACTTAGCCACTAAACAGCAGCAACAATGTTCTTTGCAGCTGAAGATGGAGAAGCTCTATACAGTCAGCCAAACAAGACCTGAAGCTGACTGTGGCTCAGATCATGAGCTCCATATTGCAAAATTCAGGCTTAAATTGGATAAATCAGGGAAAACCACCAGGCCATTTGGGTAAGACCTAGATTAAATCCCTTATGATTATACAGTGGAGGTGATGAATGGATTTAAAGGATTAGATCTTGTAGACAGATCAGGTAGTGTGCCTGAAGAACTGTGGATAGAGATTTGTAACACCGTACAGGAGGCAGTGGCCAAAACCATCCCAAAGAAAAAGAAATGCAAGAAGACAAAGTGGTTATCTGAGGAGGCTTTAGAAATAACTGAGGAGAGAAGAGACATGAAAGGCAAGGGGCAAAGGGAAAGATACACAGGACTGAATGGAGAGTTCTAGAGAATAACAGGAAGAGATAAGAAGCCCTTCTTAAATGAACAATGCAAAGGGATAGAGGAAAACAATAGAATGGGAAAGACTAGAGATCTCTTCAAAAAAATTGGAGATATCAAGGGAACATTTCATGCAAGGATGAGCATGATAAAGGACAGAAATTTTAAGGACCTAACTGAAGTAGAAGAGATTAAGAAGAGGTAGCAAGAATACACAGAAGAACTGTACAAAAGAGGTCTTAATGACTTGGATAACCATGACAGTGTGGTCATTCACCTAGAGCTAGACATCCTGGAATGTGAGGTCAAATGACTTAGGAAGTATTATTACTACCAACAAAGCTAGTGGAGCTGACAGAAATCCAGCTGAGCTATTTAAACCCCCCCAAAATGCTGCAGTCAATATGTCAGCAAATTTGGAAAACTCAGCAATGGCCAGTTCAATTCAGTTCAGTTGCTCAGTCGTGTCCGACTCTTCGTGACCCCATGCACCACAGCACTCGAGACCTCCCTGTCCATCACCAACACTTGGAGTTTACTCAAACTCATCTCCATTGAGTTGGTGATGCCATCCAACCATCTCATCCTCTGTCGTCCCCTTCTCCTGCTTTCCTCAATCTTTCCCAGCATCAGGGTCTTTTCCAGTGAGTCAGTTCTTCACATCAGGTGGCCAAACTGTTGGAGTTTCAGCTTCAACATCAGTCCTTCCAATGAACACTCAGGACTGATCTCCTTTAGGATGGTCTGGTTAGATCTCCTTGCAGTCCAAGGAACTCTCAAGAGTCTTCTCCTATACCACAGTTCAAAAGCATCAGTTCTTCGGCACTCAGCTTTCTTTATAGTCCAACTCTCACATCCTTACATGACTACAGAAAAAACCATATCCTTGATAAAGTGGGCCTTTGTTGGCAAAGTAATGTCTCTGCTTTCGAGTATGCTATCTAGGTTGGTGATAACTTTCAAGAAGTAAGCATCTTAATTTCATGGCTGCACTCACCATCTACAGTGATTTTGGAGCCCAGAATAATAAAGACAGCCACTGTTACCACTGTTTCCCCATCTATTTGCCATGAAGTGACGGGACTGGATGCCATGATCTTTGTTTTCTGAATGTTGAGCTTTAAGCCAACTTTTTCACTCTTCTCTTTCATTTTCACTTTCATCAAGAGGCTCTTTAGTTTTTCACTTTCTGCCATAAGGGTGGTGGTATTTGCATATCTGAGGTTATTGACATTTCTCCCGGCACTCTTCATTCCAGCAATGGCCAGAGGACTGAAAAAGGTCAGTTTTCATTTCAATTCCCAGGGCAATGCCAAAGAAAGTTCACACTATTAATACCATACAGTTGTGTTCATTTCACATGCTAGCAAGGTAATACTCGAAATCCTTCAAGCTAGGCTTCAGCAATACCTGAACTGAGAATTTCCAGAGGCACAAGCTGGGTTTAGAAAAGGCAGAGGAACCAGAAATCAAATTGTTAACATTTGTTGGCTCATGGAGAGAGCAAGGGAATTTCAGAAAAACATCTACTTCTGCTTCATTGACTACTCTAAAGCTTTTAACTGTGTGGATCACAACAAACTGTGTAAACTTCCTAGAGATAAGATACTAGACAAACTTATCTGTCTCCTGAGAAACCTGTATGTGGGTCAAGAAGCAACAGTTAGAGCCAAACATGGAACAATGGACTGGTTCGAAATTGGGAAAGGAGTCCATTAATGCTGTATATTGTCATCATGGTTATTTAACTTTTATCTAGTGTACATCATGCAAAATAACTGGTTGGATGAGTCACAAGCAGAAATCAAGATTGCTGGGAGAAATATCAACAACTTCAGATATGCAGATGATACCACACTAATGGCAGAAAGCAAAGAGGAAGTAAAGAGTTTGTCTATTCATCAGTTTAGAAGTTTGGGTTGCTTCTAGTTCTTGGCAGTTATAAGTAAAGCTCTGAAAACATTTGAGAATAACTTTGTAAGAACATGAATTTTCATTTCCTTTTGGTAAATACCTAGGAGTGGGATTGCCGAATCATATGGTAAGTGTATGTTTACTTTTATAAGAAACTGCCAAAATATTTTCTAAAGTTGACTTTACCATTTTGTATTCCCATGATCAACGTATTTGAGTTCCAGTTGATCTTCATCCTTGCTAGCACTTGGTATTGTCAGTTTTTTTTTTTTATTTTAGTTCTTTTCATAGATTTGTGTCATTGTGCTTTTAATTTGTATTTTCCTAATGACTCATGATGCCAAGCATATCTGTGCTTTAAAATGCATTTCTTTAACATTCTGAGAATGTATATTTGTTTTTTAAAAAATGATTGCATTTTTTCCTAGTGTCATACAGTAAATGGCTTTGACAAGGCCTTTGATGAGCATTTGGGTTATTGCTCCTACATCACACAATCCAGAGGACACCATTCACACACACACACACACACACACACACACACACACACACACACACACACAAAACACCATTCACACACATACACACACAAAGTGCTCTGTGGAGTTGTGCAGTGCAGCAGTCTTGGCTATATATTTACAGCTATTATCTTGAGTTACTGATTAGTTTCCGTGGAAAACTTGAGTAGTATCAACCGATGCATTTAAAAAATAAGTTTTCAGGATTTCCCTGAAATGACATTTTGTCCAGGAACAGGTTCTGAAAAAATGCCCTACAGGCAGTATGGCTAATGGATCAGACTTGGGAGATAGAAAGGCCTCTTTCAAATTCTCAGCTCCTCCATTTACAGGATTTATAGTGACTTTGGGCATCTTATCTGGCTTCTCTGAAGCCATTTTTTTTTTTTTTTTTTAGCAAAACAGCATTGATAATATCTCCCTTTTATAGATGATGTGATAAGAATTATCAGTAATGCATGCAAAATACCTGACACAGGGCCATTTCAGTTCAGTTGCTCAGTTCTGTCCAACTATTTGCGACCCCATGGACTGCAGTATGCCAGGCTTCCCTGTTCATCACCAACTCCCAGAGATTGCTCAAACTCATGTCCACTGAGTCGGTGATGNATCAGTAATGCATGCAAAATACCTGACACAGGGCCATTTCAGTTCAGTTGCTCAGTTCTGTCCAACTATTTGCGACCCCATGGACTGCAGTATGCCAGGCTTCCCTGTTCATCACCAACTCCCAGAGATTGCTCAAACTCATGTCCACTGAGTCGGTGATGCCATCCAGCCATCTCATCCTCTGTTGTCCCCTTCTGTAATCATGAGTGTGTTATAAAAAAAGACTGAAATATATCAACTGTTTCTGTTCAGTTCAGTTGCTCAGTCATGTCTGACTCTTTGTGACCCCATGAATTGTAGCACTTCAGGCCTCCCTGTTCGTCACCAACTCCTGGAGTTCACTCAAACTCAGGTCCATCGAGTTGGTGATGCCATCCAGACACCTCATCCTCTAATCCTCCTGCCCCCAATCCCTCCCAGTGTCAGAGTCTTTTCTAATGAGTCAACTCTTTGCATGCGGTGGCCAAAGTATTGGAGTTTCAGCTTTAGCATCAGTCCTTCCAAANGTTCATGATTCACATATTGCTGAAGCCTGGCTTGGAGAATTTTGAGCATTACTTTACTAGCATGTGAGATGAGTGCAGTTGTGCGGTAGTTTGAGCATTCTTTGGCATTGCCTTTCTTTGGGATTGGAATGAAAACTGACCTTTTCCAGTTCTGTGGCTACTGCTGAGTCTTCCAAATTTGCTGGTATATTGAGTGCAGCACTTTCACAGCATTATCTTTCAAGATTTGAAATAGAAACTATTTAGAGACTGAGAAATGCACTTTGAGACAAGAAGATATGCAACTGAATACTTCTGGATACCATTAGTTCTGACCAGTGAAGTCAGTATATGTGAGGCACCAGTGAACTTTATAAAATTTTTCTAAACTTTATAATTTCTTGTTGTGATTCCATGGTGATTACAGTAAATCCTTAAAACAACAAGCCAGCAGAACCAGGGAGATTCTGGATACAAAGAGAGAGGTTTACCAAACAGTAGAGTGAGTATGGAAAGGAGTTTAGGTTGAGTTTCTGGACCTGGGAAGTAACTTAAAAGTCTTAACTGGAAGAATTATAATGTGATCTTGTTTGTTTGCTTGGTGGTTTTTTTGGTTTGGTTTTAAGCCATCTCTCTACCTTGGTGTTTTCTGTTAGACTTATTGGTTTCTACTTCTGTATAGTAAGGAGGTTTCACAACTTTGAGTCACACTGTTTGGGCTCACAGTTCTGCTACTTTCCAAGTGATTTTTTTTTTTTGGGTAACAATATGAGGAGGAGTAAGAAATAACTTAAGAAATAGAATTAAAGGTGTTTCTCTTTCTCCATTTCTTCCCTCTCAGGTAATATTTCATTCTAGTCACTTTGTAGCTTAGAGAAGGAAGATTTGCATTCACATGTCCGTTCTTCATCTGCCTTTTCTTCCTTTTGATCTAGTATGTCATGTTGTCTGTTTTTTTTTCAAATTAACAAAACCTAAATATTTAGCACCATCTACAGTTGCTGCCGCCAACCTCCATCCTAAGGCAGCTCCCTTCTCCTACTTCTCCGTCTGTGGTTAAACCCTTGGTACCATTTCACTTTTGCATTTCTTAAATTCCTGAAGTCTCTACTTTCTTTTTTTAATTTTAATTTTTATTTTTTCATCTCAGAAGTCTCTACTTTCAACATTTTTTGGTATATTTTTTCACTGACACAGGACTACAATCAGAAGCAGTTGTAAGGATTACTTATGTGGTTTCCTAAGTTTTAATTAGTTTTAAAGAAATTTTTAAAACTGGTATATAAATTGATGTGTAAAGGTAGTTGCTGGTATTTTATTTTGTACTGAAAAAGATATAATTCCCCCAAAATCATGTGTAGCCATTAAGTACTACCACCACCCCCTCTTCTCTGCCCCCCAGTGGTGGTTTTTTTTTTTAATTAAATTTTTATTTAAAAAAAGGATCGTGAGGCCCTGCTTTCATGGTCTGTATTTGTACTGAAAATCAAGATCAAGCGAGCTTCTGCCCTTCTGTTCCACGGGAGGTTTCTGTCCTCCCTGAGCTCGCCTTAGGACACCTGCGATACTGTTTGACAGGTGTACTGCCCCAGTCAAACTCTTCACCTGGCACTGTCTCCGGAGTGGGTTGCTTGGCACCAGAAGCGAGAGCTCCTTGGGGCCCACCCAATGGTGGTTGACATAGATTAGTTTGGTTAATTAGCCACCATCAACTCCTCCAGTGATTATGCCTAACTCACTAATACTCTCCTTGTAAACTTGTCAGTATTCCTGCCCAGACTTGACAGAGAGGCACATTTTCTTAGAAATTTATGTCACCTGTTTTGAATAGGGACACTTTTATTGTCTTAGACGTCTGTTTTCCTTTGTTAGGCAGTTTAATAGTCATCAAATGTTTTTTTATTGAGAAAGTACTGTATGGCAGACATTGTATTAGGCCCCAGTTATGTCAACAGAAATGAAAATGCTCAAAGGGAAGACACTTTAATCTCTCTGTACTAAAGTTTTAACTTATCTTTTCATTCTATTTGTAACTTTAAACTGCAAAAACAAAAACAGATTACATTGAATTTCCATGTGACATCATTACAAAATTCAGCTAAGTAAATTTGAAAATTTGATTGGCTTTATTCAGTGATTCATGAATTTTATTGGGCAGCATTCCATTCTATCTAGCAAATAGAAAGGCGCTTTGAAGAGTTGAGCAAAATGGGAGAAGGGAGCAGGAACAGGGACAAAGAGCAGAGTTGCCTCATCTTTCTTTGGGGTAATTCAAGAGGTCTGTCAGGTAGATTATTTCTCTACTGCTAACCAGGAAATTCCAGATTGACTTGTTTAAGATTGCATTCCTGTGAGAGATTGAAATTGTTTTGGGGTTAGGTATTAAGTCTTGGTTTGTGGACATGGGTCTTAGCACAAATGACTCCATTTTGGGCCTGTTGTCTCTTCCCTCAACACCTTTTTTGATGATATATCTTGATGAAAATTCCAAAAATCATGCTGTTATATTCATGAATACTTTAGAGAAACTTGAATTTCTTTTTGTAGTGTAATTACAATGCCATTGTTATACTTAAAAACAATTAACTGTAATTCTTAAAATTAACTGATACTCCCCAATTATGTACAAAAAGTGTTTTTGCATTGGGTTTGTTTAAATCTGGATCCCAAAATGATCCAGTCACTGTAATTGGTTGTGTAACATCTGTTTTAAATTTCTTTTAAAGAAAAACTACTTACTATAATTGGTTGTGTAATGTGTTTTGTTTCTTTGAAACTAGGATAGCCTGGCTCT
The DNA here is from genome assembly GCA_006410615.1 of Neotragus moschatus. Taxonomy (NCBI): domain Eukaryota; kingdom Metazoa; phylum Chordata; class Mammalia; order Artiodactyla; family Bovidae; genus Neotragus; species Neotragus moschatus. Next base: position 95,072 of record SJYA01001547.1, on the reverse strand, counting down.
CTATTTTTCTCTATGCTATTGACTTGTTGAAAATGGTGGTTTTTTTCTGATAGAATTTAGTTAGATTTGGAATAATTAGCACTTGCTGCAACACATTTTTTTCTGTATTACTTCCACCTGATAAAACTTAGCTTTCCAGGTTGTCAGTTAGTTACCATAAGTGACTTCTGTGTCTTCACTGAATTCTCTGAACAACTGCCTTAAGATGCACGCATCTATCCAGAATCCTTCTCCCTGGGAAAGACTTAACTTCCCTGATGATTTAAGGCCTTTAAAAATACAACCAGCTCTTAGATTTTTATGACATTTGTGACTAATATGTAAGTCACAAGTATTAACAAGAGTTCATTAGGGCCCATGTAGAATCAATAAAAGCATAAAGTGAGATGCTATACATATTAGGGGAATATTTCACCATAGTCCAGTGATCTCTTTTGTTGTAGATGAGACGTACCCGTGACCTAAATGAGATTGAAGAGAAACTTCCTTATCACTGCAACAATTTATAACAACTACTGCTGCTGCTGCTAAGTCGCTTCAGTCGTGTCCAACTCTGTGCGACCCCATAGATGGCAGCCCACTAGGCTCCTGTGTCTCTGGGATTCTCCAGGCAAGAGTACTGGAGTGGGTTGCCATTTCCTTCTCCAATGAATAAAAGTGAAAAGCGAAAGTGAAATTGCTCAGTCCTGTCCGACTCTCAGCGACCTCATGGACTGCAGCCTACCAGGCTCCTCCGTCCATGGGGTTTTCCAGGCAAAAATACTGGAGTGGGGTGCCATTGCCTTCTCCATACTGCATCTTGTAGTAATTATTTGAGACTCAAGGTAACAAAACTGGAACTATACTTCGTAATCAAACCACATCTGCCTTTAAAAGAAGAAAAAAGTGAATGAGTGTAGTGAGCAAGTTATACAGAAAGAAATGTGTTTTCACACATTTTAAGTGATTCATTTTTTTATTAAGATGATATCTTGGTTAAGTGGTAAGATATCTTTTACAGAGACAGTACATTGACAGGAAACTAATTTTATTATAATTTTGGAAATTTACTTCCTTATTTCATACATGGAGATCTGTTATATACTTTGGTGATGCAGTTAGAGATAGGGATTGTTGAAATGTAGATATCATTTTAATTACAGTTTATAGTACTTGTACCTTAGAATATTTTCATATATTTGTAGAAAAATATACATGTTATTAGTAACTCAAAAACTTGAACCAAGCTTTGGTTGACAATAAAATTTGTTTAATAAGTAAAAAATTTGGAGTTTAAAACTGAGTATGACATAAAACTGAGAGAGGTATCATACCTACAAAATATCTCAGAACTCTTGAGTTGTTAAAAAGAAGGAAGGTTTGAAAAACTGTCATAGCCAAGAGGAACTCTAAAGAGATATGACAACTAAATATAATTTGGTATATTAACTGGCATCCTGGAACCGAAATAGAGGTTTAGGTAATCTGCATAAGCTATGGGTTTTAGTTAATAATACATCAGCATTTGTTTATTAATTTTAACAAATGTACTAAATGGGCCTTCCCTTGTGGGTCAGCTGGTAAAAGTATCCACCTGCAATGCGAGAGACTTGGGTTCGATCCCTGGGTTGGGAGGATCCCCTGGAGAGGGGAAAGGCTAACCACTCCAGTATATTCTGGCCTAGAGAATTCCATGGACTGTATAGTCTATGGGGTCGCAAAGAGTCAGACACAGCTGAGCTACTTTCACAGACAGATGTACTAATGTAAGATGTTACTAATTAGGGGAGACTGAATGGGAAGGCAGTATATAGGAACTCTTATCTTCTGGATTTTTCTTTAAATTTGAAACTATTCCAAAAGAGAAAGATTTTAAAACATGAGAGAGTTAATTTTTTAAAATTATGAATAATAATAACTGCTTGAGAACAGGGTCATTTGATATTAATATTTGTATGCATAAAGACCAAGCACTCAATAAATGTTGTGTGACACTGTTTCACTTAGGTTATTTTGTGGAAGGCGTTTTGGGAAGATGAGAAGCAGAAAACTGATAAAGGAGCTATTTAATTTTCTTAATTTTTATTTAAAAGTTGCCAAAAGTTTGAGTTGACTTTATTTGAATACATTTATACTGAATGAATTAAAAATGTTTGCATAAGGTTTGTATTTTTTCTTGTGGGCAGTTTGAAATTTTCAGTATTGTAAATGATTCTGCATTAAGCTTAGCTTAGTTTATAAAACTGTTTCATTACGTTAACAGGCTGAGTGCTAAACATTAAAAGTAGTCCTTTAATAAGAATTAAATATAATGTTTAAAAAAAAAAAACGCCCAGAGTATTTCAACATTATTAGCCATTAGGGAAGTACAACTTAAAACCAGAAAGAAATACTACTGTGTACCTTTTAGAATTGCAAAACAAAACGAAGACATGAAACTCTGACAATACCAAGCTGGCAGAGATGTGAAGCAGCTGGAACTCTTGTACATTGCTGATAGGAATGCAAAATTGTACAGTCACTTTGGATAATAGCTTGGCAGTTTCTTATATAATATTAAACATACACTTAACATGTGGCCCAGAAATCTCACTAGTAGGTATTTGCCCAAGAGGAATGAATTTATGTTCCCTCAAATTATATACATGTCTGCTTTATAAGTCATTAGGTCTAAGTACTGGCTAAATAAACTTATATTAACTATTATTTGACATTGTCTTTATTAGATTTTTTCACTTCCAAGGATTTATACAAGAAGTGACTGATAATAAAAATATTTTTATATCAAAAGAGTACTATAATCATTCTGTGCAAAGAATTTGACCTTGCAGTACACTGCCACATTTTTGAATAGGTAGTAATTATTTACTGAAATCATAACACTGTCCAGGGAGCACTTTGCAAAACATTTTAACTATATGTTTTGCTCAGTATTGTGCTTATTATTTTCTCTGTTTCACTCATGAGGAAACTGAAGCATAGACTTATTAAATGACTTGCCTAGGATCACACAACAGGAATGTGATAGAGTTGGAATTTCAACTGTGTCAGACTCAAAATTCCTTTCTCTCTCTCTCTTTTTTTTCTTTTTTACAATTTATTATGCAACAAAATGTATATTATTATGATTGTAAAAATAAAGTACAAATTCAAAAAAAGACCACACAGAACAAGTCTGTTTAATGTATTATAAACTAACACAGTTATAGCCACCACCCCAGAAACTTGTAACTGTTTCCCTCCAAGTAGTAACAATTATTTTGATTTTTTGTGGTAATATAGTTTTATCACCCGTGTATGTGTGTGTGTGTGTGTGTGTGTGTGTTTCTAGATAGTACACTTTAGTCTTACCTATTTCAGTTTTGAATTTGGTATGCCTTTTGAGCCTTTTAATCTGTATGTCCCCTCTCATTTCTTTCTTTTCTGCACAGTTTAGCTGCTGAACCCTGGCTGACTTGTAGAGTTTCCCACAGTTTGGTTCTGCTGATTGCATACTGATGGTTAATTCAGCATGCCTTTGTCTTTTTTATGTCCTGCAGGTTTTCTGTGGGATCTAGAGGCTTGGTCAGAACCAGGTATGATCCTGACATGACTATATGAGGTTATATTCATTAGGGCCTCTTGATATCTGCATGAATCTTTTTTGTGATGTTACCAGCCATGGATATTTAATACCTGCTTGCCGCTGCTTAGTTGCTTCATTTGTGTCTGACTCTGTGCGACCCTATGGGCCATAGCCTGCCAGGGTTCTCTGTCCAAGGGATTCTCTAGGCAAAAGTACTAGAGTGGGTTGCAGTGCCCTCTTCAGGAGATCGTCCTGATGTAGGAATTGAACCTGGGTCCCCTGCATTGCAAGAAGAGTTTTTATCACTGAGCCATCAGGGAAGCCCATTTAATACCTACATCCAGTAATTCATTGGGGATTGCAAAATGGTGATATTCTAAGTAGTTTTTATTTATGATTTAGGGTAGTTCCGTATAATATTATCTTCAACTGTTATTTTGTTATTAGTACAATTTACAAGGAAGTTCAGTCAGTTGTGTTCGACTTTTTGTGACCCCATGAACTGCAGCATGCCAAGCCTGTCTGTCCATGACTAACTTCCGGACCTTGCTCAAACTCATGTCCATTAAGTCAGTGATGCCATCCAACTATCTTATCCTCTGTCATCCCCTTCTCCTGCCTTCAGTCTTTCCCAGCATCAGGGTGTTTTCCAGTGAGTCAGGTCTTCACATCAGGTGGCCAAAGTATTGGAGTTTCAGCTTCAGCATAGGTCCTTCCAATTAATATTCAGGACTGATTTCCTTTAGGATGAACTGGTTGGATCTCCTTGCAGTCCAAGGGACTCTCAAGAGTCTTCTCCAGCACCACAGTTCAAAAGCATCAATTCTTCAGCACTCAGCTTTCTTTATAGTCCAACTCTCACATCCATACATGACTACTGGAGAAACCATAGCTTTGATAAGACAAACCTTTGTAGGCAAAGTAATGTATCTGCATTTTAACATGCTATCTAGGTTGGTCATAGCTTTTCTTTCAAGGAACATGGATCTTTAAATTTCATGGCTGCAGTCACCATCTCCAGTGATTTTGGAACCCAAGAGAATAAAGTCTGTCACTGTTGCCATTGTTTCCCCATCTATTTGCCATGAAATGATAGGACCGGATGCCATGATCTTCGTTTTTTGAATGTTGAGTTTTAATCCAACTTTTTCACTCTCCTCTTTCAATTTCATCAGGAGGCTCTTTAGTTCTTCACTTCCTGCCATAAGGGTAGTGTCATCTCCATATGTGAGGTTATTGATATTTTCTCCTGGAAATCTTGATTCCAGCTTGTGCTTCATCCAGCCTGGCATTTCACATGATGTACTCTGCATAGAAGTTAAATAAGCGGGGTGATAATATACAGCATTGACTCCTTTCCCAATTTGTAACCAGTCCATTATTCCATGTGTGGTTCCAACTATTGCTTCTTGACCTGCATACAGATTTCTCAAGAGGCAGGTAAGGTGGTATGGTACTCGCATCTCTTTAAAGAGTTTTCCGCATTTTGTGGTGATCCACACAGTCAAAGGCTTTGACATAGTCAATAAAGCAGAAGTAGATGTTTTTCTGGAATTCTCTTGCTTTTTCTATGATCCAATGAATGTTTCTCTGGTTCCTCTGCCTTTTCTAAATCCAGCTTGAACATCTGGAAGTTTTCATTTCACATACTGTTGAAGCCTGACTTGGAGAATTTTGAGTGTTACTCTAATAGCATGTGGGATGAGTGCAATTGTGCAGTAGTTTGAACATGCTTTGTCATTGTCTTTCTTTGGGATTGGAATGAAAACTTGGAACAAAACCTCGTGAGCACCAGGACCCAGGAGGAAGGAATAGTGACCACAAAGGAGACTGACCCTGACTTGCCTATGAGTGTTCACAAGTCTCCGGCAGAGGCATGTGTTGGTGATGACCTGCTGCAAGGTCAGGGGCACTGAGTGTGGCAGTGCGTGCATTGGGCCTTTTGAAGGAGGTCGCTATTTACAAGGACAGGCAGGATAAATGCCTAATTCTTTATTTTTAATTACCCGTTTTCAAGATAGTGAATATGTGTGGTAAAAACTGCTGAAAGTGTTTTAGTTATTTAAGGATCATTATGAACTCATGTATTTACACATATTTTAATACATTGCAGTTAATATGGTTAATGAAGCACTAATTGTCCCATCTTTGACCAGTGGGAACCTCTTTAGGAGTGTTTTGAATCCTTTTATATGTCCTTGCTGCTGCTGCTGCTGCTGCTGCTGCTGCTGCTGCTGCTGCTGCTGCTAAGTTGCTTCAGTTGTGTCTGACTCTGTGCGACCCCATAGACAGCAGCCCACCAGGCTCCCCCATCCCTGGGATTCTTAAGGCAAGAACACTTGAGTGGGTTGCCATTTTCTTCTCCAGTGCACGAAAGTGAAGTCGCTCAGTTGTGTGCGACTCTTCTCGACCCCATGGACTGCAGCCCTCCAGGCTCCTCAGTCCACGTACTCAGTAAATGTAGTGAAGTGAATAATGAATAAGATCATGGCCTTTGATAGCATATTAAAAAGCAGAGACATTACTTTGTCAACAAAGATCTGTCTAGTCAAGGCTATGGTTTTTCCAGTAGTCATATAAGGATGTGAGAGTTGGACTATAAAGAAAGCTGAGTGCCGAAGAATTGATGCTTTTGAACTGTGATGCTGGAGAAGACTCTTGAGAGTCCCTTGGACTGCAAGGAGATCCAACCAGTCCATCCTAAATGAGATCAGTCCTGGGTGTTCATTGAAAGGACTGATGTTGAAGCTGAAACTCTACTACTTTGGCCACCTGATGCGAAGAGCTGACTCACTGGAAAAGACCCTGATGCTGGGAAAGATTGAGGGCAGGAGGAGAAGGGGACGACAGAGGATGAGATGGTTGGATGGCATTAGTGACTCAATGGACATGGCTTTGGGTAGACTCCGGGAGTTGGTGATGGACAGGTAGGCCTGCTGTGCTATGGTTCATGGGGTTGCAAAGAGTCGGACATGACTGAGCAACTGAGCTGAACTTTGATAGCAGACCTCATTCCAGAACCAAATATTAATGGTATGATGTTGAAGAACGAAGTAAACTTACCAAATTTCTATTTCTCTGTCTGTTAAATGGGTTTATAACTAGCATTGTTATTATGAAGTTTAACTGAAATAATTTAATGCCAGCCAACAATTTTAATAGTCAACATAATTACTGTTACATGGTAGATGCTTAGTAGAACTTAGCTCTCATTAGTGACTGCTGTTTTTGGGTTTATATATTTTCTTCAACTAATTATCTCATTGTATTTTATTTAGTATCAAAATAAAATACCAAATACATGGAATATATATATACTAATGGTGGGTGAAAGTAGCCCAACAGCAATATGGGTAACAAAAATTAACTTGTTAGTATAGATTTCCTTTCACAAATGAATGTAGTTATAATGGTTGATGTATTAATAATTTAAGCTATAATGTTCGCCAAATTGGCTATTAAGCATTGTGTTTATAGTCCTATGCTCCTCAAGTAGAAATAGGTTAAAAAGGAATGTAAAGATGTGTTTTCTGCAGTATACCAAATTAGCTTGTAACATGGTTGGTTTTTGACTTACACATACACTCTAGATACAAGTGCTCTATAGAACAGAGATTGCCTGAAGAAGTGAGTGATCTCTGTGTAGAGCAGTGCTGTCTCTTATGTGATTGTTTAGGTTTTCCAGCAGAGAGTATTAGTTAATCTTCACTGACCCTAGTTTCTGCTGCTGAATCCCTGCCTCTCTGCAAGGCTACCATGCTGCCTTGGGTGTCAGGGACGTCTCTGCTTTCACTGACAAACAGGGAGACAAATGAATTCTTGAGATCACAACTTGGAACTCCAAATATTAATACACCCACGCTGCCTACCCTACCCGAATATGTATACTGCTGCTACTGCTAAGTCACTTCAGTTGTGTCCGACTCTGCAACCCCATAGACGGCAGCCCACCGGGCTCCCTCATCCCTGGAATTCTCCAAGCAAGAACACTGGAGTGGGTTGCCATTTCCTTCTCCAGTGCATGAAAGTGAAAAGTGAAAGTGAAATTGCTCAGTCCTGTCCAACTCTCAGCGACCTCATGGACTGCAGCCTACCAGGCTCCTCCATCCATGTGATTTTCCAGGCAAGAGTACTGGAGTGGGGTGCCATTGCTTTCTCCCCCCAATATGTATATTTCCCTATATTTATAAATAGTGGCTAAGTATGGTTGATAAATTACCATTTAAATATGGGTTGGCCTGGGACTAGAGTTATCATTTAGCATGTTTCTCTATAAAAGGAAAGTGCATTCTAAGTTCTGAATAGGTTTTGGAATAGCTTGTTCATAGTGGACTGTTTATATATGAGGACCTTTTTGCTTGTCAGGGGCCAAGCATGAAATATTTGGTACACTTACTAATTTGTAATCATTAGGGATTATATATCTGAGTTTGGGGTTAAGCCATGTACTGCAGATGATTTACATTTTTGTGTAATTGAGACTGAATGATACTGTTGCTGATATTTATTTAAATGAATGATTGAAAGCTGTAATTTTTAATCTGTGTAACTTGGTAGAGTGGAAAAAAACCTGTGGTTTAGCGTCAGATCTGAGTTCAAATTTTAGCCTGACTAGTTACTAACTGAATTTGTTTCCTCAGCTGTAAAACAGAGGTGATAATTACAGAGTGGCTATGAGATTTCAAGTGATTTAGCCGTAGCCCGTGTAAAACGCTTAGTCAAAGCACTTGATGCACATTAAACACTCAGTAGCATACCATTAGGTCCTTAGTTCCTCACATTAAGTTTTTTTTCACATAAGGACTTGTTTAAAAGCGGACATTTTTCTGAGCTACAGCATGGAATTATGTTTAAAAGGCATAATAGTAACTAGGTGTGATAGTATATGTTGATATTTCTTTGGCTATGTTGAATAAAAGATGGCTTTTTAATCTTTCACAATTTTATAACACTTGTAAACACCATTTATTAAGTACTTATTTGTAAAGCTCAAGTAGCAAGTAAAAACAGTGAATAAGTTAGTGTGCTGTTTTTTGTTCAGATTATTATTTTATATAGTAATGTTTGCTTTGCCAGGAAGTCTTATTTTATAGGGCATTGGCTAAATTTTTATTTCTGATTTGAAATAGTCAACTTTTGAATTGTATATATGCTTCTGAAATGCAAATTATAGTAGCCAGAACTGCTCTCCAGTGTAGATGGATATAGCATCACCAACTCAGTGGACCTGAACTTGGGCACACTCTGGGAGATAGTGAAGGACGGGGAAGCTTGGTGTGCTCCAGTCCATGGGGTTGCAAAGAATTGGACATGACTTAGTGACTGAACCACAACAAGCCAGAACTGACCTATAAAGCTATTTCAGTGAAAGTAGTGAGGAAACCTTAAAATGTAAATGAACTTGATAATTGTTCTTACATGAACCTGATGATAAAAATAGGCAAGTTTAGTTAGTATAATAATGTTTACAGTTCAGTTTCAGGTTAATAAACTGAGCTTAATTAACAAAAAAAGAATAGTGTTTTTGGCCTTGGACATTGAATATAGTTTGTGAGAGAGTTTGTCTTAGATAACAAGTGCTTCATTTAAGCAGTGCTCTTTGGGTGGGCCATAGTACGTATGAGATACCTAGAGAAAATTTGTTTGTGGGTATCATATACTTAAAATGTCCAGCCAGCTTTGTGGATGGTAGAGTTAGCAGGTCATTCATGCTTCTCCAATCCTTCTATTTCCCCCTCTCCTCACTCCTTGCCCTCTTCTCATTCCTCCTCTTTTCTTTTCCCTTCTTTTCCTCCTTTTTTCTTCCCTAATTTTTCCCCATTTCCCTTTACTCCTGTAGTCTTTGCTGAGATTTTTTTTAACCTGTGGAGCATTTCAGACATATTAAAAAGTATAGTATATCAGATAGCAGACATTATCCACCACTGAAATTAATGTATTCCATTCCATCCAAAACGATTGACTATTTTTCAACATTAATGATACAGTAGGAATAGAGAAATTTGGAATGAGAAAATATGTAGGAGTTCTAAAACTTCTTTTATATTGGAAAAAATTAGGTGGGGGAAAATGTTTAAGATTAATAGTAGCGTTGTATTTTTGGAACATTTGTTTTACTTGTACTGGACTGAGTGGAGCTCTTCCCAAGTGGTTCAATGGTAAAGAATTTGTCTGCTAACGCAGGAGCCACAGGGGACAGGTTCTATCCCTGACTTGGGAAGATCCCCTGGGGAAGAAGTGGCAGCGTACCCTAACATTTGGGATTTCCTGGTGGCTCAGATGGTAAAGAGTCTGCCTGCAGTGCGGGAGACCCGAGTTTGATCCCTGGGTTGGGAGGATCCCCTGGAGAAGGAAATGGCAACCTACTCCAGTATTGTTGCCTGGAAAATCCCATGGATGGAGGAGCCTGGTGTGTTACTGAAGCTACTTCACGTTATGCTGATAACAGGGCTTCCCAGGTGGTGCTAGTGGTAAAGAAGACCCCTGCCAGTGCAGGAGACATTAAAGACACCGGTTTGATCCCAGGGTTAGGAAGATCCCCTGGAGGAGGGGATGGCAACCCACTCCAGTATTCTTGCCTGGAGAATCTCATGGACAGAGAAGCTTGGTGAGCTAAAGTCCATAGGGCCTCCAAGAGTCAGACATGGCTGAGGTGACTTAGCATGCCTACAGGCATATGATAATAGTCACAGTTTTTTTCTTATTTCTAATTCTGTAGAGATTAGAGGAAGTTTTCTGACAAATCAGTTTGCTGCTTAATAGTAGTAGTTCTCAGACTTATTCTTAAGACCCATTTTACCTTATTAAAAATTATTGAGAGAGACTACAAGAAATTTTTTTGGTGATTATATTGAAATTTGCCACATTAGAGTAAAACAAATTTAATATAACTTCATTAAAAATACCAATAATAAGCTCATTACATGTTTATGTAAATAATATTTAATTAAAAATAATTTCCAAAACAGCAAAAGAAATTAGATTGCCTTTGTTTTACATTTTTGCAAAACTCTTTAGTTTTACAAACTCTTATTAAAAGATGTCTGGATTTTTATATTTGCTTCTGCATTTATTATATTGTAATATATTGTTTTGGCTGAAAGTGAAAAGAAAGTGAAGTTGCTCAGTCGTGTCCGACTCTTTGCGACCCCGTGGACTGTAGCCTACCAGGCTTCTCCATCCATGGGATTCTCCAGGCAAGAATACTGGAGTGGGTTACCATTTCCTTTTCTAGGGGATCTTCCCGACCTAGGAATCGAACCTGGGTCTCCTGCATTGGAGGCAGACGCTTTAACCCCTGAGTATTGTAATATATTGTTTTGGCTGAAGTATATGAATAAAATATGGCTATTTTATGGAAACAGTGGCAGACTTTATTTTCTTGGGCTCTGAAATCACTACAGATGGTAACTGCAGCAATGAAATTAAAAGATGCTTGCTTCTTGGAAAAAAGTTATGCAAACCTAGACAGCATATTAAAAATCAGAGACATTACTTTGCCAACAAAGGTCTGTGTAGTAAAAGCTGTGGTTTTTCCTATAGTCATGTATGGATGTGAGAGTTGGACCATAAAGAAGATTGAGTGCTAAAGAATTGATGCTGTTGAACTGTGGTGCTGGAGAATACTCTTGAGAGTCCCTTGGACTGAAAGGAGATCCAACCAGTCCATCCCAAAGGACATCAGTCCTGAATATTCATTGAAAGTACTGATATGGAAGCTCCAGTACTTTGGTTACCTGATGTGAAGAGCTGACACATTAGAAAAGACCCTGATGCTGGGAAAGATTGAAGGCAGGAGGAGAAGGGGACAACAGAGGATGAGATGGTTGGATGACATCACTGATTCAGTGGACATGAGTTTGAGCAGACTTCAGGAGATGGTGAAGGACAGGGAAGCCTGGTGTGCTACAGTCCACGGGACTGTAAAGATATGGACACAACTGAGCTGAATTGATAGTTTCTCAGTACACAGACTGTAAAAAAGATGTGAATGTTTGAAATTTTAGAAAGTAAAAATAATTTTGACTCTTTATTAAGGATATTCTTCAGTAATACTCACTCCCTTCTGCCTTCCCCCCAACTCCTTGCCAGTTGTTTGTCAGTAAAACATACACTGACTACTAATACAGTTTGATACCAGGACCTTTGTTCATTCTAAGACACCATCAATTTTATCCAACTTTGTTTTTGCACTGTGCATGTAAATGCTAATTTTATGATAAAGACGGTTACGGTCTCAATGTTACCATGAAGATAGTTTTGGCCTTGTGAATCCTTGAAATGATTTGTGGGATACCAGTTGATTCGTTAATCATCCTTTGTATGCAGTGAGCCAATTTTTGGATATATCTTAATTATTAGAGGATAGTTATTTACTGATTTTTGTTACCTGAATTTTCCTGTTCAACTTGTTTTAAATTAAATTTCATAGCTCTAAACAACTATCCGTTTTTAAGGAATCCAGATGTAGAAGGTTCTTGAGGAGAACCAGGTTTGAATATTGATTATTTAATAGTTCCAAAGACTTTAGAACAGTGAGAGGAAATAATTTTGCTTTGGTTTTGAATGGTTCTTTAGATCAAGGTTTAGAGAGGAACAGTTTTTTTTTTTTTTTTATATCAATGGAGGGTGTAACTCAAAAATTAACTTCAGTAACTTCAAAATTAAGCCTGTCCTTTCATCTTTAAATTCTCAGAACTCTTGAATTTTGAGAATTGGTGTTGGGTTTTGGTGTTGGAAGAACTGACGTTAAGGGTTTCCAAACCTTTATTAGATTTACGCCAAAACTAGAGTCGCTGCACTTTAAGTTTTTTTTTTTTTCTCCTGTGTTGAGGTTCTGTTTAGGATTTTAGTAGAAAAAAGTATTCTGTGGCTAAAATATGTTTAGAAACTTCATGTTTATCTTTGGGACTTATTTCTGAATAGCTTGATTCATTTTCTTAGTGCAGATTATTATTGCTGGTTGTTATTTACATATGGGTTTATCCATTTAATACATTTATTAGAGTATACACTGTGTTGCAGTCACTAGTTGAAGATAGGAATGAGTTAAGACAGAAGGCAGACATTGACAGACATGGTTCTATTTCTACTTATGTATATACTATACAGTTTTGGACCTTACACTCTAGCAGAATCTTCTCCATCCTTCAGCTGGTCCTGGGTCAGTTTCCCTATATCTGTTTTCCAATTTCAAAATTATTACCCCAGTCAGTGATCTTTGAAGTTTTATATTTTTAAAATAATTTCAGACTCATAAAAATGAATGGTGCAAGAACAGTATAAACAATTCTTCTGGGGCTTCCCTGGTGGCTGAGTGGTAAAGAATCTGTTTGCCAGTGCAGGAGACACGGTTTCGATCCCAGATCCAAGAGGATCCTACATGCTATGGAGCAGTTAGGCCCGCGAGTCTCAACTGCTAAAGCCCCTGTGCCCTATAGCTGGTGCTCTGAGACAAAAGAAGCCACCACACTGAGATGCCTGTACCCTGCAACTAGAGGGTAGCCCCACCCACTGTAAGTAGGGAAAGCCTGTGCAAAGAATAAACACCCAGTGCAGCTACAAACAAGCAAATAAAAGTATAAGTAAAAAATTATTCTGTACTTTTTGTCTAGTTTCCCAGATTTAATATTTTACATTTTCTTCTTATTTCTATCATTCTTTTTTTCTGAACTATTTGAAAGTCACAAATATGATTCTCTGAAACTCAGTATTTATTTTATGAAATGTAAGACAAGCTCCTAAAGTAACCAAAGGACATCAGTCTATCTGTAAACGAATAATAAGTGAGGAATAATAATAAATGAATAATGAATAATCATTCATTTAATCTGTCTCTATTTGTTAAGTCTTATTTACTTTGTCTATGAATTTAAATTTTACCAACTGACCAAATAATATAGCACAAGAAAAAATATTTTTCTTTAGTCCAAGGTCAAATTCAGAATCATGAGTTACTTTCGTTTTCTTTAATTTGGAAAAGTTTCTTTTATGACACTGACTTTTTAAAAATGTAGTCCATTTATTTTGTAGCGTGCCTCTTGGTTTGGGTTTGTCTAATGTTTCATCTTAAAATCTGATTATACATTTTTTCAGGGCTATGGTTGTGTCCTTCTCAGGTGGTCTTATCTGGAGACACATGATGTTAATTTGTACCATTATTGATGATTCCAGTTTTGGTCACCTGCCAGTTTTATTTTTTTATTCCCCACTCCAGAAGTGCTATGTTTTCCCTTTGTAATTAATAAGTATGTTTGAGGAAATACTTGAGACTATGTGAATATTCTGTTTCTTATCAGATTTTATTAAGTACTTTTGCATTTCTTTGAGGAAGGTTGTGTGCTATGTCTACTGAGTTGCTCAGTTGTGACCAACACTTTGCAAACCCTTTGACTGTAGCCCACTAGGCTCCTTTGTCCATGGGATTTTTACAGGCAAAAATACTGGAGTGGGTTGCCATTTCCTTCTCAAGGAGGAGGTTTGATTGAATCAATATTATTAATATTTGCCCAGTCACTTCAGTTGTGTCTGACTCTTTGCGACCGTGTGGATTGTAGGCTCCTCTGTCCATGGGATTCTCCAGGTAGAAATACTGGAGTGGGTTGCCATGCCCTTCTCCAAGTCCTTCTCCTGCATTGCAGGTGGATTCTTTACCAGCTGAGCCACCAAGGATGCCCATTAATACTGGAGTGGGTAGCCTCTCCCTTCTACAGTGGATCTTCCCTACCCAGGGATCAAATTGGGGTCTCCTGCATTGCAGGCGGATTCTTTACCAGCTGAGCCACCAGGGATGCCCAATAATACTGGAGTGGGTAGCCTCTCCCTCCTACAGTGGATCAAACTGGGGTCTCCTGCATTGCAGGCAGATTCTTTACCAGCTGAGCTACAGGGAAGCCCCCAAATTAAAACTGGAGTGGGTTGCCATGCCCTCCTCCAGGGGATCTTCCCAACCCAGGGATTGAACCCAAATCTTCTGCATTGCAGGTGGATTCTTTACTGTCTGAGTCACTGGAGAAGCCCATTATTAATATGGTGGTTGCCAATTGGTGAATTTCTCCTTTAATTAGCTGACATTCTAGCATGTGTATACACACGGATTCTTATTTTACTTAGTACTGTCAAATTGATACCATTTATTTTGATTCTTGGCTTGTCCCAGATTTGGTCCCTTCAGACTGACTCCTGTATCCTTAAGACATATTTCCATCTTTCTTTGAACATTTCCTTAGTTTCTGGCATAAGATGCTCTTTGGTCTGTCTTGTACTGTTCCAGCCCTTGAAATGGAATGAGCTGTTTTACCTAGAAGTCTCAATTCCTGTTGGGAGAGAACAGGATTTAGATAAAAGGTCTGGGTGCTAGTTGTCCTATTCATTGTTAATGGGGTGTCATTGCTTCCAAGTTCCCTCAGTTGATAGAGTTAGGAGATACACACACTCACATGTTCTTATCTCTCTATTTATGTGTATGTAAATCTACATATATAGTTCAAGTTGATACCTTCAATTTTAGTCCAGCACCATAAGATTCATAACTTTTTCAGCATTTCTAATTCCCTTTGCTAACAGTGATAGAGCTGACTTTGATTATTTACAATACATTCACTTAGTAAATCAATTCTAATATGCTTAAAAGATAGTCTCAAAGTTGATCAGTCACACTAGTAGTAAAAATTAACTCGTGGTCTTTTTGTTTTCAGCTTGACAGTATATAGGCGAAATAACATGTTCCAAAGTTACTTCAGTTAGTTCTTCCCAGTGGCTCTACCCATCTTTCAGTGTGGATATAGTCAGTATAACTATTTGAAATACTTTTATGTCTAGTTCTTACTGTCTATGTAGCACCTTAGGGGTTACTCCTCCTGTATCCTTGTTGATTTTCTTTATTTTTTGAGTATATGAAACATTCATATGGTTCAGAACGATAGGAATTACTGTCCCAACAGGAGTCAGAACTGTATAGTTTGAAAGTCATTTGCCCATCTCTTCCACTCCATTTTTCACTTACTCCCAATAGGCTGAAAGATGGTCCCATGGGTGACATTCAAATACTAATCTCTGAAATCTGTTAATTTGGAAAAAGCATTTTTGCAGATTTGACTAAGACTCTTGCGATAGATTATTCTGGGTGGGCCCTAAATACAGTCATGGGTATTCTTCTTAAGAGGGAAGCAGACAAGAGATTTGATGTAGGAAAGGAGAAGGCAGTGTGATCATAAAGGCAGAAGCTGGGCTGGAGCCGCATGTCACAGAGTGTTAACAACTACCAGATGTTGTCAGAGACAAGGAACAGATTCCTTCCTAGAGCCTCCTAAGAGTGAGGCCTTACTTACACCTTAATTTTAGTTCATTGAAACTGACTTCAGACTTTGGACCTTCAGAATGATGAGGGAATAAACTTCTGTTGTAAGCTGCCAGGTTGATGGCAGTTTGTTACAGCAGCCACAGTAAACCACTACACACCCCTTGTTGGTAACCAGTCTTATTATTTTCTTGGTTAAATATTTTATTCTGATTCATGGGTATTTCTTATTTCATACTCAAAAGTTGTGTACAGTAAATAATCTGCCCTTTATTTTGTTTTCTTTTATTATATCTTGGAAGATCTTTCTCATCTTTCTAGAACAACATATTACTTACTTGTGTTGTTGCAATAATTTAGCCAACCACACTCCAATTTAAAATTTTTTGCATTTAGGGTTTTTCCATTAATTTGCAGTTGAAAGCAGTGATGTGGGGAATAATCTTGTCCATATATGTTTGTATACTACGATTATTTTTTTTCATGGTAAATTTCCAAAGTGAAATTGCTAAGTCAGAAGGTGAATATATTTGTAAGTTTTGTTATATAAATTTTATTTGTTGTTGTTCAGTTTCTAAGTCGTGTCCGACTCTTTGTGACAACATGGACTGTAGCACACCAGGCTCATCTGTCCTCCACCATCTCCTCGAATTTTCTCAGATTCTTGTCCATTGAGTTAGTGATGCTGTTGAACCATCTCATTCTCAGCTACCCCCTTCTCCTTAAATCTTCAATCTTTTCCAGCTTCAGAGTCTTTTGCAGTGTGTTGACTCTTTGCATTAGTTGGCCAAAGTGTTAGAACTTCAGCTTTGGCATCAGTCCTTCCAATGAATATTGTGGGTTGACTTCCTTTAGGGTTGACTGGTTTGATCTCCTTGCAGTCCAAGGGACTCTCAAAAGTCTTCTTCAGCACTGCAGTTTGAAAGCATCAATTCTTTGGCACTCAGGCTTATTTATGGTCCAGCTCTCACAGCTGTACCTGACTACTGGAAAAGTGATGTTTCTGCTTTTTAATATGCTGTCTAGATTTGTCATAGTTTTCTTTCCAAGGAGTAAGTGTCTTTTAATTTCACGGTTGCAGTTACCATCTGCAGTCATTTTGGAGCCCAAGAAAATAAAATCTGTCACTGTTTTCCCATCTACTTGCCATGAAGTGATAGGACTGGATGCCATGATCTTCGTTTTTTGAATGTTGAGTTTCAAGCCAGCTTTTTCACCCTCATCATGAGGCTCTTTAGTTCCTCTTCACTTCCTATGTTAGAGTGGTGTTACCTGCATATCTGAGGTTGTTGGTATTTCTCCTGGCAGTCTTGATTCCAGCCTGTGATTCATCCAGCCTGGCAGTTCATGTGATGTACTCTGAATATAAGTTAAATAAGTGGGGTGACAGTATACAATTTTGCTGTACCCTTTCCCACTTTTGAACGGTTAGTTATTTCATGTGTGGTTCTAGCTGTTGTTTCTTGACCCATATACAGGTTTCTCAGGAGATAGGTAAGGTGATCTGGTATTCCCATCTCTTTAAGAGTTTTCTGCGGTTTGTTATGATCCACACAGTCAAAGGCTTTAGTGTAGTCAGTGAAACAGAGGTCGATGTTTTTCTGGAATTCCTTTGCTTTCACTATGATCCAGTGGATGTTGGCNTTTTTTTTTTTTTTTTATATCAATGGAGGGTGTAACTCAAAAATTAACTTCAGTAACTTCAAAATTAAGCCTGTCCTTTCATCTTTAAATTCTCAGAACTCTTGAATTTTGAGAATTGGTGTTGGGTTTTGGTGTTGGAAGAACTGACGTTAAGGGTTTCCAAACCTTTATTAGATTTACGCCAAAACTAGAGTCGCTGCACTTTAAGTTTTTTTTTTTTTCTCCTGTGTTGAGGTTCTGTTTAGGATTTTAGTAGAAAAAAGTATTCTGTGGCTAAAATATGTTTAGAAACTTCATGTTTATCTTTGGGACTTATTTCTGAATAGCTTGATTCATTTTCTTAGTGCAGATTATTATTGCTGGTTGTTATTTACATATGGGTTTATCCATTTAATACATTTATTAGAGTATACACTGTGTTGCAGTCACTAGTTGAAGATAGGAATGAGTTAAGACAGAAGGCAGACATTGACAGACATGGTTCTATTTCTACTTATGTATATACTATACAGTTTTGGACCTTACACTCTAGCAGAATCTTCTCCATCCTTCAGCTGGTCCTGGGTCAGTTTCCCTATATCTGTTTTCCAATTTCAAAATTATTACCCCAGTCAGTGATCTTTGAAGTTTTATATTTTTAAAATAATTTCAGACTCATAAAAATGAATGGTGCAAGAACAGTATAAACAATTCTTCTGGGGCTTCCCTGGTGGCTGAGTGGTAAAGAATCTGTTTGCCAGTGCAGGAGACACGGTTTCGATCCCAGATCCAAGAGGATCCTACATGCTATGGAGCAGTTAGGCCCGCGAGTCTCAACTGCTAAAGCCCCTGTGCCCTATAGCTGGTGCTCTGAGACAAAAGAAGCCACCACACTGAGATGCCTGTACCCTGCAACTAGAGGGTAGCCCCACCCACTGTAAGTAGGGAAAGCCTGTGCAAAGAATAAACACCCAGTGCAGCTACAAACAAGCAAATAAAAGTATAAGTAAAAAATTATTCTGTACTTTTTGTCTAGTTTCCCAGATTTAATATTTTACATTTTCTTCTTATTTCTATCATTCTTTTTTTCTGAACTATTTGAAAGTCACAAATATGATTCTCTGAAACTCAGTATTTATTTTATGAAATGTAAGACAAGCTCCTAAAGTAACCAAAGGACATCAGTCTATCTGTAAACGAATAATAAGTGAGGAATAATAATAAATGAATAATGAATAATCATTCATTTAATCTGTCTCTATTTGTTAAGTCTTATTTACTTTGTCTATGAATTTAAATTTTACCAACTGACCAAATAATATAGCACAAGAAAAAATATTTTTCTTTAGTCCAAGGTCAAATTCAGAATCATGAGTTACTTTCGTTTTCTTTAATTTGGAAAAGTTTCTTTTATGACACTGACTTTTTAAAAATGTAGTCCATTTATTTTGTAGCGTGCCTCTTGGTTTGGGTTTGTCTAATGTTTCATCTTAAAATCTGATTATACATTTTTTCAGGGCTATGGTTGTGTCCTTCTCAGGTGGTCTTATCTGGAGACACATGATGTTAATTTGTACCATTATTGATGATTCCAGTTTTGGTCACCTGCCAGTTTTATTTTTTTATTCCCCACTCCAGAAGTGCTATGTTTTCCCTTTGTAATTAATAAGTATGTTTGAGGAAATACTTGAGACTATGTGAATATTCTGTTTCTTATCAGATTTTATTAAGTACTTTTGCATTTCTTTGAGGAAGGTTGTGTGCTATGTCTACTGAGTTGCTCAGTTGTGACCAACACTTTGCAAACCCTTTGACTGTAGCCCACTAGGCTCCTTTGTCCATGGGATTTTTACAGGCAAAAATACTGGAGTGGGTTGCCATTTCCTTCTCAAGGAGGAGGTTTGATTGAATCAATATTATTAATATTTGCCCAGTCACTTCAGTTGTGTCTGACTCTTTGCGACCGTGTGGATTGTAGGCTCCTCTGTCCATGGGATTCTCCAGGTAGAAATACTGGAGTGGGTTGCCATGCCCTTCTCCAAGTCCTTCTCCTGCATTGCAGGTGGATTCTTTACCAGCTGAGCCACCAAGGATGCCCATTAATACTGGAGTGGGTAGCCTCTCCCTTCTACAGTGGATCTTCCCTACCCAGGGATCAAATTGGGGTCTCCTGCATTGCAGGCGGATTCTTTACCAGCTGAGCCACCAGGGATGCCCAATAATACTGGAGTGGGTAGCCTCTCCCTCCTACAGTGGATCAAACTGGGGTCTCCTGCATTGCAGGCAGATTCTTTACCAGCTGAGCTACAGGGAAGCCCCCAAATTAAAACTGGAGTGGGTTGCCATGCCCTCCTCCAGGGGATCTTCCCAACCCAGGGATTGAACCCAAATCTTCTGCATTGCAGGTGGATTCTTTACTGTCTGAGTCACTGGAGAAGCCCATTATTAATATGGTGGTTGCCAATTGGTGAATTTCTCCTTTAATTAGCTGACATTCTAGCATGTATATACACACGGATTCTTATTTTACTTAGTACTGTCAAATTGATACCATTTATTTTGATTCTTGGCTTGTCCCAGATTTGGTCCCTTCAGACTGACTCCTGTATCCTTAAGACATATTTCCATCTTTCTTTGAACATTTCCTTAGTTTCTGGCATAAGATGCTCTTTGGTCTGTCTTGTACTGTTCCAGCCCTTGAAATGGAATGAGCTGTTTTACCTAGAAGTCTCAATTCCTGTTGGGAGAGAACAGGATTTAGATAAAAGGTCTGGGTGCTAGTTGTCCTATTCATTGTTAATGGGGTGTCATTGCTTCCAAGTTCCCTCAGTTGATAGAGTTAGGAGATACACACACTCACATGTTCTTATCTCTCTATTTATGTGTATGTAAATCTACATATATAGTTCAAGTTGATACCTTCAATTTTAGTCCAGCACCATAAGATTCATAACTTTTTCAGCATTTCTAATTCCCTTTGCTAACAGTTATAGAGCTGACTTTGATTATTTACAATACATTCACTTAGTAAATCAATTCTAATATGCTTAAAAGATAGTCTCAAAGTTGATCAGTCACACTAGTAGTAAAAATTAACTCGTGGTCTTTTTGTTTTCAGCTTGACAGTATATAGGCGAAATAACATGTTCCAAAGTTACTTCAGTTAGTTCTTCCCAGTGGCTCTACCCATCTTTCAGTGTGGATATAGTCAGTATAACTATTTGAAATACTTTTATGTCTAGTTCTTACTGTCTATGTAGCACCTTAGGGGTTACTCCTCCTGTATCCTTGTTGATTTTCTTTATTTTTTGAGTATATGAAACATTCATATGGTTCAGAACGATAGGAATTACTGTCCCAACAGGAGTCAGAACTGTATAGTTTGAAAGTCATTTGCCCATCTCTTCCACTCCATTTTTCACTTACTCCCAATAGGCTGAAAGATGGTCCCATGGGTGACATTCAAATACTAATCTCTGAAATCTGTTAATTTGGAAAAAGCATTTTTGCAGATTTGACTAAGACTCTTGCGATAGATTATTCTGGGTGGGCCCTAAATACAGTCATGGGTATTCTTCTTAAGAGGGAAGCAGACAAGAGATTTGATGTAGGAAAGGAGAAGGCAGTGTGATCATAAAGGCAGAAGCTGGGCTGGAGCCGCATGTCACAGAGTGTTAACAACTACCAGATGTTGTCAGAGACAAGGAACAGATTCCTTCCTAGAGCCTCCTAAGAGTGAGGCCTTACTTACACCTTAATTTTAGTTCATTGAAACTGACTTCAGACTTTGGACCTTCAGAATGATGAGGGAATAAACTTCTGTTGTAAGCTGCCAGGTTGATGGCAGTTTGTTACAGCAGCCACAGTAAACCACTACACACCCCTTGTTGGTAACCAGTCTTATTATTTTCTTGGTTAAATATTTTATTCTGATTCATGGGTATTTCTTATTTCATACTCAAAAGTTGTGTACAGTAAATAATCTGCCCTTTATTTTGTTTTCTTTTATTATATCTTGGAAGATCTTTCTCATCTTTCTAGAACAACATATTACTTGTGTTGTTGCAATAATTTAGCCAACCACACTCCAATTTAAAATTTTTTGCATTTAGGGTTTTTCCATTAATTTGCAGTTGAAAGCAGTGATGTGGGGAATAATCTTGTCCATATATGTTTGTATACTACGATTATTTTTTTTCATGGTAAATTTCCAAAGTGAAATTGCTAAGTCAGAAGGTGAATATATTTGTAAGTTTTGTTATATAAATTTTATTTGTTGTTGTTCAGTTTCTAAGTCGTGTCCGACTCTGTGACAACATGGACTGTAGCACACCAGGCTCATCTGTCCTCCACCATCTCCTCGAATTTTCTCAGATTCTTGTCCATTGAGTTAGTGATGCTGTTGAACCATCTCATTCTCAGCTACCCCCTTCTCCTTAAATCTTCAATCTTTTCCAGCTTCAGAGTCTTTTGCAGTGTGTTGACTCTTTGCATTAGTTGGCCAAAGTGTTAGAACTTCAGCTTTGGCATCAGTCCTTCCAATGAATATTGTGGGTTGACTTCCTTTAGGGTTGACTGGTTTGATCTCCTTGCAGTCCAAGGGACTCTCAAAAGTCTTCTTCAGCACTGCAGTTTGAAAGCATCAATTCTTTGGCACTCAGGCTTATTTATGGTCCAGCTCTCACAGCTGTACCTGACTACTGGAAAAGTGATGTTTCTGCTTTTTAATATGCTGTCTAGATTTGTCATAGTTTTCTTTCCAAGGAGTAAGTGTCTTTTAATTTCACGGTTGCAGTTACCATCTGCAGTCATTTTGGAGCCCAAGAAAATAAAATCTGTCACTGTTTTCCCATCTACTTGCCATGAAGTGATAGGACTGGATGCCATGATCTTCGTTTTTTGAATGTTGAGTTTCAAGCCAGCTTTTTCACCCTCATCATGAGGCTCTTTAGTTCCTCTTCACTTCCTATGTTAGAGTGGTGTTACCTGCATATCTGAGGTTGTTGGTATTTCTCCTGGCAGTCTTGATTCCAGCCTGTGATTCATCCAGCCTGGCAGTTCATGTGATGTACTCTGAATATAAGTTAAATAAGTGGGGTGACAGTATACAATTTTGCTGTACCCTTTCCCACTTTTGAACGGTTAGTTATTTCATGTGTGGTTCTAGCTGTTGTTTCTTGACCCATATACAGGTTTCTCAGGAGATAGGTAAGGTGATCTGGTATTCCCATCTCTTTAAGAGTTTTCTGCGGTTTGTTATGATCCACACAGTCAAAGGCTTTAGTGTAGTCAGTGAAACAGAGGTCGATGTTTTTCTGGAATTCCTTTGCTTTCACTATGATCCAGTGGATGTTGGCAATTTGGTCTCTGGCTCCTCTGCCTTTTCTAAACCCAGCTTGAACATGTGGAGGATCTTGATTCACATAATTATGAAGCCTAGCTTGAAGGATTTTGAGCATAACTTTACTCGCATGAGAAAGGAGTGCAATTGTCTGGTAGCTTGAACATTCTTTAGTACTGCCCTTCTTGGGAATTGTGACGAAAACTGACCTTTTCCTGTCCTGTGGCCACTGCGGGGTTTTCCAAATTTGCTGACATATTGAGTGCAGCATTTAATAGCATCATCTTTTTGGATTTTAAATAGCTTTGCTGGAATTCTATCACCTCTACTAGCCTTATTGGCAGCAGTGCTTCCTGAGGCCCTCTTAACTTTATACTCCAGAATGTCCAGCTCTTGGTGAATGACCACACCATTGTGGTTATCCAGGTCATTAAGATCGTTTTTTGTACAGTTCTATTCTTGCCATCTCTTCTTGGATCTCTTCTGCTTCTATTAGATCTGTTAAGGCATTGACGTAAGGCACACCGAAAAAGAGAAAGTCAAGTTACTTGACGTGGGAATGTAAAGGGAATGACGGTGTTATAACCAATGGAAATTTCAGTGCTTTGTCTTCTGATTTCAGGCTAGCTGAAAGGATGATAACTAAAAGGATATCGACTATAATAGATAAAGATAGAATTTTTATTTCTAATTTCTCAGAAATATTTTCATTTTTTGTGATTCTACAAAGCTTATCTGAACAAAGTTATGAATTAAAGATGACAGAAGTCACTTAAATTTCTGTTCCAATAATTTTTGGCATATAGGGCTGGCTGGAGGAAGAGGAAGAAAAAATGGGAATTGACATTTTACTGTCAAATGGAACTTACAAATCCTAGACCAAAATAGGAATAAAAATTTATGTGGGCCCTATTAACTGGTAAGAAAATAGATAAAATTAAAGTTGATGGATTATTAGTTTATGTTGTCAATGTAGACAACTTCAGAATAGGAGAGGAAGTAGTAAGGACTTCTTGTTACTAACTTGGTTTTATATTTTGCTTCAAAGGAATGTTACATTTCAAGATCATTATGGAAAATATTGCTTACCAATAATTATGAGTTTAACAGTCTTAGAATAGTGAATTCATTTTTGTTGAAACAGTGGACAGAACAGGATTTTCAGTGTTTTTATTTTTCAAGTTCATACTGGTTATCAGTTCAAAATATTTTCTTTTTTGTTCTCTTTTCCTTTTTATTCTTAGAATGATTGTTAATGATGTCACTTGAATCTTCAGTTTTTTCTTCTCCTCGAGTATTGAAATATGACATTCCTTTCATGATATTCCTTCTGGCCATTATGTTCTCTTTCTTTTTGGCGTCAGAGTCCTATCCAAAAGGAAATATGCGGCCTGGCATTCTGTATTACCCCTGATTTCCAGGTGGAACAGTCAGCCAGATGAGGTGACATCTAAAAACAAGGGGATTATATTTCTACAAACAAGATAGTCATTCAGATCTTCTTGCTTTAATTTTTCTCTGTTTTATCATAATGAGATTTTTATCAAAGTCCAAAAGATTACTGATACACAGTAGTGACCAATGACTTCATATTAATAGAGCTATTCATAATCAACTCATCAGTAAAGTATTGGAAAAAATTTAAAGAGCGATTTTTCACTGTTCTGTTTATATAATATTGAAACAACCAAAGCACTGAAACACTCAGAAAGTATAAAACACTAATATTAAATGAAAATGGATAGTTTTGAAATACTGCAACATCTTAAAGTATCTTGTGAATGATCAAAAACAGATAAAATTTTGGTATAACTTTAGTTTTTTCCACAGAACTATATATTAAAAATACTGGTAATCCATGTAAGATATATACAAAATCCTGAACTGACTAGATTGTTCAGTGAATAAATAATACTCCACACTGCTTTATTGTTATGGACAAATGAGCTTTATAATTCAATGAAACCCTTTTGAGAAGTTCTAGTCCGTAGAATGATGTCCTCAAATTATTTGGTCCTATTAGTTTTATTAACAAAAGCTTTGCATCCTTCTTGGTGGTGGTGATGGTTTAGTCACTAAATCATGTCCAACTCTTATGATCCCATGGACTGTAGCCTAGCAGTCTCCTCTGCCCATGGGATTTCTCCAGCAAGAATACTAGAGTGGGTTGCCATTTCCTTCTCCAGGGGATCTTCCTGACCCTGGAATTGAACTTGGGTCTCTTGTATTGCAAGCAGATTCTTTCCTGACTGAGCTATGATGTTTAATTCCTCTGAATATCATCTTTAAAAGGCCCTACTTGATACTTGTCAGTATAAACCATAGGTCAAGTGCAACCCTCCCATCTTCAGTCTATGGGCTCTTTGTGAATTTCTGTTCCGTGTCCAACAACACAGTGACTGACTGGCCCACGAGTTTTCCATCGGAGATTTCATGGTCCTTACTTTAACACTTGCCACAAAGAATCCCTTCCTTCTCTATCTAGGTGTTGGGTAGAATGTCAGATTAATAATGGCATGTGGTGTTTCTTAGCATACCTGCCAAAATGAGATACTTTCCTTGGAAGAAAAGTCATGGGCTTCAGTCACACATCTGAGTTGACAGACATGCAAATGATTCCTATATAAAAAGAAAAGATTGGTGTTTTCTGGAATAGAATGTCCACTTTTAATAAATTCAAACAGATCCGAACATAAATATCTTCAGACTTGATGGATTTTATGTGCCTTGTCATTTTACAAATTGCATCGGCACCAGACCTCTGAACGTTATGTAACCTAGTCCACTGCGTTTGGGGGGAAACACCTTGAAGGTACACATGCTGAGTCACTTCAGTCATGTCTGACTCTTTGCGACTCTGTAGACTGTAGCCCGCCAGGCTCCTCTGTCCATGGGATTCTCCAGGCAAGATTACTGGAGTGGGTTGTCATGTCCTCCTTCAGGGGATCTTTCTGACCCAGGGATCTTATGTCTCTTATGTCTCCTGCATTGGCAGGCGGATTCTTTACCACTGAAGGTATACCCTGAGTATGAAATGAGGGCTTTTTGGTAAAATCTTCTATAGGGACAAATATAAATTAGAGGATAACCTGTGAAAAATTTCTCTGAGTGGCTTAAATTTAAAAGATAATATACAAACTTGCCAGTACTGATGAAAACATCAGTGTCTGTCTTCATGATGTACCTAGCATTGGGGCAAAACTCAGTTATCCACCTAAATGCCATAATCATCTTCAAGATCAGGTTATTGTCGTTTAGTTGCTAAGTTGTGTCTGATTCTGCTACCCCATGAACTGTAGCCTGCCATTTCCTTCTCCAGGGGATCTTCCTGACCCAGGGATTGAACCCACATCTCCTGCTTGGCAGGTAGACTCTTTATCACTGAGCCACATGGAAAGCCCCAGGTTATTGTATGTGACTATAAAAACTCTTGTATTATATTGCCGTAACGGAGGTGTTTATCCTTTAAAGATAATGCTAACACTTTGTCATCACTTTCAGCCTGTTGGCCCAGTAAGAAAAATGTAAGAACCTTATATCCCCACCAAGACTTCTTTGCATCCCAAATGTCTCTAACGGCTGTCTGACCTTCTCATCCGAGGGGTGCAAAATCACTAGGATGACAAGAAATGGGTTTTGATGAGAGTAGTTTGAATGCTCTTGAAGTGTGAAGTGGAAGTCTTGTCTGTAAATGGACTCATAGACGTACATCCAGTTCACGCATTGTCACATGGTAGTGAGGCAGACTGATGCCACATCACCAAGAGCAATAGCAGCAGGAGGCTCCATTGGAGGGATCTCAGTGACATCCTACCCGGGAGGGTGGAGCGCTGGGGCCCTTCACAGCCACTCAGCAGCCCACGAGCCTCAGGTTCTGGCTGCTAGACACCGCACTACCCTAGAGGCTCCGTTTCATCTTCTTGATTTATTCCTTCTGAGTGAAAGACCTTCAGTTTCACCAACAGGACTTTCAGTAGTAAGAAGTAGTCAAAAATAACACTTGGAATTTCTATTGAAAAACAGAGACTCTCAGATTGGCTTCAGATTCTGCTATATACTGCTTATAAGACACATGCCTGTAGAATTTCTGATGAAACCAAACCAGTAGCTGAAGTTTTTTGTTTTCCATACTCCATGCTATAATCAAAAGATTTGCCGTGAACTACTTTCAGCCACCCGGGGAAAGGTAAAACTATTCCTATTTGAAGACTGCAAACCCAGATCTTCCTTATCTCTGGTGGGGTAGCTGATTGTCGTGGCGGCCTGAGCCTCTGGATTTACTGATGTCTGTTTGCCAGCATAACATGTATGCTGGAAGCAGCAACTTCCCTTGTTATACCAGATTCATTGATGTATCTATTAATGCTGTAGGAAAAGAGAAACAACGTAGTATGTTCTTCTCCTTTGGGGGTTACTTTCCACCTCTTTGTGTATTCTCTCTTAATATTGCATGTGTGCTAATTGCCTATTTCACTTTTGTGGTCACTGTTCTGAATTCAGCCACATAGTCTGCATTTATTATATGGTTAAGGATAACTTATTAACATGGTGAGTGGTGTTAACTGAATACATCTAATTTTTGGAAATTTTCAGTTTTCAGTGCAATCACAAAGTTAGATTTGGTGTTAACTGAATACATCTAATTTTTGGAAATTTTCAGTTTTCAGTGCAATCACAAAGTTAGATTAACTCGTAGTTCGGCCTTCCCTGGTGGCTCAGAGGTTAAAGTGTCTGCCTGCAATGCAGGAGACCTGGGTTTGATTCCTGGAAGATCCCCTGGAGAAGGAAATGGCAACCCACTCCAGTATTCTTGCCTGGAGAATCTCATGGACGGAGGAGCTTGGTGGGCTACAGTCCATGGGTTGAAAAGAGTCGGACATGACTGAGTGACTTCATTTTCACTTTCCTTTAAAATAATTAAAATAATGCTTCCAGCCAAGTTGGATTGACAGGGATTGGTATCCTTTCACTTGAAATAACTAGGCAAAAAACATGAAACAGCAGTTCTTGAGGCATTTGCCATCAGGCAACCCAAGACATTGATCCCTGAGAGACAGGAAATATCTGAGACCTATGCTTGGTCTAGCCTGGGGAGTCTTTTTAGGCATGGAATAGTAGAGCAGCAGAACCCCAGAGAAGGCTAGAGACCTGCCTGAATTGAGGAGATGGTGCTGGGAGCCTGAGAAGCCAAGGCAGCCAGAGCTCACGGGGCAGAGTACCAGAGAGGAGAGGGCGGCAAGAGAATGTTACAGATCTGCAGAAGCCCCTTCCAGGAATTCAGCCGAGTGCTGATCAGCACATGCTGGCAAGGAAATTAAATCACCCAGAAGGAATCCAGTACTCAGCTTACACAGGTTAGGAATAGGGCATAATTCACCGGGACAGCTAGAGCATCTCTAACATTCTAGCTTTCATTTTTAGATGTTCGATTTGGGTCTTTTTTCTATGTTTTTAACTGAAATTGCACTCAATCTTTTCTCTAGCTTCACAGCATATAGAATACATTTATAATAACTTTTAATCCTAGTTTCCTGGTTTTATTAACTGTGTCCTTTCTGGGTTGGTTTTCATTGATACTTCTCCTCATTTGTCTCTTATTTTCTTGTCATTTTTTTCTTGAAACCTGCTTGGCAAATTAGTTANTATGTCTGACTCTTTGCGACTCTGTAGACTGTAGCCCGCCAGGCTCCTCTGTCCATGGGATTCTCCAGGCAAGATTACTGGAGTGGGTTGTCATGTCCTCCTTCAGGGGATCTTTCTGACCCAGGGATCTTATGTCTCTTATGTCTCCTGCATTGGCAGGCGGATTCTTTACCACTGAAGGTATACCCTGAGTATGAAATGAGGGCTTTTTGGTAAAATCTTCTATAGGGACAAATATAAATTAGAGGATAACCTGTGAAAAATTTCTCTGAGTGGCTTAAATTTAAAAGATAATATACAAACTTGCCAGTACTGATGAAAACATCAGTGTCTGTCTTCATGATGTACCTAGCATTGGGGCAAAACTCAGTTATCCACCTAAATGCCATAATCATCTTCAAGATCAGGTTATTGTCGTTTAGTTGCTAAGTTGTGTCTGATTCTGCTACCCCATGAACTGTAGCCTGCCATTTCCTTCTCCAGGGGATCTTCCTGACCCAGGGATTGAACCCACATCTCCTGCTTGGCAGGTAGACTCTTTATCACTGAGCCACATGGAAAGCCCCAGGTTATTGTATGTGACTATAAAAACTCTTGTATTATATTGCCGTAACGGAGGTGTTTATCCTTTAAAGATAATGCTAACACTTTGTCATCACTTTCAGCCTGTTGGCCCAGTAAGAAAAATGTAAGAACCTTATATCCCCACCAAGACTTCTTTGCATCCCAAATGTCTCTAACGGCTGTCTGACCTTCTCATCCGAGGGGTGCAAAATCACTAGGATGACAAGAAATGGGTTTTGATGAGAGTAGTTTGAATGCTCTTGAAGTGTGAAGTGGAAGTCTTGTCTGTAAATGGACTCATAGACGTACATCCAGTTCACGCATTGTCACATGGTAGTGAGGCAGACTGATGCCACATCACCAAGAGCAATAGCAGCAGGAGGCTCCATTGGAGGGATCTCAGTGACATCCTACCCGGGAGGGTGGAGCGCTGGGGCCCTTCACAGCCACTCAGCAGCCCACGAGCCTCAGGTTCTGGCTGCTAGACACCGCACTACCCTAGAGGCTCCGTTTCATCTTCTTGATTTATTCCTTCTGAGTGAAAGACCTTCAGTTTCACCAACAGGACTTTCAGTAGTAAGAAGTAGTCAAAAATAACACTTGGAATTTCTATTGAAAAACAGAGACTCTCAGATTGGCTTCAGATTCTGCTATATACTGCTTATAAGACACATGCCTGTAGAATTTCTGATGAAACCAAACCAGTAGCTGAAGTTTTTTGTTTTCCATACTCCATGCTATAATCAAAAGATTTGCCGTGAACTACTTTCAGCCACCCGGGGAAAGGTAAAACTATTCCTATTTGAAGACTGCAAACCCAGATCTTCCTTATCTCTGGTGGGGTAGCTGATTGTCGTGGCGGCCTGAGCCTCTGGATTTACTGATGTCTGTTTGCCAGCATAACATGTATGCTGGAAGCAGCAACTTCCCTTGTTATACCAGATTCATTGATGTATCTATTAATGCTGTAGGAAAAGAGAAACAACGTAGTATGTTCTTCTCCTTTGGGGGTTACTTTCCACCTCTTTGTGTATTCTCTCTTAATATTGCATGTGTGCTAATTGCCTATTTCACTTTTGTGGTCACTGTTCTGAATTCAGCCACATAGTCTGCATTTATTATATGGTTAAGGATAACTTATTAACATGGTGAGTGGTGTTAACTGAATACATCTAATTTTTGGAAATTTTCAGTTTTCAGTGCAATCACAAAGTTAGATTTGGTGTTAACTGAATACATCTAATTTTTGGAAATTTTCAGTTTTCAGTGCAATCACAAAGTTAGATTAACTCGTAGTTCGGCCTTCCCTGGTGGCTCAGAGGTTAAAGTGTCTGCCTGCAATGCAGGAGACCTGGGTTTGATTCCTGGAAGATCCCCTGGAGAAGGAAATGGCAACCCACTCCAGTATTCTTGCCTGGAGAATCTCATGGACGGAGGAGCTTGGTGGGCTACAGTCCATGGGTTGAAAAGAGTCGGACATGACTGAGTGACTTCATTTTCACTTTCCTTTAAAATAATTAAAATAATGCTTCCAGCCAAGTTGGATTGACAGGGATTGGTATCCTTTCACTTGAAATAACTAGGCAAAAAACATGAAACAGCAGTTCTTGAGGCATTTGCCATCAGGCAACCCAAGACATTGATCCCTGAGAGACAGGAAATATCTGAGACCTATGCTTGGTCTAGCCTGGGGAGTCTTTTTAGGCATGGAATAGTAGAGCAGCAGAACCCCAGAGAAGGCTAGAGACCTGCCTGAATTGAGGAGATGGTGCTGGGAGCCTGAGAAGCCAAGGCAGCCAGAGCTCACGGGGCAGAGTACCAGAGAGGAGAGGGCGGCAAGAGAATGTTACAGATCTGCAGAAGCCCCTTCCAGGAATTCAGCCGAGTGCTGATCAGCACATGCTGGCAAGGAAATTAAATCACCCAGAAGGAATCCAGTACTCAGCTTACACAGGTTAGGAATAGGGCATAATTCACCGGGACAGCTAGAGCATCTCTAACATTCTAGCTTTCATTTTTAGATGTTCGATTTGGGTCTTTTTTCTATGTTTTTAACTGAAATTGCACTCAATCTTTTCTCTAGCTTCACAGCATATAGAATACATTTATAATAACTTTTAATCCTAGTTTCCTGGTTTTATTAACTGTGTCCTTTCTGGGTTGGTTTTCATTGATACTTCTCCTCATTTGTCTCTTATTTTCTTGTCATTTTTTTCTTGAAACCTGCTTGGCAAATTAGTTAATGCTTTTTAGGTATGTAATAGAAGACATTGTAAATTATGCTTTGTTGGGTGCTGGATATTTTTGTATTCCTCTAAATGTTCTTGAAGCTTTTCCTAGAATGTATTTAAGTTACTTGGGAAATATTTACTCCTCTAAGGTATTCCTTATTAGGACCGTTTAGTATAATTCTGCTGTATTCCTGAGGCAGAACCTTTCTGAATACTTTACCTGATGCCCTGTGAATTACGAGGTTTTCCATTTAGCTCAGCATCTGTTTACAGATGTTAAGTTGAGGATCAGGTTGTTCCTTCAGGGTTTGTTTTTAAGCTCTGCTGGCATCATCATCGATTAATCTTTATTCTGGGACTAATTCAGCCCTGCTGAGGCCTCTGCTTATTGTCCAGAGTATGCAAGGTTTCTCTGCTCTGGTTAGGTGCAACTCACATGTCCCTAGCTCTGAATGAATTGGTCATTTTTCTTAGCTCCCCAGCAGATTCCCCTCGCTGCCCCCCCCCCCCATCTTTGCCTTATGGAGTTTTACCCTGTGTGTGTGCATGTAAGTCACTTTAGTCGTGTCTGACTTTTTGTGACCCTATAGATCATAGCCCACCAGGAGTTTTATCCTAAGTATGTGCAAATTAGCATGAAGCCAGAGACTCAAGAGAAGATGTCTGAAACTTGTTTCTTCGTCACTCCCTCCTCTCTGGTATAGTATTCCAGNCCTGCCCCCCCCCCCCCATCTTTGCCTTATGGAGTTTTACCCTGTGTGTGTGCATGTAAGTCACTTTAGTCGTGTCTGACTTTTTGTGACCCTATAGATCATAGCCCACCAGGAGTTTTATCCTAAGTATGTGCAAATTAGCATGAAGCCAGAGACTCAAGAGAAGATGTCTGAAACTTGTTTCTTCGTCACTCCCTCCTCTCTGGTATAGTATTCCAGTAATAATTCTGAAGGCTAAGGTTTGTCTTTCCACGTTGGTGACCCTGCTGTGCTCTCCTGTGAATCTCCCTGCCTGCAGTAGTGTCTGTAACATGCCTCTTAGCAGAAAGTCAGGTGTGTGTGGCCTTGTCCAGCTTGTTTTCTTCTCTCAGAGAATGCAGAGCTGCACTAATTGTTGTCCGGTGTCTGGAAACTGTCCTGTCATCTGTTTGGCCTCGTTTTGCAGTTATTTACTGACTGAAGAGAAATCTGGGACCAGTTACTTCATGATGGAGTATAAATCCCATAATACTGAGTTATTGTGGGAGGTTGGTGAAGTTTTGTGAAGGAATCACAATGAGCCTTGACTGATTTTTTAGTTAATGGCCATTTAAGAATTGTCAGTTTATGGGCCCTGGGGGTAGTTGACTTGGGAGTGGTTTGTCCTTTTCAAAGAGAATTTTCAGAACAGATAATGTAAATTATAAAGTGTCAGTCGCTCAGTTGTATCTGAGTCTTTGGACTCCATGGACTGTACCTTGGCAGGCTCATCTGTCCATGGGATTTCCCAGGCAAGAATACTGGAGTGGGTTGCCATTTTCTTCTCCAGGGCATATTCCTGACCCAGGGATCGAACCCAGGTTTCCTGCATTGCTGACAGATTCTTTACCGTAAGACAATATACGAATGTGCTTGCTTTTGGTTTAGAATTATTTATTAAATGTTTTTATAGGCTCTTGTGTCTCAGAATAAATTTTTGACTCTTGGAATTTAGAATGAACATAGTTGGATTACTTTTGGGGAGATGGAACTGGTAATGATTCTTCTGTATTATTTCTAATCATCAGAAATTGGTTCCAATAGGCTTTGCTGTCATTGGAGAAAGACTACGTCTGACAATTTGAAAATAATCTCATGTTGTAACAACAGTAAATTAACTGGCAGAAAGACATGTTTCCATGGGGTGTTTTGTGTCTTTATGTTATTCTTGGGTTTTTCTACTTGGTGAGCTGCACATATGTACACATTCAAGGAACATATGATGTGTGAATCTTCATTAAGACCATTTCACTTGTCCGTCAATCATAGTGATTACTTGCTGTGTGTCAAACATGTTACTAGATGGTGGAGAAGAGGTGACAGAAGAAGTCGGAGATAGTGTTGCTAACCAGAAGACTATATGAGATGATACATATCAAAGGAAACAGAATACGCTTGCAGAGATTAATGGAGTACCGAATGATTTTGTCTGCTCTCAGGCAGGAATGAGGAGCTGCATTTTGGGAAGGTTGATGAATATGCATTGATTAACAAAGAGGATAAGGGAGGAAAAATTCTTCTTTTAAAAAGAAGGAATGGCTGTGTTGCATGGTGACAGCTGAGAATGACAGAATTGTTCTGTGGAAAGCAAGCAAATTAAATTGACTTGGATGAAAGTTTGTGTAGAATATAGTCAGAAATTAGACTGTAGAGCTAATTGAGGTATAGGGATGTAGATGATTTGAAGGTTTGGTCTGAAAAGAGATGTTTCTGATTGACCTTGTGTTAAGATGTAGACAAAATTAGGAATTTTGTGTTCACAAAGCAGTTTTATAGGTACAGATTTATTTTAAGATGAACTATGAAGCAAATTAAGACACTGAGTGTTACTATGTTTGAATATAATTTGCAAAATGAAAGGCTGTTTCTTAGTGGGATTTGAAAGGCATTGTTGGTATTGTTTAGTCGCTCCGTCATGTCTGACTCTGTGACCCCATGGACTGCAGCACACCAGGTTTCCCTGTCCTTCACCTTCTCCTGGAGTTTGCTCAGACTATTGTCCACTGAGTTGGTGATGCCATCCAAACCATTTTGTGCTCTGTTGTCCCTTTCTTCCCCTGCCTTCAATCTTTGCCAGCCTCAGGATCTTTTCCAGTGAGTTGGTTCTTTGCATCAGGAGGCCAGGGTATTGGAGCTTCAACTTCAGCATCAGCCCTTCCAATGAATCCTCAGGGTTCATCTCCTTCAGAATGGACTGGTTTGATCTCCCTGTAGTCCAAGGGACTCTCAAGAGTCTTCTCCAACATCACAGTTCAAAAGCATCAATTCTTTGGTGCTCAGCCTTCTTTATGGTCCAACTCTTACACCCATATGTGACTACTGGAAAAACCATAGCTTTGACTCTACGGACTTTTGTCGGGAAAGTAATCACTCTGCTTTTTAATACGCTGTCTAGGTTTGTCATACCTTGTTTCCAAGGAGCAAGCATCTTTTAATTTCACAGCTGTAGTCACCGTCCACAGTGGTTTTGGAGGCCAAGAAAATAAAATCTGTCTCTGCTTCCATTGTTTCCCCATATTTATTTGCCATGAACTGATGGGACCAGATGCCATGAACTTAGTTTTTTGAATGTTGAGTTTTAAGACAGCTTTTTCACTCTTCTCTTTCACCTTCATCAAGAGGCTCTTTAGTTCCTTTTCACTTTCTGCCATAAGGGTGGTGTCATCTGCGTATCTGAGGCATATTGAAAGGTGTAGCTTGCAGAATAAGTGAATATGCAAAATTTTTACACGTTATGAGTGGCTACATAAGGGGAAAAAAGGGGACTTTAGAAAAGTATATAAAAGGAGACTTTAGAAAAGTATATAAAGTATATAAAAGCTATATAAGGGGAAAAAAAGGGGACTTTAGAAAAGTATATAATGGTAACTGAAGTTTGAATAGGACTGAGGTTCATATTATATATGTATATTTTTTGTTCCAGGTTGTTGCTTTTTCTAAGAGAGCACCCATGACCCTGATGGTGTTTCCAGTTTTGATAAAGAGTTCTATTGCAGTTATTGATTAACTGAACAAATTCAGGTTAGTAGATTTTGTGGGCAGTACTTCTCTTTTCCAATTATATGTTAATATTTTTAGAAATGGATAATTTTGTATTTAAAGTTACATATGTATACACCAGTGAAGTAGAAAGGCCAAGTCCATTTAAACTCTTACTGAATTATGTACCTACCACGCTACCTATTATGTACAATTTGCAGTGCATAAAATGAAAAATGTTTTATTTCCTATTTAATAGTTTTTTACTTTAAGGTGCTAGGTAAGTTGTGGGTGAATATTGTACATTGTACCTTTTCATCGTGTGCTGAAAATAAACTACTCATCTTAAAATTGTTTGAAACTTTTAGTAGCTTATTTTGAAAGATTTCATTTTTATTCATATTTCAGTTATACATTCAGATTTTTGTTTTTTTTTGTTAAGTCTGTGAATTTTGACAAATATATGTTCATTACCATAATCTTCTAAATTCACTCTTGTTGCCTTTTTGTAGTCAACCTCTCTCTCCATCTCAATCCCTAGCAACCACAGATCTGTTTTTTTGTCCCTGTAGTTCACTTTTTCCAGTGTGCCATTTAAACGAAATCATTTAATGTGTAACTTTTAAAATCTAGCGTCTTTCATTTAGCATAATGCATTTGGATGTATCCATGTTGTGTGTATCAGTAGTTCATTCTTTTTGCCACTGAGTAGTGTCCTATTATATGGATATACTGCAGTTAGTTCCCTGGTGGCTCTGACAGTAAAGAATCCTCCTGCAGGGTAGGAGACCCGGTTTTAGTCCCTGTGTCCGGAAGATCCCCTGGAGAGCGGAATAGGTTTCCACTCCAGTATTCTTGCCTGGAGAATTCCGTGGACATAGGAGCCTAGGGTCCATGGGGTGGCGAAGAGTCAGACATGATGAGCGACTAATACTATCTCTCTATCTATCTGTATATGTATACAGTTAGTTTGTCCATTCACCATATGATGGACATGTAGGGAGTTTCTAGTTTTTGGTGATTATTGCAGTCACGCTTTCTTCTTTTTTAATCCTGTGATAAAATGCACATAAAATTTACCTTAACCATTTAAAAATGTACAGCTCAATGGTGTTAAGTATATTCACATTGTTATGTAGCTGTCACCACCATCCACCCTCATAACTTTTCATCTTGTAAAACTGAAACTCTATACCCATTAAACAATAACTCTCCATTCTCTGCTCCCCCAGTCCCTGGCAACCAGCACGATGCTTTCTGTCTTTATGATTTTGACCACTCTAAGTACTTTATATGAGTGGAATTATACAGTCATTTTCTTTCTATGACTGACTCATTTCACTTAGTGTAATGAGCTCAAGGTGCATCCATTTGTAGCATATTGCAGAATTTTCTCCCCTTTTTAAGTTTCAATAATATTTCATTGTGTGTATATATCACATTTTGCTTATCTACTCTTCAGTCGATGAATGTAGTTGGGCTGCTTCCATGTTTTAGCTACTGTGAATAGTGTGGCTGTGAACATGGGTGTACAGTTATTTCTTCAAGGCCCTGCTTTTATTTCTTTTTGTATATATACTCAGAAGCGAAATTGCTAGATTGTAAGATAATTCTATTTTTATTGTTTTGAGAAACCACCATACTGTTTTCCACAGGAGCTACACCATTTTATATTTCTGCCAGTAGTGCACAAGGCTTCCAGTTTTTCACATCCTTGCCAGTGCTTATTATTTTCTTTTTTTTTTTTTAAATAACCATCTTAATGGTTATGAGATGGTATTGTACTTTAGTTTTTTGGCCACCTCATGGAAGAGTTGACTCATTGGAAAAGACTCTGATGCTGGGAGGGATTGGGGGCAGAAGGAGAAGGGGACGACGGAGGACGAGATGGCTGGATGACATCACTGACTCGATGGGCGTGAGTCTGAGTGAACTCCTGGAGCTGGTGATGGACAGGGAGGCCTGGCGTGCTGTGATTCATGGGGTCGCAAAGAGTCAGACACGACTGAGCGACTGCACTGAACTGAACTGAATGATTGTGGACACTGAGCATCTTTTCATGTCATTTCATGTTGGTAATTCACACCTTTGGAGAAATGTCGTTTCAAGTCCTTTTCTCAATTTTGAGTCATGCTGGTTTGTTGTTGTTGTTGAGTTGTAGGGTAGTTCTTATGTATTGTGGATATCAGTTTCTTATCAGATATATGATTTGCAAGTATTTTATCCTATTCTGTGGGTTGCTTTTTTATTCTATGCATAGTATCTTATGCACAAAATTTTTAATTTTCATGAAGTCAAATTTGTTTTTTAATTTCTCTCTACATGTGCCTTTGGTGTCCGCCTGTCCAAGAAATCATTGTGAAATTCAATGTCCTGATGCTTTAGTGCTTTGTTATTTCTAAGAAAGTCTTACATTTAGGTTCTTGATCCATTTTCAGTTAATTTTTGTATATGGCATTAAGTGTGTGGACCAGTTTCCCCAGTACTCATTTGTTCAAAAGACTTACTTTTTCCCCACTGAATGGTCTTAACACCCTTATCAAAAATCATTTGAGCATATATGTGCGAGATTATTTCTAAGCTCTCTTTCACTAGTCTGTGTGTCTGTCTTTATGACAGTGGTGCACTGTTTTGATTACTGTCTCATTCCAGTGAAATTTTGAAATCAGGAAAGGTGAATTCTCTAGTTTTTCTCTTCTTTTTCAAGATTTTCTTGGCTAGTCGAGGTCCCTTGAAAGTCTATGTGAATTTTAATATACTTTTTTCTCTCTTTGTGAAAAATTCTTTGGGATTTTGATAAGCGTTGCATAGATGGCTTTGGGTAGTATTGACATTTTAGCAATTTTAAGTCTTTTAGAATATTAATGTGAGATTTGTTTCCATTTATTTATGTCTTCTTTAATTTCTTTCAGCAGTGTTTTATTGTTTTCATTGTACAAGCCTTTAACCTCCTTGGTTAAGTTATTTCCTAAGTATTTTGTTCTTTTTTATGCTATTGTCAATTAAGTTATTTTTGTAATTTTCTTTTCAGTTTGTTCATTGTTTGTGTATAGAAATGCAACTGACTTTAGTCTTTGTATCTTTTTTTGCTGAATTCATTTATTACTTCTAACAGTTGTTTTGGTGGAGACTGTAGGGTTTTCTACATAGAAGACCACATTATCTGCAAGCAGAGATAATTTTATTTTATCCTTTTCAGTTTGAGTGCCTTGTATTCTTTTTCGTAATTGCTCTCACTTGAGCTTTCAGTGCTATAGCCAATAGAAGCGATGAAAGTGAGCATTCTTACCTTGTTCCTGATCTTACAGGAAAAGCTTTTAGTCTTTCACCATTGAGTACGTTGTTTTCTGTGAGCTTTTCATATATGGCTTTATTATGTTGAGATAGTTTCCTTCTGTTCCTATTTGAGTGTTTTTTTATCATGAAAGGATGTTGAATTTTGTAAAACACTTTTTATGTGTAAGTTAAGATGATCATGTGAGTTTTTCCTTCATTTTGTTGATGTGGCATATTACATAAATTTTTGTATGCTATGCCCTCCTTAGTTTTAGGAATAAATTCTACTTGTCATGGTATATAATATATTTACTGTGGAGTCATACAGTTTAAAATAAAAATGTGATTATATATTCTTTATTAAAATAATGTTACTTGTTTTTAAAGAGATCACAATGATTTAACTGTTGCCTTTTTGGATTGGGGTTGCATTTCTTTTTTAAAATGTCATTAAAAATTAACTAGAAAAAAATTAACAGATCTTATTGGTATGGGAAGAGACTTGCAATTTATTATCTTTTTTTAATGATCATTTGAGTATAGAAAGAGAGGTGATGAAAATTATAAGATGGAGGTATATTGGAACTTATGTGTTATCCTTATTATGGAAAAATCAGGTAGCTTTCCTCAATATAGTGGCAGATCAGAAAAGTACAACTTTTTATGTAGTTAATCCTCATATAGGGAGCTCCAGGAGTTACCTGTTGAGAAAAGTCAAGTATTTATAAGAATTCTTCTTTCTTAAAAAATGTATGTAAAAAGAACAAAAGTTGGGCATGAAAAGTCAATTTAAACTTTCTTGAATGAATATTTGGGATGAAAATGATAGAAACTGTCATTCTGCCTTGGGGAAATTAAATTAGTAATGTGAAAGATTAGTTTATTTAGTGGTAACAAAAAGCTATTTGAATATTTACAAGGAATATCTAGTTCATTATGTGCTATAGAAATAAAAATATTTTGAGCAAAATGTCATGCTTAGATTCAGAAAATGTTGGTTTCAATTTCAACTCCAAAGCCTGAACACTGAAAAAAGAGTCAGTGCAACTTTGAACTGTTCTCATGTTTCTGCGTATCTTTAGATAAATTACATAACTTTTATAGTCTCTGTTGGATAAGTGGTATGCTATATTATGTTCTCAGGGAACATTTCAGAAATAGATGAAACATTTTAGGCAGAGACAGAGCATTTTAAAGATGTTCATGAGAGAATATTTGTTCACTGGGCAGATTCAACACAGAGTCAAAGATGATACTGTGCTCAGAAGTTCTTCAGAATTTGAGCTCTTTTGTGAGTGTCTTATTAATTCTGAGCACAGAATATTACTACTTGCTGAATGAGCACCATTGCATCTGTGGATTCTTCAAGCTTGTCAGGGCAAGAAGTAGGAAGAAGTTAATTTTCTGAAATCATGAGAAACAACTTTTTTTTTTTTTTTTGGTAAATAGGAAAATAGCGACCTGGAGAGGTGAGGTGATATGAGTTAGTCACACAGCTGTCTGGAGACGTGTTATATATATAGTGCTCATTTTACTCATCATCCTGCCTCTCTTCCTCCAGGGATCATTGCTTGATCTTAGAGTTGAAATAAATGGCTCAATTTAAAATCGTTTATTTGTAAAACTCAGTTTTAGTTTCTCTTTCAACTGATTTTAAGTTAAAACAGGTTCCTATTGAAAGGGTATGAGATATGATCTTCATTTTTAAACAGACGCTAATATGCTAAAATATAGCTAAAATATGCTAATATTAAATATATAGCTAGAAAAATCTAGCACATTATTTTTTATTTTTCAACAACCTTAAAATTTTTATGTGGATTAAGTTAAAATGTATAATATTAAATAAGACCCAAAGTTTTACAAACTTTAGATAAATTTGGACCTTGGATTTCTGGGTTAAAAATCTAAGTACTCTAAAATGTTGATTATATTCTGCTCTTGAGGATTTCACTTAATAGTCATATTTACAGGTAAAATTGGTCAAGTTCAGAACTAGTAAACAGTTTTCTTTTTTTAAATTTTGGCTGCACTGCACAGCAGGAGGATGTTAAGTGTCCTGACCAGGGACTGAACCTGTGCCCCCTGCCGTGGAAGTGCAGAGTATTAACCACTGAACCTCCAGGCAAGTCCCTGTTTTTCTTTTTTTTCATGAGCACTACTAAACCTAGAAAATTAGCAAACAAAACAAAGCAAAAACCCTTATTCAGTATACTCTTTTGGAAATGTAATAATTTAAAATAAAAGTAAAAATCAAACATAATTATTTACTTTTGCGTATTTGATATACAGGCTTGTTGAGAGAGACTGTTTAAGACACACGAAGTGGTTTTAGGTTATACAGGTAGTATACCTTTTTGTCTAAATGTTTTGTTCCTGGAACATTTTCTACTCATTACTTTATACTAACTTCATCCTGATTTCCTAAAGTCTCTAGCCCTTTAGGACGAGGGAGATACCTATTGAGAGGTGATTCTCTAAGATCTCTTATGCTTCAGCGCATCTTCTGTATTTCCATAACAACAGAGGGCAGGTTTCCTTACTGTCCAGGATAATCAAGATAATCTCTCCTGGGAAAAGATGGGATATTTTTGCTTGCAACTCCTTTAAAATACTGACAGTTCCTAGGTTTCAGCTTTCTTCTTCTGTAATGTAACCCGCTGTGTGTGCAGCGTCACCTGGCTTTCCTTGTATTGCCCTTTAGGAATTGGAGCTTGGGGAACCAGTGCAAAAGATGATACACTGGCTACAGCTGTTGTTTTGAGTAGTAAACTTCTCTTTGTTTCTGACCCAGGGGTATCATATTTTCTGCCAGGATTATCTGATACTGGCTCACTAACACAACCTATTGATAAAACAAAATTGAGTTTATTGCTTACTGTGGTAAATGAGAATACCACCTTGACAGATATTTGATAATGCCTTAAAAGGGCAAAGTCAAGGTAAGAATTTTAGAATTTGAAGTTTGATTTTATTTGAGTCTTACAATGGTGATGATGGAGCTTGATTAATACTGAGTAAGTATCATGAATATCAATACAAAAATTCAGAATTGATCAAAATAGCAATGCAAGGATTTAAAAAACTGTTGATGCTTTCTGTTGGAGTCTTGATGAGTCTTTTGTGAAATTTCTGTAATGAACAATCAAGTTATGTTCCCACAAGAATCTCCTGAAATAGTAGGGTATGCTAATGAAGACACTGGACTAGTAAAGCCAGGCTCCTGTACACAAAGAGGTGTGTGTGTGTATGTGTGTAGCTGTTTTAGTTTCCTAGGGATGCTATAACAAATTGCCGCATAATTAGTGACTAATTAGTCACTTAAAAGAATAGCCTCTAGGGGAAGAATTCTTTCCTCTTTTCGAGCTTCTGGTATTTTTAAGCGATCTTTGGTGTTTCTTGGCTTGTGGCAGCGTACCTTTAATCTCTACCTCCGTCTTCACATGGTGGTCTTCCCTCTGTGTGTGCGTGACTCTTTGTTACTCTATGGACTGTAGCCTGCCAGGCTCCTCTGTCCATGGGGTCCTCCAGGCAAGAATACTGGAATA
Source organism: Neotragus moschatus (assembly GCA_006410615.1). NCBI lineage: Eukaryota > Metazoa > Chordata > Mammalia > Artiodactyla > Bovidae > Neotragus > Neotragus moschatus. Next base: position 53,294 of record SJYA01001547.1, on the reverse strand, counting down.
GGTTGCCGTTGTCTAGGGGATCTTCCCTCTGTATCTCTGTCCAAATTGCCTTCTTTTTATAAGGATACCAGTCGTTGGATTAGAGCCCACCCTAATCCAGTACGACCTTATGTTACCTTGATTACATCTGCAGAGATCCTGTTTCCAAGTGGGGTCAAACTCACATGTTCCAGTGGTTATAAATTTGAGGGGTGGGTAGTATTAAATTCTTTGGAGATGATATGGTTTCAGTTCTGTGTTCAGTCTGTGTGTGGCTAGATGCTTTTGGTTCTCAGTAGCCATGAAACTCACAGTTCATTGCTTTGCATGCATGTAGGTTAAAAATCTCAGGCTCGTCAGAGTTGTTGACAACAGCATGGTACATTGTGGAAGGAATACCAGTATGGAAATCAAGATGCTTTGGTGCTAGTTTCTGTCCAGTTAGTCAGTCAGTTTGGTTGCTCAGTCGTGTCCGACTCTTTGTGACCCCATAGACTGCAGCATGCCAGGCCTTCCTGTCCATCACCAACTCCTGGAGTTTACTCAAACTCATGTCCATTGAGTCTGTGATGCCATCCAACCATCTCATCCTCTGTCAACCCCTTCTCCTCCCTCCTTCAATCTTTCTCAGCATCAGGATCTTTTCAAATGAGTCAGTTCTTTGCATCAAGTGACGGTGGAGAGTTCTGACAAAATGTGGTCCGCTGGAGAAGGGAATGGCAAACCACTTCAGTATTCTTGCCTTGAGAACCCCATGAACAGTATGAAAAGGCAAAAAGATAGTTTCTGTCCGGCTGTTAACTATAATAGCTTGGAAAAGTTACGGTCTTCTCCAGCTGTTAGTTTCTCAATGGATGAAAGGGGAGGTTTGAAAGAAGAGAGTAGGAATGTATCTCTGAGGGCCTTTCTAATTCTCAGGTTCTAAAGTTCTGTAATTGTTGAGTGTCTGCAGTATACCTTATTGATATTAGTTTTGTTGGAGTGACAAAATTAAAAAAAGAAATAGAGAATGCTTTAAGTGCTGATCTGATGTATTCTGACACGTGAATATAGCCTTATTTATGTTTTGTTTGCTTGAGTTAAAATCATTAGTGAAGATATTGGGTAAACATGGAATTAGTCCATTCTAGTCCATTCCATTCTCTCTGACTTACTATATTTTATTTTTCAGTCTGAATGTTGTATTTAGAATAGAGACATTCTTCAGGTCAGTTAATTCATTTAAAGTTAGAAAAATGTTTTGTTGCTCTACTCTCTCAGCTGAGTTCAGAAAATGAAATAACCTTTTCTGAAGCAAGCATGATGTAGACTATGGATGTATTTGATTCCTTTTGTGACTCACAGTCTTCACTTTCTATGTAGTATTTATTTTTTTGATTTTTGGATGCTTGAAAATCTAGAAAATTTCTTTCCCCTCTTCCCCAGCTACTCCTACAATTCCGTAGGAAAAAAAGCAAGGAAGGAAGACCATGTTGAACATATTTTCCTTCTTTTAAATTTTCTTTATTCTTTGACTAGTATAGGCCTATTCACATGATCTGTTTCTCCTTGTGTTTGCTTTGGCAGATTGTGTCTTTTAAGGAATTGGTCCATTTCTTCTAAGTTAGCAAATTTGTGGGCATAGAATTATTCAAATATTTCTTTATTATCCTTTTAATATCTGTAGGATTGCTAGTGATGGCCCGTCTTTCATGTCTGATATTAGTAATTGACTTCATCTCTCCTTTTCTCCTTAGGAAGCTTGGTTAGGAGTTTATTCATTTTATTGATCTTCTCAAAGAACCAGCTTTTAGTTTTGTTGATTTTATTGTTTACCCTGTTTTCAGTCTCACTGATTTCTGCCCTGATTTTTATTATTTATTTTCTGTTGCTTATTTTGAATTTAATTTTTTTCTTTTTCTTGTTTCCTAAGGCAGAAACTTGAGTAGTCAACTTTACTTTTTTAATTTAAATGTATGCATCTAGTGTTAAGTTTCTTTCTGAGAGAGGAAATGTACTATGGTATTTGCTGTATCCCACAGATTTTTATGCTTTATTTTCATTTTTATTTAGTTAAAAAATTTAAAAAAATCCTCAACACTTTGATTCATGTATCATTTGTATATGTTGTTAATATCTACATACTTGGGGGATTTTCTGGCTGTCTACTGTTATTAATTTCTAGCTTAATTTCATTGTGGTCTGAGACCATATTTCATTTGATATCTGTTCTTTTAGATTTGTTAAGGTGTATTTCCTAGCCCAGAATATAGTCTGCTTGGTGAATGTTCCCTCTGAGCTTGAGAAGAATGTATATTCTGCTGTTGTTGAATGAAGTAGTCTATAGATGTCAATTGTGTGCTGTGTTCACTTATGTCTAACTCTTTGCAAGACCGTGGACTATAGCCCACCAGGCTCCTCTGTCTTTGGAATTTTCCAGGCAAGAATACTGGAGCAGGTTGCAATTTACTGCTCCAGGGATTCTTCCCAACCCAGGCATTGAACCCATGTCTCCGTGTCTCCTGCATTGGCAGGGGCATTCTTTACCACTGTGCTATCTGGGAAGCCTCTATGGATGTCAGTTAGATCCAGTTAATTGATGATGCTGTTCAGCTCTGTGATATTCTTACTGGTTTTCAGCCTGTTGGTTCATTTACTGATAGTGGGGTATTGAAATCTTCAGATATAATAGTGAATTAATATATTTCTTTTTGCAGTTCTACTAGTTTTTATCTCAAGTATTTAGTTCTCTTGTTAGCTGCATATATATAAGGATAGTAATATCTTCTTGGAGAATCAACCCTCTATCATTATATACTGTCTCTCCTTATTCTGGAAATCTTCCTTGCTTTGAAGTCAGCTCTTTCTGTTTTCTTTTGGTTAGTGTTAGCATAGTGTATCTTTCTTTATCCCTTTTCCTTCAGTACATCTATGCCTTTATAAGTGGGTTTTTGCAGACAACATATAGTTGCATCTTGCCACTCTGAATCGGTGTATGTAGATCACTGACATTTAAAATAATTATTGATATACTTGTTAGTATTTACCATATTTTAAATGTTTTTTATTCCTTGCTCTAGTTCTTAGTTTCTTTTTTTTTTTTTTCTTTTTAAATTTTTTTGGCCTTCCACTCTGTTTCTGCTCTCTCTCATTTTTATTGAGCATTTTATATGGTTCCATTTTCTATCCTGTTATAGCATATCATTATATTTCTTAAGAAACTTTTTTGAATGGTTGCCTCAGAGTTAACATTTATACATTTCTAGTTAATTCAAGTTCATTTTCAAATAATACTGCACTACTTCATGGATACACAAGTACCTTAGAGCATTCTCAGTTCCTTTCTCCTATCCTTTATAGCATTTCTGTCATTCATTTAACTTTTCTATAAGCTGTGATCACAAAATATATGGTTTTGAACACATTATTTCTTAGATTAAGAATAAGAAAAATAAGAGTTTTAGTTTTGCCTTTATATATTGCTTTTCTTATGCTCATCATTTCTTTATATAATCCATGTTTCTTGCCAGAATAATTTTCTTTCTGTCTGAAGAACTTGTTTTTACATTTCTTGCAAGGCAGATCAGTAGGTTTTCAGTTTTCTCAATTTTTGTCTGAGAAGGTTCCCCCCCTCCCCAACTTTTGAAGGATAATTTTGTTGGGTACAGAATTCTAGGTTGGTGTTTATTTCACTCATTTTGTTTGCATGGTTTCTGAAGAGAAAGTTCAATGTAATTCTTATTTTGCTTCTTTGTAGATAAAGTTTATTTTTTTTTTCGCTCTCTGTTTTTTTTCTCTTCTTTTTTTTTGTTGATTTACACATCTGTTTTTCTGTAGTTTTAATATATGCCTAGGTGGTTTGGTTTTTATTACTAAAGACATTTTTGTTTTCTGTTACATTGTTGTTGATTTGTAACATTTCCTATTGATCTTTTCTTAGAGTTTCCATGTTCTGCTTTTATTACCCATTTGTTCTTACATGTTGTTCACTTTTTCCATTAGAGCCCTTTGCATATTTGCCATAGCCTTTTTTTAACCCATTGCTAATTCTAAAACCTCTGCTATATGAGTCTGGTTTTGAGCATGCCTTGTTTCTTCAGATTGTGTTTTTTTTTGCCTTTACAATGCTTTGTAATTTTTTGTTGCTATCCAAACATGGCATATTAGATAAAAAAGGGCAGGTAAATAGATCTTTCAGTTCCGTTCAGTCACTCAGTCGTGTCCGGCTCTTTGTGACCCCATGAATCACAGCATGCCAGGCCTCTCTGTCCATCACCAACTCCCAGAGTTCACTCAAGCTCATATCTATCAAAATAGATCTTTAGGGTGAGGCTTTATGTTTATCTGACTAGGATGCCATGCCGTGCATATGTGTTCAATTGTGTCTGACTCTTTGCAACCCAATGGACTGTAGACTGCCAGGCTCCTCTGTCCGTGAGATTTTCCAGTCAAGAATATTGGAATGGGTTTCCATTTCCTCTTGGGATCTTCCTGATCCGGGATTCCAACCCTTGTCTCCTGCATTGGCAGGTGGATTTTTTTACCACACCTGGAAAGCCTGTATTTGGTGTCGGAGGCTAACATTTCTTGCAGTGTCCTTATTTTGGCTTGTTCTTTTGTCTTTGGGTTATGTAGAGAATCTTTAAATGGGGTCTCAGACTTTGAAGTTCTTTTTACCTGTAACACTCTGTTATTGTATAGAATTGTACTGATATAGAGGTAAGGTGGTTGGGAGTTCTGCGGTATTGTGATTAGGTCTCAGTTTTTTAGACCTGATTTGTGTATCTCTTCTGTTCTTTGAAGGCTGGAGGGAGCTGGAGTTAGGTAAGGTACTTCCTGGTAGGCTAAGTTCTATTAAAATAATTTTCTTTTCAGACTGTCCTTTTTAAGAAGAACAGAAAGCTTTGGGTATATTTTAAGAATTATTATGTCTCCCTTCCCCCTGCTGGAAATAAAGAAACTTTTCTCAGATTATCACAGTTGAAAACCTGGTAGGGCTCCTGGAGGTAAAACTCGAGAAACTGTTGGGGCCTTTCAAAGACTGAGCTATCTCACGGTTTTTCATTCTAAGCTAGTCTACACTGAGTCTCCAGCAGTTTGTCATTTACTGTTTATAGTGTTCCTACTGATACTGGCTCCAGCTGAAGATTTATCTTCCCAGGCTTTGCTTCTTGCACAGTGTGATTTTCTGTGTCTACCTGTCTCTGTAGTTTTCAGGCTAGAGGTTTGCCCTCTGGCTTCAATTCCCTGATTAATTTAAGAAGAGTGGTTGATTTTCATTTTTTCTCTTCAGCTTTTTTATTGCTATAAGGACACGTGTGATGAATTTCAAGTTCTTTACATGTTGGACCTGACTGAAGGTTATTTTTGAATCTTCCTGACAATTTAGTAATGGTAAAGACTTGGTACAATACTCTTTGTCTGATTTGGCAGTATTACTCATTTGGAATGTGATTTCCTTCTGGAATCATGTTTGCATATTTTGAGATCATGTATTGTAACTTGCAAGGATGAGTAAAGAACTTTTCCTGAGGGAAGTTAATATTAGGACTGATTTTCGTTATTGGTAAGATGGCTCGTTCTGAGCCCATTTACTGTTACTCTGCAAATTTGGTTCGGAGGCAACAGCAGCCTTTGTTTCCTGTGTTGATAGAGTTTCATTTTTATACCTTACAAAAAATATCTGATTTTACAGTCTGTTTCAGAATAAGGTCATGTCGAGTTATACCAATTTGCACTCTGATAACTATACTGATGATTCTAAGAGTGGTTATTAAAATCTTGTACTGATATTTTTGTATTCATGGAACCAATTAATTGGATGACCTATTTATGTTGAATGTCTTAATTTAATTAGATTTCTCACTAATTATTTTTATGAGTAGAATAAGATAATGTTAAGATATCTTGGTAGAAATTGAGATATAAAAAGAAATTGGTTTAAATTATACATAAAATGTAGTTTATTTTCTTTTGCAAAAAGAAAAATTTTTTCATATTAAAAAATTACTCTGTTAGAGAAAATTTAGACAACTTTTTCTTAAAGTAAAAGAATCACTTTTAATCCCACTAGTGTAACATGATTGTAGTTACAGGTGGAGGTATGTACCTTCTAGTACTTTTTTGTATATAGACTTTTTTACATAGTTGTGATCACAATTTATTTTTAAATGTGTGCTTTTCTTTTTGCAGTTAGTAGTGTATTCTCTCATTCTGCAGCATTGTGTTTCAAAAATAATATTTTTTCATTGAGTAAGGTATTATTAGATTGATCAGACTGACAGTTTATTGTATCTATTGCTGTCATGAACTGTATGTACATGTAGCTTTTCCATGCTTTAGCTTTTCTCTGTGCTATTTCCTTACCTAGATTTTCAGAAGTCTCAGTTTCTCTTTCTTCCTTTTAAGGAGTATTTTATATATTTCATGTGCTCTCCCACAGTGCTAATTAGTTTTTACAAAAATGGATTTTTTTCTCATATGATCCAAAAGCAATGCTTTCAGACTTAAACTGCCACAGTGATTCACACAGTTTTATTCTAAAAAGTTGAAAAATTTCAACCTAATGATAAAATGATCTCCTAGATATGTCAAATTTGGTATTCTAGACTCCCACCCTTAGGTTGTATTAATAAATTGTCTTTATTCAAATAATTTAATATTTTACAAATTGGATTTTTCCTTTCCTCATATTTATGGGTTTAATATGATTTCTGTGTCAGGATTCCTTATTAGATTTTCTGTGATCTTCTGACTTTTCCTCTGTCCTGTCATTTGTGTTTAGAGCTCAGTTGGGTCTAGTCATTTGAATGGAAAGTCAGTACTCAGAGAAACTTACAGAAACTTCTGCTGAGTCTGATGATTCTGAACTTACCTAATTCTTTATACACAATCTTTAGCAGCTTCTCAGCAACCATTAGTTAATTTTCATTGTAAATTATACACTAGATTATTGAGTGTTTTTTAAATGGGAAAATTGTTAATTGAACTTTTACTCTCTTGAGTGCCCAAGACAACTGCATGGATAAGATACAAATTAAAGTCTTGAGGCAAAAGTCCATGCAGTTATGCCAAACAGGGAACTATGCTCATATAAAAGATGCTTTGTGAACATAGGGAGAGAGTAATGCTGTCCCCAGAGTGGAAAAGTGAGGAATTTGAGAATGACACCTGAAGGAAGTGACAGTTGAGTTATGGCAGAGATATTTTTAAAGCTAAAATTCAAGTATCTGTTCTCCAAAATTTCTTCAACTCTAGACTTATCTGGCGAATTTACAGTGTACCATAGCATTCAGTTACAGATCTATACCAAGAGAAGTACTGCTTCTAGTAAGGACCCTGATACCTTGCGTGGTTTTCCTTGGCATATCATGCTTGCTGGTAATACTGCGATGACTGCTAGGCTGCCGCTGCCGCTGCTGCAGCCGCCTCTTCCGCTGCTCTCACTGGGTTGCTCCTACAGTGCGGTTTCCAATGCTGCTGCTCTTACTCCTCCTCTGCCTTCTACCACTGTCCTGCTGCTGCTCCCTGCACTACTACTTTACCAGGCGATACTTGCTTTTACCAAAGGACAACTTTATGCTCCTTACAGATTTAAGGTGGGAGGTTAGATCATGTTTTAGGTACAGTTTTCAAGAGAAAAAAGGGATTATTTTCATAAAAACTTAAAATTACCCCCATTTTCAAGAAGTATTCTGGTAATTACAAGTTCTGCTTATGAATGGTTATCCCGTGTTTCCCCTTTCTTTATGTTTCTTGGTAAGTATTATGTTATGCATGACAGTATGATTGAACTTTTACGACTAGATTTATTCCAAATAAAAATCAACCTAAATGTGAAGCATTTCTCTAGTTAAATGTATGCTTTTGTTGTTGTTGTTATTGTATTCCTGGGGATTCTGATTATTTCTCTGAGCATTCAGGTCAATCGGTATTTCTAAGGTGAGTTCTAGGGTGTTTATAGGGAGAGTTCTAGGTGTTTGTAGGGTGAGTTCTAGAATTTCTATAGAGAGTATAAGCTATATAGTAAGACAGGTGTGGTCTGATTCCTGATTTGGATTTGCTAGCTGTGCTTGGATAGTTAAATTAGATGCTGAGTTTCCAAATCTGTAAGACGTGGATAAATAATAATACAGAGTCTTTAGCACAGTGCCTAGTGTATGCATGAAGTAATGACTCAATAAATGTTAACTGTTATTATTGTTAACTGAATAGGCATTCCTTAAGTTTCAAGCCTCAAATGTATGGACCTTGGAGAATATAAATATTAATATCTTGGGGCTACTTCGAGCCAAGACTAAATTTTAGGAAGCACATTTTTATTTATTCATAAAGAGTGTTTTTTTTTGGCATTTTTTAACTTTAGCAAAGTACGTAAGATAATTCTTTTTATTTCTTTGCATATATATATTTTATAGAGAAGATTGCTTTTAGAATGACCAGTTCTCATGTGCCTTTCTGACATGAAGCTAATCTAGGGTCTACAGATTTTGTTAAAAAATTTTCAAAGAACCTTAATATTGTAAAACAGTAGTACAGAACACTTAGCACAGTACAGAAGAACAGGCTCTTGGTTTATGTTTGAATTCTGCCATAGGATGAGACCATAGGTTGTATAGGTTTCCCTGTGATGTGTGTATGTATGTGTGAAGTTGCTTCAGTTGTGTCCGACTCTTCACGACTCCGTGGACCATAGACTGCTAGGCTTCTCTGTCCATGGGATTCTCCAGGCAAGAATACTGGAGTGGGTTGCCATCTCCTCCTCCAGGGGGATCTTCCTGGCCCAGAAATCAAACTTGCATCTCTTATGTCTCCTGCATTGGCAGGTGGGTTCTTTACCAATAGCCCCACATGGGGAGCCCCTTCCTGTGATGTAGGTATTATATTATAGCAAGAGTTGATGAGAGAACCTTTTCACAGCTTCTAGTCCGCATAAGTTGACTCAGTTGGCAACTTCAGAGTAGTCTGAACTGTGTTGCCAAACTGTAGGGAGAGATGTCTGTTTTTGTTTTTTAAGTTCTTTATTTAAAAAGTACCTTACTTTAGGTGTTATCAGTGATACCTGATGAAGGCAGCAGAAAAGTCAAGAGACAGATGTAGTCAAATCTAGATCCTCTCTCTCAAAATCTTTTCAGTCAGGAGTTCTAGGTTCTAGAATCAGGTTTGTAAAATATTGAGGGACCTTCTAAGGGAGCCCACTGATAGTCAAATGATTGATATCTTTGTCTTTCTTTCTTGGGCAGTGGAGGTTGGAAATGCATTCAGGGTCATGAAACCTTTTTTTGTATGATTAATGTTCTGAAAAGAAATATTCCACCTTCTACCCAGATAGTGTTTCTCTTGGATACTTATATTTTTAGAACAATTATGTTACTGTGTTTTTAAGTTCTGAGTTCCTGACTTGGAATATGGTATAGACAGTTGCAGAATAGGCAAGTCTTACTTAAAAAGTATTTATTACTTCCTGTGCAACCAAGTAGTACTAGTGCCTAATGTATACAGATCTGTATACTATTGTATATAGATACATTCTTAAAAATGCTAGGAGAGTTATCTTTTGGTTATAGTTTAATTTACTGATACACTGTATAGTTTTGAGATTTTAAGAAAGTGCTACTTTTTTAAATGAGAAAGGAGATAGCTTAAAAATAAGTTTCTTTTAAACACCAATAAATTACTTGACAGTTTGATTTATTGTGATTGAGGGTTTTTAGTTGATCTAATTTTAGATTCTAGAGAATGCTTTACAAAAATACCTGGTTAGTCAATTAGTACAGTGGTGGACTTTCCTGGTGGTCCAGTGGTTAAGACTCTCTGCTTCCACTGCAGTGGGCACGGATTGGATCACTAATCGGGGAAGTTCTACATGCTTCGGGGTATAGCCAAAAAAAAATTAATACAGTGGTATTTTTCATACATATTGTTAAAAATCAGAATTTGTGGAGTGATAGGGGTCGCTAAGAGTTGAACACGACTGAGCAACTTTACTTTCACTTTTCACTTTCATGCATTGGAGAAGGAAATGGCAACCCACTCCAGTGTTCTTGCCTAGAGAATCCCAGGGATGGGGGACCCTGGTGAGCTGCCGTCCGTGGGGTTGCACAGGGTCGGACATGACTGAAGCGACTTAGCAGCAGCAGCAGTGTTATACAGTGACGCTTTATCAAGGAGACTGTATTAGTAGGCAGCGTCAGATAAGCTTTTCCTGACCACTCAGACTAAATATCTTGTAACTTTTTGTCATATTATCTTATGTATAAGAGTCTTGTTTCCCTTGTGTATATATGTATGTGTGTGTGTGTGTGTGTGTGTTTGTATTTAGTGATTATTTTCATGCTGGAATGAAAATTCAATGAGAAACCTTTTTTTCTTTTTCATGAAAACCTTTATTAAGTGCCTAAATGCACATGGCCTGAACTATGTATGTGCAGTTTAAGGCCTGAGTGCTTTGCTGAAGCCAAGAAAACCGTTAGCCTTTATCCTGTTTGCAGAGCGTCTACTGTTCATAGTTGGGTCAGTCCTATGGCATGCAAAGGAGAAGATAAATATCCCAGAGCAAGATTATGCTGAAGTGGAATAATACCGGGGGTATGGACACTGAGCCATCCCTTCTAGTTAACCCCTTGGAATATAACCTGAGCACCTAAATTATAGCTTCTGACTCATAGTGGGTAGTCAATAAGTATTGATGGTGGATGGAGGATTTTCTTTTCTCTCTCTCTCTTTTTTTTTTTTTGAGGGAGGAGTAGCAGGGTCAGATTTGAGTGCAATATAAATAACTTGAATTCATTTTCATAAAGACTGTGCCAGGAAAACATATCTGCTTACTAAAGAATACATTTAACAATTTAAAAATGAAGAATTAAGAACTCCTTAGTTTTAAGGCTTGCTGATTTTCATCATTGTAACTCTTAAAGGAAAATATAAATTGTGATAATTAAATTGAGAATTCAAGAGAAATTTTGGTTGATGAAGTGATAATACATTTGTGATAAAAGTTATAAATATAATTAAAATTTTAGAAAAACTTGAATACCATGAAATCACTGAAAAAAAAATTAAAGGAAAAATCTCTGAGGCAGACCTTTATTCTAGAATCTGGAGGAAAAAAGAAGTATAAAGTAGACTTTAAATAGGATAAAGATTGCCGGAGCAGGCCAGTCTGAGGCTAAATGTTGTCAGCCAGGAAAAATGCCCTAGAACAGATGTTAGATGGAGGAACCCAGAAGTAAAACCTGCAAGCTGCTGTTGAGTTAGATTGTATTGGATCCATCATGGACTCTCCTTGTTCAGTGCAGTCTTCTATGTCCAACACAGTGTCTGGCATTTAGTATTCTCTGCATAAAAATTTTTCCTGAGAACTGCATTCATATGTAGGTAGCAAATTCCTGAGAGCTGATTTCAGACATTTTAGAAGTATCTTTAATGCCAGATTGTGGTAGATTTTTACCCATATATAATTTTTTAAAAATTCTTTTAACCTTTTAGGGCAAAGGATCAGAATTTGTGCCTATGGCTCTTGCTAATACAGTTGACCCTTGAACAGTGCAGGGGTCAGCAGCACTGACTGTCCCCGCCCCGAAAATATCGTAAATTTACATTGTCTGTTTACAAGATAAACCTAAATTGTCTGTCAGATACTAAGACTAGACATCAAAAAATGAAAAGATAATATGAAAGAAATATTTATAGCTATAACAGTTCATGCACTGATAACAAGGAGGTAGCAATGTGATTGCTTTATTATAGCCTAGTATAATTGATATGATTGCTTTGTAGTAGCCTAACCTAACACTAATGAATGAATCATTGTAAAATTTTTATGGCATGCAGTGTTTCAGTCATATTCATAATACATTATTAGAAACATTGTTACATTAAAAACACCGTACTTACTTGTGATGATAAGCAGTTTCTCCAATTATGACAGAGCGTTTTGCTCTATGGTAATGTAATTGTTTGAAAGCAAAGTTGTAAAACAGTAAGAAATTAACGCATTATTAATTTTGAATACCACTTACCTTATGCTTGTATAAGAACAGGCTATCCGCTTCAAGGCTATCCACTTCATTCCAAGTTTCGCATTTGATGTGTTACCCAGTGAATACTTGGGTGATAATGATACAAGAAAATCTCATACAGTTCTTGCTGTGTAGTTACTAAATTTTTCAAAGGAAGACCATACATATGCATTAGATGAGTTTGTTAACTGTACAGCATGATTAGCATTTACTGTTTAAGTGGAAGTGGATCATAAGAAAGGTCTTCATCCTTGTTGTCTTCACACTGAGTAGGCTGGTGAGGAAGAGGAAGATAAGAAGTTAGTCTTGCTGTCTCAGGGGAGGCAGAGGTGGAGGAGGTAGAAGGGGAGCAGGAGTGGCAGGCACTGGGTATAACTTTATGGAAAGATTTCATAATTTCTGTCTTTTTTGCTTTTTCATTTTTCTGAAACTTTCTGTATGGTACCCATCTTTCTACCATTTTGGGAAGATTCCCCTAGAGAAGGGAATGTCTACCTACTACAGTAGTCTAGCCTGGAGAATTCCATGGATAGTATAGTCCATGGGGTCACAAAGAGTTGGACATGACTGAGAGACTTTCACTTTCACTTTCCTGCCATTTGCTTTAATTTCAGTTCCTGTATCATAAAAGGGTCCATGTTGTAAAAAAGAAGTCAAAAGCAGTCTTGAATAATCAGACCTTATCCGCCAGACATTAGACTCTGTCTAATGTCAGTTTGTTTTCTCCACTCATTCTTCTATCTCTCTCTCTCTCTTTTAAATTGAAGTATAGCCCATTTACACTGTTGTGTGAGTTTCTGGTGTACAGCAAAGTGATTCAGTTTTATATATGCATTCTTTTTTGTATTCTTTTCAATTATGGTTTGTTATAAGATAATTGGATATAATTCCTATGCTATACAGTAGGACATTGTTGTTTATCTATTTTATATGTAGTTTTTTGTATCTGCTAATTTCAAACTCCTGATTTGTCCTCTCCCTCCCTATTCCTCTTGGTAGCCATAAGTTTGTTTTCTTTTTCTGTGAGTCTGTTTTCTAAATTATTACATTGGTATCATATTTTAGATTCCACATATAAGTGATGTCATGTGATATCTGTCTTTGTATGATAACCTCTCCATCCTTCCCTGTTGCTGCAAATGCCATTTTCATTCTTATGGCTGTGTAGAAAGTACATTGTGTTTTACACATTGTGTATCCTGGTAGCTCAGCAGTAAGAATCCACCTGCAAGGCAGGAGACACACAGAGATGCGGGTTTGATCCCTGGGTCAGGAAGATCTCCTGGAGAAGAGAATGGCAACCCATTGCAGTGTTCTTGCCAACAAAATCCCATGTACAGAGGAACCTAATGGGCTACAGTCCATAGGGTCGCTAAGAGTTGGACATGACTGAAGCGACTAAGCATGCACATGTATTTATACTTGCTTGCTTGCCAAGTCGCATCAGTCGTGTCCGACTCTGTGCGACCCCAGAGACGGCAGCCCACCAGGCTCCCCTACTCCTGGGATTCTCCAGGCAAGAACACTGGAGTAGGTTGCCATTTTCTTCTCCAATGCAGGAAAGTGAAAAGTGAAAGTGAAATCGCTCAGTCGTGTCCAACTCTTAGCGACCCCATTGACTGCAGCCCACCAGGCTCCTCTGTCCGTGGGATTTTTCCAGGCAAGAGTACTGGAGTGGGTGTGCCATCGCCTTCTCCAATATTTATACTACATCTTCTTTATTCATTTATCTGTTGATGGATATTTGGGTTACCTCAATGTCTTGGCTACCTCCATGTCTTGGCTATTGTAAATGGTGCTGCTGTGAACATTGGAGCACACATGTTTTCAAATTAGAATTTTCTCTAGACATATGCTCAGAAGTGGGACTGCTGGATCATATGGCAATTCTGTTTTTTAGTTTTCTGAGGAACTTCTGTACTGTTCTTTATAGTGGCTGAGCCAAGTTACATTTCCACCAACAGTGTAGGAGAGTTTCCTTTTCTCCACGCCATCTCCAGCATTTATCATCTGTTGACTTTCTGATGATGGCCATTCTGACTAGTATGAGGTGATGCCTCATTGAAGTTTTGATTGGCATTTCTTTAATAATTAGCAATGTTGAACACCTTTTCATATACCTATTGGCCACCTATATATCTTCTTTGGGAGAAGTATCTGATTAGGTCTTCTGCCTTTGATTGGGTTGCTGCTGCTGCTGCTGTTTTTGTTACTGAGTTGTATGAGCAATTATTTGTATATCTTGGAAATTAAGCCCTTGTTGGTCACATTGTTTGCAAATATTTTCTCCCAGTTTTAGGTTGTTTTATTTATGGTTTCTTTTGCAGTGCAAAAAGTTATAAGTTTGGTTATGTCCCATTTGCTAATTTTTTGCTTTTATTTCTGTTGCCTTGGGAGACTTATCTGAGAAAATGGTATTATGATTTATGTCAGAGAATGTTTTGCCTATGTTTTCTTCTAGGAGTTTTATGGTGTCATGTCTTGTATTTAAATCTTAAGGCCATTTCAAGTTTATTTTTGTGTATGGTTTGAGGGAATGTTCTAACTTCATTGATTTACATGTAGCTGTCCAGTTTTCCTAAACCTATTTACTGAAGAGACTGTCTTTTCTCCATTGTATATTCTTGCTTCCTTTGTCAAAAATTAATTGCCCATAGGTGTATGGGTTTATTTCTGGGCTCTCTAGTCTGTCCATTGATCCATATATCTATTTTTTGATTGGTGCCATACTGTTTTGGTTACTGTAGCTTAGTAGTATTGTCTGAAGTTTTAGGTGGGTTATGCCTCTAGCTTTGCTTTCTTTTTTTCAGCGTTGCTTTGACCGTTCTGGGTCATTTATGGTACTGTTTAAGTTTCAGGATTATTTGTTCTAGTTCTGTGAAAAATGTCATAGGTAATTTGGTAGGGATTGCATTAAGTTCGTAGATTGCTTTGAGTAGTATTCTAGTCTTCCTCATTGTCTGGTACTGATTCAGAAACACTCATCTCTGTCAAGTCATGTTCTTATTAATTGCTCTTGTTTTGTGTCTGTAAGCTCTTGAATTTCTCCAAAATCCTTATCTTGAAACTCTTTTACCCCCAAACTTTTTTTGCCATCTCTTTGAAGATCTCTCAGAATTTCTTTCAAGTCCTTGATTGATTCTGTCATGAATCCTGAGAAGTCATGTAACATCTGGACACAGTTTTCTCTAGGAGGAATTTGTTTTGGGTTTAATGGCTTTTTCTGTAACAGTGATAACATTTTCAGTGGTGTAATCCTTTCAGACTTGATCTGTTGAGTTCTCTTCCATAGCTTTGACAGTCCTTTCCATAGAGTCCTGCATGTTATAAGCCTTAAAGGTCTTTACTAGAGAGGCCTTTGGGGGCAAGTGGACCATTTTGATGCCTTTGGCATTGAACTGATGGGTTTCTGGGTGGCCACGTGGACATTTTCCCAATATCAAAAGAACTTTAAAAGTCAATCGCTTACTGGTAAGGTACTCCCTGACGTCAGGGACAAAACATCAATGGAACTGGCATTAAATTCTCTAGTTTTAGGGCCTTCTCCTTTCTTTTGCTTTAAGTTGTCATATAATGACTTCAGTTTTTCTCTAATCATATTACATTCTATAGATATGCCTTTCTTATAGGAATTCTGTACCCAAATAAAAGCTGCATTTTCAATATGTGATAAAAAGGTATTCTGCAAAACGTGCAAGGTTTTTGCACTTGCTGGCTTTATTGCAATGATGACTTCATGAATTTTCTTTTCTTTTTACAGTGGTCCTTACAGTGGATTCATTTATCTTGAAATGGCAAGCATTGGCACCTGCAGACTTTAGTCTATGGGGCATATTGGGCAATTTAAATTCTTTTTGTAATGTCATGACTTTGCTGTTGGAAGTGTTTCTAGCATCACTAGTGGCATTTCATATGAGTCCCATGTTGTTATTCTAAGTTTATGGTATTGTATTGAACGTGATAAAAAAAATACGTGGAAACCAGGAGAGATCACTTTTTACTGCAATGCGCAATTTACTGGAGAGACAAACTATTCATGCAGAGGTGATTAGCATCACATGGCATTTTAAACAGATAACTCACAACACTTGAACTCATCACAGTGGCAATAGGAGGTGACTCTGAAATTATTATAGTAACATAGTATGTACTGTGGTTAATTTTATACAGTTATGCTTTACTACTGTATCTTTATATTTGTTTGCATTTTCCTTAACTGTGAAAGTCACCATGTATGGTCTGTGTTTGTGTGCCTAAGTTTTGATAAATTTTAACTTTTTATATTGAATTTGTGCATATTTTATAGTAATAAATGACAAAATAGATTTGGATTTACATAAATTTTAGGTATTCATACCTAAATTTTTCTTAATTTTTAAAATATCTCAAGGCTGCATAGTTCATCTATGAGTTTTTTCAAATTGTTACAAATCTCCAAAAACTTTTTCAATATTATTTATTGAAAAAAAACTATGTTAAGTGTAATGTTGTTCAAGGGTCAACTGTAATATGCTTTTAATTGTTTGCTGCTCTATTTTTATCTGTAGCTGGACCCTTATTTTCATGAAAGTTAGAGGACAGGCCACCCTGTTTTTTTGAGTTCTGATAGCTAGAATTTGAGTCTATGACCAGTGCACTAATACCAGGATAGAAAATTTTGTATTTATTTTGTTCAGTTCAGTCGCTCACTCATGTCATGACTCCTTGTGACCCCATGAATCGCAGCATGCCAGGCTTCCTTGTCCATCACCAACTCCCAGAGTTTACCCAAACTCATATCCATTGAGTTGGTGATGCCATCCAGCCATCTCATCGTCTGTCGTCCCCTTCTCCTGCCCTCAATCCCTCCCAGCATCAGGGTCTTTTCCAATGAGTCAACTCTTCACATGAGNGTAGCTGGACCCTTATTTTCATGAAAGTTAGAGGACAGGCCACCCTGTTTTTTTGAGTTCTGATAGCTAGAATTTGAGTCTATGACCAGTGCACTAATACCAGGATAGAAAATTTTGTATTTATTTTGTTCAGTTCAGTCGCTCACTCATGTCATGACTCCTTGTGACCCCATGAATCGCAGCATGCCAGGCTTCCTTGTCCATCACCAACTCCCAGAGTTTACCCAAACTCATATCCATTGAGTTGGTGATGCCATCCAGCCATCTCATCGTCTGTCGTCCCCTTCTCCTGCCCTCAATCCCTCCCAGCATCAGGGTCTTTTCCAATGAGTCAACTCTTCACATGAGACGGCCAAAGTATTGGAGTTTCAGCTTCAGCATCAGTCCTTCTAGTGAACACCCAGGACTGATCTCCTCCTTTAGGATGGACTGATTGGATCTCCTTGTAGTCCAAGGCACTCTGAAGAGTCTTCTTCAACACCACAGTTCAAAAGCATCAATTCTTTGGTGCTCAGCTTTCTTCACAGTCCCACTCTCACATCCATACATGACCACTGGAAAAACCATAGCCTTGACTAGACGGACCTTTGTTGGCAAAGTAATATCTCTGCTTTTTAATATGCTGTCAGGGTTGGTTATAACTTTCCTTCCAAGGAGTAAGTGTCTTTTAATTTCATGGCTGCAGTCACCATCTGCAGTGATTTTGGAGCCCAGAAAAATAAAGTCTGACACTTTGCACTGTTTCCCCATCTATTTCCCATGAAGTGATGGGACCAGATGCCATGATCTTAGTTTTCTGAATGTTGAGCTTTAAGCCAACTTTTTCACTTTCATCAAGAGGCTTTTTAGTTCCTTTTCACTTTCTGCCATAAGGGTGGTGTCATCTGCATATCTGAGGTTATTGATATTTCTCCCAGCTATCTTGATTCCAGCTTGTTAGATCTTAGTAAATAAAGTTCCACAGGATTTAATTGCCCTGCTAAAGAAATCTGTATTACTTAGTTATATAAAGTTATGACGATTGAATAAAGGGGTGAGGAATGAGTCATCAAAGCTTTTCTCTTGCAGCTACTGTTTTCAAACTTGTGTGTGTGTTGGTAGCAGTGAAAACTTATTTAGTCCTCGATGGACTTGAGAAAAACACTTGGAATCTTAAATTGTTTGTGTCTTCATGGAGTAAAAGAGGTTGATTAAATTGCCCTTTCACAAGTGTAAATAAGAAAAGGATTTAGTCTAGATTTTCTTCTAGGCTTCTGTTTCATTTACAGTTTTTTTTTAATACTCCCTTCATTTTAATACAGCCTAAAAATTGATGAGTATACTTAATATGTTAATGTGCCCCTCCACCCAAAAAGTTACATTAAATCAGTGTGGTGCTTTTAATCTGGAATATAATATTAATTTGTTGTTGTTCAGTTGCTCAGTCATGTCTTACTCATTGCTATCCCATGGATCAGAATGCCAGGCTTCCCTGTCCTTGACCATTTCGCAGAGCTTGCTCACACTCATGTCCATTGAGTTGGTGATGCCATCCAGCTATCTCATCCTCTGTCATCCCCTTCTCCTCCTGCCTTCTGTCTTTCCCAGCATCAGGGTCTTTTCCAATGAGTCGGCTCTTTTCATCTGGTGACCAAAGTATTGTAATTTCAGCATCAGTCCTTCCAATGAATATTCAGAGTTCATTTCCTTTAGGATTGACTGGTTTGATCTCCTTGCTGTCCAAGGGACTCTCAAGAGTCTTTTCTAACACAACAGTTAGAAAGCATTAAATCTTATGATATTAATAGTTTAATGTTATGTCAACTAAAACAATCTTCCCTGAGGGGGAGGGTTTTGAAATTTACCACATAGTGATTATGCCTATGAAAGAATAAATAGATTAATCCTATTATCAATGCCTGTTCTAATTAAAACCAAAGTATACATATTAGTAAGATATATAGTAAATACTAGATTAAACCAGTTTAACAAGAACAAAAAGAATAAACATAAGTTAAAGCTAAGATACTGCCAGAGGTAGGATTGTTTGATAGGTCCAGGCTGTGAGTGCTATAAGAGGATTATGTGTGTTCTGCACATTATTTGTCCTGTAAGAGGTAGTCAGTACATAATGAGTGATAAGTAACTGCTAGTTTATTAGCGGAGGGATTTCAGGGAATGTCCAGGAAGGAACAGAGGAACAGGAGACACAGGGTTGTTTGAGCTGTTAATTGCCAGGAACCAGAGATTATATCGGAGAAGGCAATGGCACCCCACTCCAGTACTCTTGCCTGGAAAATCCCATGGACAGAAGAGCCTGGTGGGCTGCAGTCCAGGGGATCGCTGAGAGTCGGACATGACTGAGCGATTTCACTTTCACTTTTCACTTTTATGCATTGGAGAAGGAAATGGCAACCCACTCCAGTGTTCTTGCCTGGAGAATCCCAGGGATGGGGGAGCCTGGTGGGCTGCCATCTATGGGGTCGCACAGGGTTGGACACGACTAAAGTGACTTAGCAGCAGCAGCAGCAGAGATTATATAAACAAGTGCTGTCTAATATGGTAGCCAACAGCCACATGTGGCTGTTTACATTTTGAAAGTTAAAAATTTAATTTTTCGGTTTCACTAGGCATATTTCAAGTGCTCTGTGGCCACTATAGCTAGTGGTATATATATATTCGATACCATATTGAAAAAATATATAGAGAGAACACTTCCTCATTGTAGATATAGCTGATATAGATATTTTCTCAAAGATTTTAATGATCCAGATAATCATAGTTTTTAAGATAAGAATCTTAGGATTTTTTAGTTTAATATTTGTACTGTGAAATTTATTGTGATTTTTCAGTTTTATCATGGATACTCCACTAATTTTTAATTGTTATTTTGTGTTTTTAAATGTTATTTTAATCTAATTTTGAGAATAGCTCCCATTTATAATATAAATTAATGGAAAAATTTGAAATGGTAACTGGAACTTGTCCTTCCAGTTAACGAAAAGCATCAATTCTGTTAAATAAGGTAATGAATAGAACAGTGAAAATTCCTTTTAAGGTTTTTACTGTCAGTATTTTAGGAATATGAAACTTTAAAAAATCGCTTCTAGTTCTTTTGGTTAAACATGATAATGTATTTTTCAGTATAGTGCCAGGCTTACAAAAGTTTCTGATTAGGTGTTAGTTAATTCTTTCAATACATTCACTGGGTCATGGATCCAAAACCAGATGATCATAAGAATTTCCTGAGAAGCTTTTTAAAAATACAGATATCCATGACATATGGCCTATGTATTACATATAGCATGTGTATTAGTATACAAAAGGATTTTGTCTAATTTTTCCTTAGCATTAACTCCTAGAGAGAGAATTGTTGGCTCAAAAGATTTAATCATTTGAGATTCTTGATTCACAGAAACAAATCCCCTTCAGAAAGTTTGTATCAATTTACAGACTTTCCCTCACATTTTTTCTACACTGGGTATTATTGAACTTTCAAGATTTCTCAGTGGATGAAAAGGATCTCTTATTTTAGTCTGTATTTCTTTGTCTATGAGTGAGAGTCAACATTTCTCATAAGTTTTTTTGATATGGATTTTTCTTGATTCCTCCTCCTTTTAAAAAAATATTTTGGTGAATTATCTGTTTTTGATATCTGTTCTCTCATAAACCTAAAATTCTTAGCTTTGATAAGCAGTAAATTGAATGATAGGGCTTAGAAGGCAACACCTAAAAATAAGAATTGCCCTCTGGAAGATGATGTGATTTACATTACTATGCAAAATGGCCATGTTGTTAAATCTGAAACATATCTGCAGGATTCTTTTACATATTTCAATCTATTCTCTCACAAATGATGTTTCAGGAGCGATCATTTTCAGTGTGAGTGTTGGGGAATTGGATTAAAGTTTTCTAGTATGAAGAAATCGGATATTTTGCTACTATCATTTGAAAACTGATCATTACGGTTGGTTCTTGGTGGTATTGGAATTAGTTTGAAACCATGCTCTTAATAATGCCGTCTGACAAAGCTATTTGCTTTACTCTCTTGCCTATGTATAAATATGATTACAGCAGAATCCCCTTAATTTGGGGACTGTTTATCTTTGTGTCCCTAGTGGCTTATAGTATCTGGCCCTTTAAAAGGAAACTGATTTACTTTAGTCACTACACTTCTGATACCAGACATGTGGGTTTTCCACACCAAGAAATTCTATAATTCTCTAAGAACACCAACTGAGAGTTAGCACAGACTCCACAGATTAATAAGGGCTCCATCCCACAAGACTGTCCTTACTTCAGGTATCAATTGTGAGTAGTGGGTGCCCAGGGTACCTGTACTTTTGTTTGACGTGACTATAAATCGAGGTGGGGTGGGTAGGAGACTCCTGCAATCTCCTCAGGTTTGATAATCGCTGTCGTGGTTCACAGAACTCAGGGAAGCATGTTTGCTAGTTTATTTTAAAGGATATAGTAAAAGATAAAGGTGACTAGCCAGACGAAGTACACAGGACTAGGTCTGGGCTGGGTGTGCCCCCTCCCGGTACATGGCTATGTTCACCAGTCTGGAAGCCCTCCAAACCTGTAGTTTATGGGTTTTTTATGGAGATATCACCATGTAGATGTGACGGATTATTAGCTCCATGTCCAGCCCCTTTCTTCTCCATGGAGGACAGGAGGTGGAGCTGAAAGTCCCATGCTTCTAATCATGACCTGGTCTTTCTGGTGACCAGCCTCCATCTTGAAGCTATCTGTGAGCCCACCAAGAGTAGCCTCATTCAAGTAAAAGAAATTCCAAGCGACTCAGGAGTTCTGTGTAAGATGCTTCTGTCAAACCCATCAGTCAGATAATTATTAGGATTTTGGGAGTGCTGTGTCAGAAACTAGTGTCAAAGACTAAGTATCGGGGAAAAAACCTGCTCCTACCACCCCTGTCACTCAAGCAATTATAAGGGATTTAGAGCTCTGTATTAGGAACCAGAGACAGAGGCCTACGAATATGTTTCTTATTTCGTCACACCATGATTGGGGGTGGTTTAAGAATGCTCGTTGATGTGATTGCCTTTTTATCTGAATCTGCTCTTTCTGCTTTATTATTATGGTAACATCTCCATTTTGGGACTAATAAAACTATAACAAAGTATAGAAATAATCTCTGCTTTTCTCTTTTAAAATTATTTAAATTTAAAAATCATGATAAAATACACATAGAACCTAAAATTTGGCATTTTAACCATTTTAAAGAGTACAGTTCAGTGACATTGAGTAGATTTGCATTCTTAATGCACTCATCACCACCATCCACCCATAGAACTTTCTTCCTTTGCAAAGCTAGTACTGTTGGGTGGTAACTCCCCATTCCCCTACCCTCAACCCCTGTTAACCACCATTCTACTTTCTGTTTCCGAATTTGACTACTCTGTGTTCACTCTTATGAGTGAAATGATACAGTATTTATCTTTTTCTGACTAGCTTATTTCACTTAGTGTAGTGTCTTCGAGGGTCATCCGTGTTGTGCAAGGGTCAGAATTTCCTTCCAATTTAAGCCTGAATAATAGGAGATCCAACCAGTCCATTCTGAAGAAGATCAACCCTGGGATTTCTTTGGAAGGAATGATGCTAAAGCTGAAACTCCAGTACTTTGAGTCAACGAAGGGTTGACTCATTGAAAAAGACTTTGATGCTGTGAGGGCTTGGGGGCAGGAGGAAAAGAGGACGACAGAGGATGAGATGGCTGGATGGCATCACTGACTCGATGGGCGTGACTCTGAGTGAACTCTGGGAGTTGGTGATGGACAGGGATGCCTGGTATGCTGCGATTCATGGGGTCGCAAAGAGTCGGACACGACTGAGCAACTGAACTGATCTGAACTGAATATTCCATTGTGCATGTTATACTGTATTCTGTTTATCAGTTTTTCTGTCAGTGGACACTTGGATTGCTTCTGTCTTTTGATTATCATGAGTAATGCAGCTGTGAGCATGTGTATACAGATATCTGTTAATTCTTTTGGATATAAACCCAGAAGTGGTATTGTTGAGTCATATGGCTTACTCCTTGGAAGGGAATTATGACCAACCTAGACAGCTTATTAAAAAGCAGAGATATTACTTTGCTAACAAAGGTCCGTCTAATCAAGGCTATGATTTTCCCAGTAGTCATGTATAGACATGAGAATTAGACTATAAAGAAAGCTGCATGCAGAAGAGTTGATGCTTTTGAACTGTGGTGTTGGAGAAGACTCTTGAGAGTCCCTTGGACTGCAAGGAGAGCCAACCGGTCCATCCTGAAGATCAGTCCTGGGTGTTCATTGGAAGGACTGACGCTAAAGCTGAAACTCCAGTACTTTGGCCACCTGATGCAAGAGCTGACTCATTTGAAAAGACCCTGATGCTGGGAAAGATTGAGGGCAGGAGACGGGGATGACAGAGGATGAGGTGGTTGGGTGGCATCGCCAACTCAACGGACATGGGTTTGGGTGGACTCTGGAAGTTGGTGATGGACAGGGAGGCCTGGCCTGCTGCGGTTCATGGGTCTGCAAAGAGTCAGACATGACTGAGCGACTGAACTGAACTGATGGTAATACTGTTCTTAATTTTTGAGAAACCACCATAGTGTTTTTAATGTTGGCTGCCCCATTTTATATTTTTACCACCAGAGCACTGGGTTCTAATTTCTCTACATCCTTACCAACACTTAGTTTCTGTTTTTCAGTAATTGCCATCTTAATGAGTGTGCTGCAGTGTTTCATTATGGTTTTGATTTTTCATTTCCCTAATGGCTAGTGATATTGAGCATATTTTCATGTACTTATTGGCCATTTGTACATCTTCTTTGGAGAAATGTCTATTCAAGCAAATCCTTTGCCCATTTTTTGTTTTAGGAATTTTCTTCATATGTTGGATATTAATCTAATTCTCTATATCTGGATATTAATTCCCACATTAATTAAACATTATATAAAATGTTTTAAAATTCTGTAGCATATATTTCATTTTTCTTATAGACTTCAATATAGTATATTTGGGGGGTGATGAGGAAATATGGCTTTATTGTTTTTAGAGCAGATTTATTGATATATGACTGACCTTCTAAGCCCTGAATATATTTGAAATATGCAATGTGATAAGTTTTGACATATGTATACATCTGTGAACTCATTGCCACAGTAAAAGTAGTGAACATATCTATCACCTTCCAAAATTTCTTCCTGTCCCTTTGTAATTCCTTCTCTTACCCTCTCCTGACCTTCCCCTGTTTCAGGGAAATACTGATATACTTTTTGTCACTATAAATTAGTACATTTTCTAAAGTTTTAAAAAATGGAATCTGTAGGCTGTCCTTTTGGGAAGAAGTTGCTTTTTTCACTCAGCATAATTATTTTGAGATTCATCCATGTTGTTGCATCCTTATTTCTCTTCTTTTTGTACCACTCAGATAGTCTCTTGAATGGTGTAGCAATCTGGGTCCAGTAAGGAGATGGAAACCATAGAGTTGGTTAAGTAAGGAAAGTTTAGCATCAAGAATTATTAACTGTGACTAAAGCGTTAACTATGAGATAATAAGGAAACTTTATACAGTATTGTAGGGCTTTGGGAGAGTACCCAAGGAAGACAGATTTGGAAGGGGTTAAGATATCGTTGGAGAAGATGGGATTCAGTTCACTGGATAGCAATGAAGTTCATGGTTTCTATAGGCCAGAGGTGGTCTGAAATTTCTGGATGAGCAGTAGGCAACTCATTGGAGTGTGAGAGGAGAGCAGGGGACAGAACTGACAGAATGGGTGTGTAGTGGGAGTCCAGGTGCCAGCACGGGCAGGAAACTTTTGGAGTGGGTAGGCTGTCTTGGGGGCTTGCAGGAGAGACAGCTTGGTGTGTATCCAGCTGGGCAACTATGTTGTCTCAGGGCCTGTAGAGGGAGTGTAGATGCTGGTGCTGGTAAGAGACCAAGCCCATAAGGGACACTGACACTTCATTATACCAGGTTGAGGCTTCAAGGTCACAGAAGGATTGTTTTCTCTGCAGGTGGCTATGACAGTACTCTATTGGAAGTCC
Source organism: Neotragus moschatus (assembly GCA_006410615.1). NCBI lineage: Eukaryota > Metazoa > Chordata > Mammalia > Artiodactyla > Bovidae > Neotragus > Neotragus moschatus. The sequence continues at coordinate 28,390 of SJYA01001547.1, read as the reverse complement.
TCATATCTGCACCTCCTTCAGTGTCTCTTGAGTGCCCTCTATTGAGAGAGCTAAACATGGGGCATGTTGAAGGAATGAGCATACTGAAGGAATTTTCTTGTCTGTCATACAGCATGTATTGATGGATGCATTCAGAGCTGAGGGGCAATAAATTGATAAGTGACACACATGGATATATCACAGTTTGTTTTTCCATTCATCTGTTGATAGGCATTTTGGGTTCTTTTTTAGTTACTGGTTCTTACAAGTAAAGCTGCCATGAATATTTAATATACAAGTTTTTGTATGAACACATATTTTCGTTTCTCTTCGGTAAATACCTAAGTGTGGAATGACTGGGTCATAGAGTAGGAGTGCATATAACTTTTTAGGAAATTACCAAATAGTTTTCCAAAGTAGCTTTACCAAAAAAAGAGAAAAGTAGCTCTTTTTGTTTTTGATTTTGTTGGCAGTGTATAGTACTTCTATATCTTACCAGCATTTGGTATGGTCATTCTTTTAAATTTTAGCCATTACTACCTGGTGTGTTTGTGTGGTCATATCTCCTTGTGGTTTTAGTTTGCATTTCTCTAATGACTAATGATATTGAGTATTAATTCATGTGTTTATTTACCATTTGTGTATTTTCTGTGGTAAAATGTTCAGATCTTTTACCCTTTGTTTTAATTGATTTAATTCTTCATTATTGAATTTTGAGCACTCTTTATATATTTTTTATTCTATGCTTTGTAGACATTTTCTCCTAGATTGTGGCTTGTCTTTTCATTCTCTTAACAGTATCTTTTGAGGAGCACACATTTTTAATTTTGATGAGGCCCAGGCAATCAATATATTTTTATATGGATGATTTTGTTTTTGTATCTAAGATGTATTTGGCTAATCCAAGCTTAAAAAAGATTTTCTACATCATCTTCTAGATGTTTTATGGTTTTAGGTCTTACGCTTCATTCTGTGACGAATTTTGAATTGTTTTTTAAAATATGGATCATAAGCTGCATGGAGGTTCATGTTTTTATGTAGTGATATCCAGTTCTAGCATCATTTCTTGGAAAGGTATTTTCAAAGGTATTTTTGATATTTGTCAGAAATCAATTTGTCATATATATGTGGGTTTATTTCTGACTACCAGATTTGTTCCACTGAACTCTTTGTCTATCTCGATGCTGCTATCATTTTGATTACTGTGACTTTATAAGAAGTCATGAAGCCAGATCATGCTACCCCTCTAAATTTATTCTTCTTTTACAGCCTATAAGATATTGGCTGTTGTACTTATTGTCAGTTTATTGCCTCTCAGCTCCAGATTTATCCTTTTTTTCACTTGCTCTGTGAAAATGTATCAGGTCCTTTAAATATTTTTCTTTTGCCAGCTTGTACAGTGTTAAGCTTTGTCAATAGAGAATGCTGGAGAGACATTACAGGAGAGTTTTGCTTCTTGGTTCTTGTGTGCTTGCTTTGTGGTCTCCAGCAGCATACTCATCTTCTCCAGTGTCAGCCCGCATAGCTCCCCTAGCCTACATCTCCTGAGCATGTGCGGCTTTTCCTGCACTGGGCTCCCTGAAGTGCGGAGAGAGCAGTGGCAACTGCAGCTGTCAGCTAGCACCTTCTCTTTGTATCTCTCCTTTGTGTGGTTTGTAGCAGATTACCTTGGTGGGACACTTTCAGGTCAACAGCTTTTTTTTTTCATAGCTCCTTAAAGACTGGGTTTCTGGCAGGATCCACAGGCAGATTTTCAGTAGGCTCTGCCTGCATGTCACCAGAGCATCTTCTCTACCATTCGGTGAGATAGACCTATGCCCTCTCCAAGTTCTGAATGTCAGCCCTGAAATCACCTGAGAGGAGTTGGTAGAGGTTCTTACTTAGCCACTCTGTCTGAGCCTTAGCAAGTATTGGCTGCTGTTGTGTTCTTTAGAATTCTGTTTACTTCTCACTAATTAACTTCTATTACTTCAACCTCTTGTTATAGTTAATGATTCTATACACTTCACTTTCAGTTTTCAAGTCTCTGTAGCTTCTCTCCTGATTCAGTCCAGAGGGATGCAACTGTACTGTGTTGTTCACATTTCTTTATGAATTTTAGAAGCAATTTATAAATGTCTATCTGAAAAAAGGATATTGGGATTTTTGTTGAATCTGTAGATAAATTTGGGGGAATTGCCTAGGATCTATAGTTAAATTTGGGCAGAATTGAAATCTTAACAGTGTTGTCTTTTAACCCATGAATAAGGCTGTCTCCATTTACTTAGATTCTTAACATTTTCTTAGATTTCTCAGATCTTTCCAACACTTTGCCAGATTTATCCCCAAGTATGCTGTTTTTTTTCTCTTATATGTGGTGTTTTATAAAAGGTATTTTTAAATAGTAATTTTAAATCATTTTTTATAAATGATTTTTTTAATTCAATTTTTTAATAAATTGTATTTTATGCCATTTATAAATGATATGTTTAAAAACTCCAATTCTGCTTGTTCATTGCTAATATATAAAAGTACAATTTATTTTTGTATGTTGGCCTTCAATTTTGCAACCTTGCTAAGTGAACTTTTCCGTTCTACATTTTTCTTTTCTTTTTATTGATTCCGTTGGATTGTCTACGTGGACAATTGTGTCTTCCGTGAATAAAGAGAGTTTCATTTCTTTCAATCCAATGCAGATGCCTTTTCTTTCTTTCTTTCTTTTTTTACTGACTTCACTGGCTGGACCCTCTAGTATAATGTTGAATAGAACTGGTGATAGTGGATATCCTGGTCTTGCTTCTAGTCTTAGGGGAAAGCATCTTTTCTTTCATAATTAAGTGTGATACTGGTTATAGATTTTTTTTCCTAGACCCCTTTATTAGATTGCTTTCCTTTCCATTCCTAATTTGCAGACTTCAAATCAGGGACAGATGTTGGGCTCTGTCAAATAATTTTTTGGTGTGTTTATTGAGATGAGAGTTACTGTTTGTGTTCTAGCCCTGCTGCTAAGTTGCTTCAGTCGTGTCCTACTCTGTGCGACCCCAGAGACGGCAGCTCACCAGGCTAATGCAAATGTCTGTTGTGTAGAGTTTTGTATTGGCAGTTCCCCCCCCCCCTCCACAGAATGCTCCCTTCATGAAAGCAATCATTCTGCATGTATAATACCTGAGTTTTAAAAAGTATTTTATTTTCAAATATCATTTCTAATTGTTTAAAATATAAACTAATTATTGAACTATGGTATGAAAAAGTAGAGAGAAAAATTAAATATTTGGAAAAACATATACTGAGGTAATTGTTAACTTACAGTTGAAACACTGTATACATTATGTTCAGCATTACTGATTGGAGATAGCTATAGGATACTTAAGCCTTTTTGTGAATGAGTTGCCCTGGGATAGTTGGGTTTAAGTCTTGTATTTACTACTTGCTAACTTGATAAGTTTCTTAAACTAATTTTCTGATTTCTCATCTGTCGAGTGAATATAAAAATATTCATCCCAAGGGTTATAGTGAGGGTTAAATAGAATCAACTACATAAACGTACATAGCAGCGTTGTTAGGCACTTAATAAATATTTTTGTCTTCTATTTTCTAAGTTTCTAATGAAAGTTATCTTGGAACCCATCAAGAAAATAAAGCAAATTCCTGCTTCTGGAACTTCTAAGCTCTGAAAGAGAGTTCTGACTTGGGGAAGGATGGTAGAATTTTTTTATAGTGCTTTAGTAGGATGGGTGCAGGCATAGTACAACTAGTTTGGGGGAATGGTTGGTTAAGTATAACTCTCAGAGAATTGGTCTTGTAGCTAAGCAGCCATTGGACAATTTAGATTCTATCAACAGAGTTGGGGAGAAGCAGCCTCCGGAGCATGAGAGGGCCAATGGAAACTTCCCAGATTTTTAGAGTCATCGTAGTAGATTTTTCTGTCATTGGCTCCTGAAGTCTTTTCCCAACCCCACAGTCCTCTTCTCCAAACCCCAAGTATGAGGGCCCTTTACCCTGGTCATGATTTTAGGCCTTTCTAGCTCTTGATCTCAGAAGGAATATCTTTATGAAACTTCTAAGAATAAGTAATTTAAGTATTTTGTAGTGTTAAAAAGTCCTCTAAATCTTCCTATCATCTTTGCACCATGTTTTGGATCTTGTTATATACCTACTATGCAGTAGACAAAACAATAATGTATAATAATGAAAAGCTTCAAAGTAGACATATGGCTGGAAGGGAGGGTTTTGCAGCAGCTTTTTTTTTTTTTTTTTGGTCTTATAAGAAGTCGAATGAGATAATTTTTAATAGCTAGTTTGCAGACTTCGATATGTGCAAGCAACCTTTCAAAGCCTACCTGTGTATTTCTGGGAGCTCGGTTTGTGACTGAATGGATCAGCTATTCTCTTGTATCTTTTTAATGCATTACTGGTTTCTAGCAGCTGGTACTTAACACTGTTCAGTTGTGAGTTTGGTTACTTGTCTGTGCTTCCTGTGATTTCTTTGCTTTTATGAGGTACTTTTTGACTATAGGTGGATACAGTCTTCTATAAATATAATCTATGCTTTGAAATTAAATTATCCTTGTCCTCTTTGAATACGCAAATTGTCTTATTATCTGTGAGTTTGCCTCTTGTTTTGTGACTCTCTGTGTTCTTGTAATGCTTGGTTACATTTTAGTGTAAGTATAGGCATCCATAAAAGACTTTGGTCTGTTTAGATTTTTAGGGAAATATAACTATTTGGCCATCATATTTAGGATTATTGGGGTGTTTCTTCCTAACTTTTCAGAATAGAAAAAGAATTGAGTTTCCTATTCTTTCCTAATCAAGCTCTCTAAGCTCTTTCCTAATCAACATCTTGCACTTTTCAAACCAACTTCAATGAAAAATAATATGAAGTATAGTGTATCTGTTATTTCTACATGGATATGCTTACCATAACTATGGAAAATAATTTGATTTACTATGAAGCTCTTTTAGGGTAAATGTGTCAGATATAATCAATATTTTAGTATTATCATATATACTTAAGTACTTCTCCATAACTTATGAGAACTTTATTTATTTTTTGTTCTACAAAAGATCACGAAAATTTCAATACTGGAACTTTCTCTTTTTGATATTCAGAGGAAGTTAGAGAACAGATTTATCTACATTTATATAATTTTATTTAAATTTGTCTACATTTTGCCAATTACTGGTAAGAACCTTTCCTTCATGAACCCTACTTTGCTCCAAAAATGACATTTTCCTCCACTTGTGATGTTTGGTACTTATAAAGTAAATGTTCACTGTTCTAGCTTTCTTTAGTTTTCTGGAAAGTATTTTTTTTTTTTTTTTAGCCTCTATATCTTTAAATGTTGGGAACTCTGAAAGACATCCTTTCTTATTTCTTCTCAAGAAAGTATCTTCATTTACTCTTGATGTTTTTCTAGAAATTCCTGCTACCCACAGATAGAAATGAAAATATGCAAATATAAAATCTCAACCGTTTAGGATATTTTTAAAATTACCAAGTCAGTTTATTTGTTCCATTAGATGGGTGGTTTTTTAATAACTACCCCCCACCTCCGCTTTACTGAGCCATACTTGACAAATAAAATTGTAGGATATTTAGTGTACATGGTAGTGATTTGATCTATGTGTGAATTGTGAAAGAAGTCCCACCATCTAGTTAATTCCCATATCCATCACATCACCTATTTTATCTGTTTATCTTTTTTTGGTGTGTGTGTGTGAGAACGTTTAGATTCTCTCTTAGCAAATTTCAGGTATATGATACAGTGTTATTAGCGAGTGTTGTTGTTGTTTAGTTACTCGGTCGCATCTGACCGTTTGCAACCCCCTGATCTGTAGCCAGCCAGGTTCCTCTGTCCTTGGGATTCCCCAGGCAAGAACACTGGAGTGGGTTGCCCTTTCCTTCTCCACGGGATCTTCCCAACCCAGGGACTGAACCCATGTCTCCTGCATTGGCAGATGGATTTTTTGGCAATGGCTGAGTTACCAGGGAAGCCCCATTGTCAATGAGAGAAACCATGAGAGGAGGTGAACTCAGTCTTTCTATTCAGCCATCTTAGTGAACTCTCCTTAAACCCATTCAGCTTTTATTTGCCTGGAAAACCCTTTATCTCTTGTTCAGTTTTGAAGGACAACTTTGCTGGGTATTCTTGGTTGGCATTTTTTTCTTTTAGCACTTTGAATAGATTATTTTACTTCCTTCTGGCCTATAAAAGTTTTCAGATTTTGCTGAAAAAAAATCTGCTGAATATTCTATTGAATAGGTTTTCTTTTACTTAGCATGTGGTTTTTCTCTCACTGCTTTTAACATTCTGTCTTTGTCTTTACCTTTTGATAATGTAATTTATGGGACTTGGTTTAGACTCATCTTATTTGAAACACTTCAGATGGACTCCCTGTGTCTGGGTATCTATTTCTTTGCTCAGGTTAGGGAAGTTTTCAGCCATTATTTCTTCAAAGAAGCTTTCTGCCTCTTTTTTTTCTTCCTGGGACTCCTATAATGTGTAGAGTCCCATTGGCTTTCAGAGCTTGATGATTTGGGGCCCAGTTCCTCAGATGAAGTCTTAAAAGTTGGAGTGGTAGATGTTGGGTCTAAACTCTTCATTTTTCAGGGAGAAGCTAGTAGTTGTGAATTCCTTCCCAGTTGTGTGTTGCTGTGATGGGATTGGAGTTTATGAAGAGAATGTTTCTCAGCTTTTCCACTCATTTGATGTAGGTTTTTCCTTATTTACCCTCTTTGCAGTAGTCACTCGCTAGTCTCTGATTTTCTTTCAGAGGCACTTGCGTGTTTGGGTGTAGATTCAGTGTGTCTGAGGGCCTCTTGTGTAGCTGTTTTTGACCAGAATGAGATTTGTGATTTTTAGATAATGAATAATGATCCAGAGAAATGAGATGCTGTTCATATCTTAAATATGATACAAAAATGAGTCTACAATGCATATAACTTCATTTGTGCTTGTGTATAATGTAACCTTTTAAATGTAAGTATACTATTAGAGAATATATTCGAAATGTTATCAAAAGGACTTAATGTGTTATTTATTGATATCATACCTATTTCTAGTTTGGTTCATATACTTGTTTCATAAGTAGGCCAAGTACATGGCATGGTGAGGGAGAAGAAATGTGAAATGTGAGTTTACCTATAGATACTTAAGGAAGGAAGTGTGGTGTACACTTTCTTACGTGTTTTTTTTTAAATGTTAAAAAAAATTGAAAACTTGGACATCTAAGAAAGCTGAGAAAGCTTCTTGCTTTTTGTAACAATTCTCATCTACTAGTTGCAGAGCAAAAACAATAGAAAATTAATTATATAGTAAACAAGTAAAAACACCTTTAGCTATGAAGTCCTCCTATCAAATTCCTCAGTTCATTAAACCTACTTTTGGTTATTATTATTTAAAAAAACTGTTATTTAGCAGTTTCAAGAAACTCTTCAGAACAGCTGTAATTACAGCTGCAGTCTTAGTCAAAATAGGGGTTTTTAAAGGCTCCTCACTCCCCTTTCGCATCTCTTTCACTCACCCCAAGCAACCCAAATTTAGTTGTCAAAGTTTTGGTAAGCTCAGGATTCCTGAAACTGGAGTGCCATGTGTTTAACTGCGTGTAGGTGTGATGATTATCTGTGACTCTTTATTAAAGTTCCCCGAAACTTCTTCATTTTCTTGCTTCTCTGTGCACAGTTATATGATTGTTGTCTGTTCTGCCTGTTTCTGCATTGAATTTTATAGATACATGAGTATTCCAAACACAGATTAGTGATTTTTATCAAGGCCTAGGCATCTACTAAGAATATTTAGAGGGATAATAGGTTTCAACCTAAATTAAAGCTAATGTTGACATAATTACACGTTGATTGGAAATAACTGAAAAACTGTATGTCTGTGTTTTTAAAAATTACTTCCTCAAATTTTACTGTAATATAAAATTGCCCTTCACTTTTTCTGAAAACAAATTTGGTAAATTTCTTGAAGCAAGTTCTGTTGAAGCAAGTGAATGAGAAGTAAAGTATGTATCCATGTTAATGTTTCCCTTATTCTCCCTTCCACTAGTTTTATGATCTGGAGATGTGGATGTCATTCTGAGGTCTGGTTTTCATGTCATCAGTTAGGAAATGGCTCTAAGGGTTATGAAGAACTGTGACTAAGCACAGGGTTTGGGGCCAGTCTCCCTGTCCCAATTAATTACCATCTCTTTTGCAGTTACTTACTATGCTGAATATTGCTCATGGGCTGTAATAACTTAACTTGGGTTCTAACCAATTTCACTATGTCTTCTCAGAAATTGAAGTGATTTACTGTTGAATCACACGTAGGGAATTTAGAGTCTTCTGTCAGTGCTAACAATTTAACACTTAAGGTAGAAAGGCAACTGAAACATGCCTGTATGTGCATAGCAACATGTTAGCACCTCTTACGTTAGCACCATAAGCATCTCTTATCCAAAAGTATAAGGCTACGAAGATGTATAGTTCTTACCTTTAAGTAAAGTAGAAAAGATGCAGATATGTGCATTAAAATAATAAATCAACTTTTATAGGGTAAATAAACTTGGACTTAAATCCACAATCTCAGGAACTCTTTAGAATTTAAAAAAAATTCCAAAGATCTAGACCAATGTTTTTATTATCACACACAGTAAAACAGATTTAGAAAAGTTGAGTGAATTACATTGTCATTGATTAAATGGGGGGTTTATAGGACATTCTAAATATGAACTCAGTAGTAAAATAGGTAGCAGGTTAGTGCTTTTGTTATTATTTTAGTGTCAGCTAATGTTGGTTTATTGTTCAGTGTAGGTTCTTTTCTAGAGAAGCTGCCAATTCGTTTCTTACAAAAGTATAGTGTATATATTAGCGGAATGTGGACTTAGGTTATTTTTAGAGAGCATAGCTTTGAACAAAAATCGTTTTAGAGAATACTGGCAAACTCAAGTGAATAATAAAACATTCATTAAGACAGAATAAGGAAACTATATTTACAAAATTACATAACCTTTAAACCATAATTTGGCTTATAGGCATGAGGGCAGATAGCAGGTAAAATTTGAGATGGAATGTAATTTTAATGATGAAAGTACAACTAATTTTGTGAGAATAAAGGAAGAAACTCAACACAAAGAAACTTGTAGGAAGGAAAATAAAACTGTGAGACTTTATTAAGATACGAAAAAGGAAATGTGAAGAGCAGTTCAGTTTTATTTAGGGATCAGTCATACATTTATCTCATTATCAAAACTTGTTGTCAGTGTCTTCTTTGACTTTCTCCCTTCCTTTGCTGGTTCTCTCCGAGAAAGGCCCTAGCGTGGTGTGATATAGCACAGTGCCGTTCTGGCTTTGTCACTTACGACCAGCATGGTCTTGGACTAAAAATTTGCTTATTAAGACATACTAAAGTGAATAATTTTTAGCTAGTTAATCAGACATTTGAAATTCAGGTACTTCATAGAAAATGAGACTGTGTCTTTTCTGTGACTATGGGATCATTGGAATAATCAAATGAAATACATGAAATTGTTCTAAAAACCAAAGACTTCACCAAGGTAAATAATATTGTTTTATGCTGTAACGATAAATTCAATCTAACAAGACAAATATTTGTCTATCCAATATGTCAGAATTAAGGTTGTAGTTTTGAATTGGGGAAGATATAGTTCTAGCTTTTAAGATGCTTTTTGTCTAATTTGACAAAGTAGGAAATAAAATATATAGTACACTTGTCTACAGTATATGACAGAGTATGGAAAGGGTAATGAGAGGTTAAGCTGAATGAATTTTGGCTTTAAGTTAAAGGGCTGCTTACCTGAATCAACTCCAAGTCCCTGAGACTCAGTACGCCACAAGTGACAAAGTGAGTATTTTGACCTTTGATGTATATGTCTTCTGCTTCTTGGGCTTTTAGGTTAAGAGTGGACAGATTTTAACGTGGGTTGCCACGTGACAGAGGTCTAAACTTAGGCTCTCCAATAGATGCAGATAGGAACTTGTTAATTTTTAGGTGTACAGATATGAGTCAGTAGCTGACTCAAAGTTACAAAGAATGTACAATTTTTAGTCTTGTTGAGTATTATCAAGGAGATATGTTCCAGGCTTTAATATCTGGGCTGGATACTTTGATAGGGGCATAGAGGATTAGAAGGGGACTTTAGGAACATCTGTTTCAACCCCCTTAAATATACCTTTCACAGGGTCCCAGAACTAGCTTGACTGTTTATCATGCTGAGGAGTCTTCTGGTTATGTCACATAGCACACTTTCTTATGGGCTCTTGTGTTTGGCATTCTTTTTTTCTTTCGGCTCCGAATGACCTCCCGTTATTGTGTATTCTTTACCTTTTGTTGCACATGCTGCAGGTTTGGCTGAAGCTAGAACCTGTTGATGGAGCAGCCAGGAGTAGAAAGAGGAGAACGACAGGTTCAGGACACAGGACAAGAAAGGAAATTATAATAACAGTAATAACTGATAGTTATTAGCACTGAAGTCCCAGATGCTGTTGTAAATGCTTTTCGTATATTAACAATGAGATGAGCCAAATGAAACATAATAGTATTTACCCATGTTACAGACAAGGGAACTGAGCTATATTGCTTTGCACAGTGGAAGGCAGGGTTCATGATTTTTGATTCTAGAGAGTAAACCCTTAGCACTATCACAGATTGCTTCTTAAAGATAACCTGGAGGCCCCTTTGTGAAAATTTCTCTGCCTTTTCTTCTCTAAATGTGATAGCCATTAGAGATAAAAGATGAATATTTTAAAAGATGAATTGGGTTGGGTGGTGATGCTGGTGGAGGAGATGAAACATTACAGAATTTATTCAGCATTTTAAGACTGAATGATGGTATCAGAAAGGAAGGAACCTGAATAGAATCTACTGTGCAAATCAGGGGGAAAGGGAATTTTGGTGAAGACCAGATTTTATGATGGTCTAGAAGGATGAAAGCTTGATACAGGAAGTTTAGTAAAGGCTTATGGTCACTGGTTTAGGTAGATCAGCACTGTACAATAGAAATACAATGTGAACCATGCGTGTAATTTAAAATTTTCTGGTAGCCACATTAAATAAGGTAAAAAGAAATAGGTTAAATTAGTTTTAATAATGTATCTTATTTAAATATTATTTAAAACTAATGAAATATTTTGCCTTCTTTTATTCCTACTGAGTCTTTGAAGTCAGTGTGTATTTTACATTTAGGGCATTTTCAGTTTAAACTAGCCATATTTCACATGCTCAGTGGCCACATTTGGCTACTGACTGCCTTACTGGACAGTGCATTTTTATACCATTAAAAGATAGGTTCTTTAAAAAGTTTCTGATTGAATTACAACTAGGTGGCTTATTCTTCCTCTGTGAAGGAGTGGAGGGCAGTCTGGGGCCTAAAGGTATCCCTATTCAGTTGTGACCAGAGAACGTTCTCATTATGGGGAACATATTTTTTTTTTACTTAGTACGAAGAGAGTGGGGAAAGATTTACCAAACGTTTAGGTTTCCTATCATTTGAGGTGCGTGGGTGTTATGCAGTTAGAGGGACTTCTAGGCCGTTCCAAATAATTTCTGTGGTCATATTAGTTTTGGGCTCTGGTTTCCATTGTAAAGAGCAGAGTGCTTTTTCTGTAGACAGAGCTCTGGAAGAGAAGCACACAGTTCTTGAAACGTGATATCTGTTGGTTCAGGGACTCTGTGCCACCGTCTAGAACCCTTCATAACATCACTGATTTCACTGATGTGCTTTTATGGGATTTGATATGTTTAAAGTTGCATTATTCCTCAGGCAGGGATTTCTAAAATCTGCTTTTCCCTAAAAAAAAAAAAAGAAGAGAAAAGCTCCCACTAAATAAACTTATCACATTAAAAAAAAAAGATTACATCTTTTATAACTCTTAAAGTGTAATATGCATTCTTTGTAAGAATCTAGATAATGAAGTCAGCTACTTTTACATGTTTAATGAACAGATCTCTAGTACAGGGAAGGGTTCAGTCCGTGTTCAGTCTTTGGCTTCCTCCTGCCGTAGTAAGATTCTTTGGGCAGTAGCTCTCCAGTGAAGCAGACTCTCTGTATGGGACAGGTAGTGAAGAGTTTATTTCCTTTAAAGAGACAGTGAACAAGTGAGAAGTATATGTTCTTTCTGCCTAAGTTATATTTGTATATTGTTCTGTATTATGTATCTTATGTTATTTGACTAAGAGCCTAATTTGAATGCATTTCATTAAAAATCTTCTTCAGTTCAGTTCTGTCACTCAGTCGTGTCCGACTCTTTGCGACCCCATGAATCGCAGCACGCCAGGCNTCTTTCAAGGATTAAGTGTCTTTTAATTCCATGGTTGCAGTCACCAACTTCAGTGATTTTGGAGCCCAAAAAATAAAGTCTGATACTGTTTCCACTGTTTCCCCATCTATTTGCCATGAAGTGATGGGACCGGATGCCATGGTCTTCGTTTTCTGAATGTTGAGCTTTAGTTTTATAAAACTAAGTAACTATAAGAGTTGCATTAACTTGTTGAGAGATTCTGGGTTAAAATACAAGTTCTGTTCTGTACAGTTGAACAGAATAGTGTACACTTTATCATGATCAGTAATTTTCATTTTCTGAGTTTGTAGTTTTAGTGATATGCTGATGTTATCGGGCTTCCCTGGTGGCTCAGATGGTAAAGAATCTGCCCGCAGTGCAGGAGACCTGGATTCAGTCCCTTGGTAGGAAAGATCCCCTGGAGGATGAAATGGTAACTTCCCGGCAAGTATTCTTGCCCAGAAAAATCCCATAGACAGAGGATCCTGGCAGATTACAGTCCATGGGATCGCAAAGAGTTGGACACGGATAAGCGACTAATACTTGCTTTCATTTTTTTTTTGATGTTATCAGTGAATTGTATTTTACTTGTGAATGTAGTTGTGGTTCAGGTGGGAGCAAGGTAAGGGATGTTTGTGGAAACCATTGCTTACCATTTTGGGGATGGGTTGTGGGAAGAAGCAAGCGAGAACTATATTAATACTTGAGAGATAAGACAGTAGCCACATGGGAGCAATTTGAGATACTGGGAAATACATATTTTGAGAAAAGTTAGAGTGTTTTAAAAAATTTACAAAACTCAATCATTAGGAACATAATCAAATTTTATAAAATTTGAGTAGGAAACATTAGAAAGCATTAGAGAACTTTGAATTTCATATTTATTATGTTAATATTTTGTGTGGATGAAATATAGAGTCTTGTTTTGAATTGACCCCCTTGTGGCTTCTTAGACTCTTAACTAAGGATCATAGTCCTTATGTGTGGAGAGTTCCAAGACTGAGTTTGTCAGGTTGATGAATCTAAAGTCATTCAGTGTTAGCTGTTTAGATTTTATCAACCTGTATCTTCATATTTTCTGCTGGAAGGTTAACAGTCATACTGACCCTTGTCAAGGAGTTATTAGTAATTTATAGTTCTAAAGTGCTGTGAAAGCATTAAACACTCTTTAAGTATTATAGTTTTTTGAACATTCCTTAATACAAAGTATATTCATCAACCCCTACTTAGTTTTGGTTGTTATAATTACCTGTTCTCAGACGTCTGTCACAGTCATGTGCCTGGCCTTCTTTAGTTCTTAGCCTTGTAGGAACATTTGTGAGTGTGTGCTTAGGTCATTCCCCATGACTGACATGGACATAACTCAGGAAAATTCTTGTGAAGTGTGGTTATGACTGTGGAACCTTTTGTATTGACTGTTGTTGCCTGGCTTCTTGAGGAAGTTGGCTTAGGTTAAAGAGTTCTGATTTTGGATTTACTTGGTTTCTCATGAATCCTGTCCCTTTTCCTTTACCACCTCTAGTTAGTTGCCCTGGCAAGTTGTTAAACCTTAGTTTCCTTAACTGCAATTTGAAATAATAGCGACTGCCTCTTAGGGTTGTTAGGAGGATCCCCATAAAATAATATCTCTACTATTAGGGATATAGCACTTTACTGTTTGTTTGTTTTTGAATAAAGATGATTTTCTTTTTAGAGTGGTTTTAAGTTTAAAACAAAACTGAGAGGGAGGTATAGAGGTCCCTGCACATGTATAACCTCCTCCATTTATCAACAGTTCCTACCAGAATGGTACATTTGTTACAGTTGATGAACCTGCATTGACACATTGTAATCAGAAATCCATAGTTTACCCTAGGATTGACTCTTTAGGTTGTACATTCTGTGAGTTTGGACAAATGTTTAATGACATGTATGTATAATTATAAAACCATAAAGAATATATTCACTGCACCTCTCCCCCCATATCCTCTGTGCCTTTTCATCACTTCTCCCCAACTTCCAACCCTGGACTATTCCTAATCTTTTTACTGTCTCCGTAGTTTTTTGTTTTCCAAAATGGCATATTAGTTGGAATCAAACAGTTATGTAGCCTTCTCAGATTGACTTTGTTTACTTTAAGGTTCCCCCCATGTCTTTTCATGACTTGATAGCTCATTCCATTTTAGTACTGAATAATATTTCATCGGAAAGTAGCAAAGTTTACTTATCCATTCACCTACTGAAGGACATCTGGTTGCTTCCTAGTCTTAGCAATTATAAATAAAGCTACTCTGAACATCTGTGTGCAGATTTTTGTCTGGCCATTAGTTTTCAACTAGCAGCTACTTTTATTGAGCATTTATTTATTTTAGCCAGACACTGTACTGTATTTTATATGCGAAATATAATTTAATTCTTGTTGTTTAGTCATTCAGTCATATCCAACTCTTTTGTGACCCCCATAGACTACAGCACGCCAGGCTTATGTATGTATAATAGATGGTGAAGAATTTATAGTCTATAGTAATATTTGTCCAATAACTGATTGCTATTATTTTATCTCTGTGTGAGTTCTAAGCATGTAGTTTAAGTAGAAATTGAGGCTTTTAAGATGAGACTGACAGTGAGCATTCTGATCAGACCTCAAAGACTTATTAAGAAGTTGACAGTGGATTGAAGGTGAAGTGTATAGTAAATTGTAGTTCAAGGATAATCCACATGGTAATCATTTAGGAAGCCTGTTAAAATGTAGAGTTTGAGGTTCATTTTCAGAAACTCAGACTTTATGAATCAGAATCTCTGGCTATGGAGACAGAGATTCTGTAGTTTTACAAGCTTAATAAGTAATTCTGATTCACTATGAAGTTTGAGAATCATGTTTTTAATTTATTCTTCCTGATGATTAAAAAAATGATCCTAGTGATTTTAAATAGTTGTTTTTCTTTGATATAATAAGCTTTCTATTTTATTGGTGAGGGAGCTGGTAAACTTTTTCTATTAAAATTCTTCCATGTTATGAGGGTAGGAAGGTAGTGATATTTGTTCATTCAACTATTTTTTAGTAAATGTCATTTCTTTAAGGTATATTTTAATTTTTAAAATATTGCATATTTTACTTTATTATTCAAATAATATAGTCTTTTTGAATAGGATAAGAAAGTAAGGCATACTTTTATGCCTATTGTGAAGACAGAGATGCATACTATTATGAAGATAGATAGAGACACAAAGAGTGTTTTCTGGTACTAACTAGAAAGGAAGAAATAGCTATAAATAATTTATATAACTAACATGAATGATTAAAAGCTGATGGAAGTTTTCAAGGAGTTTTGGTATGGGTTACTGTATTAGCCATATTAGTTGATGACAGAGTCATATCAGGAACGCTTAGCTTCTGTTGTTTTTTGACGGTTACTTTCTCTCCTAAGAACACTCTTCTTCTGGGTTTTGTCTGTGTTGGCTTCCTGGGAAGTCTTATTCCAGATCCACAGTTTGGGAAATCAGAATTCATCCCTACATGCTTCACATGCACCTAGCTTTCTTAGATTCTTCCAGTAAAGCCTTACCCAAAGGAACCAATGAATTCAAGTCATAATTTTAAACTTAGGTATTTAGAAGACTCCATTTCAGTGAGTCTTTGCATTTGTATTTTTAGCCCCCAAATCTTTCTGGCTCCAGCATTCACTTTAATAACTCTAAGGGTTAAGTAGTGCTATTTTTAATATCTGTAGTTTTGCTCATTCTCAGAAACTAGGCCAACCGGGCTTTGTTAAATGAAAAAAGGTACACTTTATTTTTTAGGAGAATCCTTGGACTGAATGAAGCTAAAACATAGACATTGTTGCTCTTCTTTAAATACTCATAGAATATAATTTTGCTTATTTTAAGCTCAATCTGTTTGCCAGTACAATATAAAACTCTGGCTTTTCTATTATGCTGTTCAGAATTCACATGAATTATTAAAGCTTTCTAATAGGCCTTTTATTGATAGCCTTTTATCTGACCTCTTCTTTAAAGCTATCTTCAGCATTTTCAGAAGAATCATCTGGTTCTTTCTGGGGCTGGAGATTTTGCTTCTGTAATGACAGAAGCAGAGAGTGAACTTTTTAGAAGTTAGTAGTAGTGGGGTACAGAAGAAGAGAAAAATCAGACTAAATTATACATCATGCCATTTCATTGTAAAAAATAATCATAACCTTTTGTCCTTTTTGGAAAGTGATGGTGGTGGTTATAGGAAGAGTATAGGGTGAATGAAGGAGACATCGAGGAAAATATGTCTCCTAACATAGAGCTTTAATTATTTCCCAAAGGTAGATAGTAAAGTGGTTCTTTCCAGAAATTTTTCATTCATAGGAACCCTATCTGCAGTATTGGTATATTTATCATTCACCCTAGAATATTGACAACGTTGATGTTATAGATAATCTGAGTTACTGCTTTTGTGTCTTATTCCTTTCTGTTTTAAGTGTGGGCTGCAGACCTATAACAGCGTTGATATGATTATATTACTATTGTAACAGTTTTTCTTTTTAAGCCAGAGTAAAACACACTGATTTTTTCCTTCATTCTTATAGTATTTTTATTTTCAATAAGTACACTTCCTTCTGAATTATTTCAACATGTTTTGGTCAGTCAGTTCAGTTCAGTCGCGCAGTTGTATCGGACTCTGCAACCCCATGGACTGAAGAACGTCAGGCTACCCTGTCTATCACCAACTCCTGGAGCTTGTTCAAACTCATGTCCATCGAGTAGTGATGCCATCCAACTATCTCATCCTCTGTCGTCCCCTTCTTCTCCTGCCTTCAATCTTTCCCAGCATCAGAGTCTTTTCCAGTGAGTCAGTTCTTCGCATNCGTCAGGCTACCCTGTCTATCACCAACTCCTGGAGCTTGTTCAAACTCATGTCCATCGAGTAGTGATGCCATCCAACTATCTCATCCTCTGTCGTCCCCTTCTTCTCCTGCCTTCAATCTTTCCCAGCATCAGAGTCTTTTCCAGTGAGTCAGTTCTTCGCATCAGGTAGCCAAAATATTGGAGTTTCAGCTTCAGCATCAGTCCTGCCAATGAATATTCAGGACTGATTTCCTTTAGGATGGACTGGTTCGATCTCATTGTGGTCCAAGGGACTCTCAAGAGTCTTCTCCCACACCACAGTTCAAAAACATCAATTCTTTGGCACTCAGCCTTTTTTATGGTCTGTTCTCACATCCATGCCTAACTACTGGACAAACCGTAGCTTTGACTAGACAGACCTTTGGCAAAGTAATGTCTCTGCTTTTTAATACATTGTCTAAGTTGGTCATAGCTTTTCTTCCAAGGAGCAAGCATCTTTTAATTTCATGGGTGCAGTCACTGTCCACAGTGATTTTGGAGCCCAAGAAAGTAAAGTCTGTCACTGTTTCTATTTTTTCCACCATCTATTTGCCATGAAATGATGGGACCAGATCCTATGATCTTAGTTTTTAAATTTTCAGTTTTAAGCCAGTTCTGGATGTAGCTAGTCTTTAGATCATATCTTGAGTATTAAAGTCATAGACTGTCNGAAAGTAAAGTCTGTCACTGTTTCTATTTTTTCCACCATCTATTTGCCATGAAATGATGGGACCAGATCCTATGATCTTAGTTTTTAAATTTTCAGTTTTAAGCCAGTTCTGGATGTAGCTAGTCTTTAGATCATATCTTGAGTATTAAAGTCATAGACTGTCCTACTGTTGGTTCCGAATCCCTCTGTCAGTACATTATAAACACTTGGGTGTTTTTTTTTTTTTTTTTTTAAACATGCCCCTAGACTCTACCTCAGATCAGTTAAGTCAGATCTCTGGCTGTAGTATTCTGGACATTATCATTATCATTGTTTTTTAAAAAAATATTCTGTCATTCTCATATGAATAGCATTAAGAGCTGCTACTTTATTGATGTGAAGGAGAGTCATTAAGCTGGGTAACTCCATTTTATGTCTTCACTTACTATGATTTTCTATCATTTTAAGCATCTGAAGATTAAGCATAAACTGGTCAGAACTCTTTAACTGGGAGGCAGCTAATAATGTTGCCTTGAAGTTTTCTTCACAATATACTGGGCTGAGAAGTTTGACTCCTTGAACCCTTCTTCATGGCTTTTATTTCCTAGTGCTCTCATAATTTTTGTAATCTTCTATGGATTCTCCCTAATTTCTCAACAGCTTCTTGAAAGTTTAGTAATCCAAACTCAATATAAAATTAACAAAACTGAATAGTGGCAGAGGCAGCAAATAAAATTCCTTCTACTTCTTAAATTCTGTGATTTTTATTAAAGTTGTAAACATATTTGTTTCAGACTTTTTATTGGCCTTTTCTTTATGCTTTGGGGAATCAAAATGTGTTTTCTACCATGATGTTTGTTATAGTACATTACTTTCTTAGGTTATATTCCCTCTTTTTTCTTTCTCAATTGTATTTTTTGCTGCTATTTCCCTGTATGTATTTGGACAGAGTCAGTACATATTTTCTCATGGATTATCATGTTTTGGGAAAGTAGTTTTCCAGATTGATCAAATCATGCTAAAATTTTATTCCATTTCTGCCATAAAGTTTAATATGGGGAATAGGTTATACAGGTATTAACTAGAGGCTGAAAAGGCCAAAGAGAAATACTAGAGTAACACAGAGACAATAATTGCAGAAAGCATCAATCATCCAGAGGACAGGGGGACTAAGAAGAGCTTAGAGTAGAGTTTGAGCTCAAAACTTGTAGATGGGGTACTGTCTGACTATTGCTGGTACTTCTTAGAGTGTCAGAAAAAAACTTGTGGCTCTCAAGGGCTTGTGCTAGGTCAATGCTGAGTGGAAAAAGCAAGCTTCTCCTTATTGGCAACATGAGGAAGCTAGCTGGCAAAAGAGAAAAGTAGTTTCCGCAGTTCTATTAATATTATCAGCGTTACTGAGCTGAGTATTAAAGGGTGGATTTGTTGCTGAGAGACCATAGCTGAATAACCAGCATGTATAGCTTTCTCTTCTGGTTATAAGATAGCTTTTGGTCTCTTGGTCTCCCTCTTAGAGACGGGAACCTTGCATGTTCTTGGTGTCTAGAATTTAGAATGAAAGGAGTTATTATTATTTTTAAATAAGTTGTGTAGCTAATGTGATTTGATAACTGTCACAGCCTTTTTTGGGGCCTGAGATTTAATGATTATTCATTATTTTGACTCATAAGAGGTTTCTGTATTTCAAGATCCCTTATTCAAAATATAAAAATTGTAGGAGTAATGATAAACCAGAGATTAAAATTGGTTGCTTATTGGCCAAACTGTGGTCTCTAGTGGGAACCAATCTTTAAACAGAGGAGTTATACTTTCTCTCATTCTAATCTTCTTCCAGCAGAGCTTCTCAAATTTTAATATGTATGTGAGTTATTTGGAGATCTTGTTAAAATGCAGATTCTGATCCGATATGTCATTGGTTAGGGCCTGAGATTCTGAATTTCTAACAAACTCCCAGTGGAGCCTGAAGCTACTGGTCCCTGGACCAGACCTTTTTTTTGTTTTCCCTTCCCTGGTGGCTCAGCTGGTAAAGAATCTGCCTGCAATGCGCAAGTCCTGGGTTCGATCCCTGGGTTGGGAAGATCCCCTGAAGAAGGGAACGACTACCCACCCCAGTATTCTGGCCTGGAGTATTCCCTGGACGTACAGTCCGTCGGGTCACAAAGAGTCAGACACGACCGAGTGACTTTCACTTTGACTGCATTGAGAACCGTTGGTCTGGCTTGGATCCACTGTTGGACCTGGTTTTGGGTGGTTGAATGGTGAGTGGATCATGAAGTAGAGCTTCATTCAAGCTTATTTTCCAAAGATGTTTTGAGCAATTTTATTAGAGGTATTTATAGCTGTTTCTTTCCGGGTGGGCATAGAAGGGCAGTGCCTCCAAATAGGTTGACTTTTCTTCCATAATTTTGTTGCTCCTCTAGATGTAGAAACATGCTTATCACTTGTAGTTTTTCTAGAATATCTGAGGCTTTTCAGTAACTGTGTGCACGTTTAAGGGAAACTAAACTAATGGGAGACAGGAGAGGAGGACAGTTAGAAAATTCATGTATCAGATAGCTTGTGTTCTTTAATGCCATTATTCTTGATTAAATATAGGGCTATCTATGCATTTAAAAAAATTGGTTTCAATTTCACACTAAATGCATTTTCCCACTTTTGACACTTTGGTATACTTAAAGTATAAGGTCTTCCTTGAACCAAACAAATAGTAGTCTATCTTAATTGAACTTTGCATACAGCCCAAATTTATGAAGTTGTTAATTGCTCTTTATGTTTGGATTTTACTTTACCAAGGCATACCTGATTACATGAATAAAAAGTTAATCGATTTTTTATTCAGTTGCTAACTGTCAAGCTCCTCTCCCTGCTTTCCTCATCCCCATTACCCCCAATTCCTGGATTTTTCTTTTTGTCTTTACAGACCTAGATTTTTTAAGACCCTAGGTTGTTTCTTCTTGTCTATTGGTGCTTTATATTTGTGTGAATGTTACTCTCAAAATTTTTAAATTCAGGCTATAGGAAATATAATTCAGGGCGTGGAATTGAAATAATTGGCCACTTTATCAGTTGAGGTGAAAGAGTTAAAATGAAAGTTAAGGATCCAGGGGACCCCTACAGAAATGAAGGGTAAAGAAATGCTCAATTTTAGGATCCTAAACAAAGCATTTTGATTGGCATATAGAGACCCTTGCATGCACACAGACGTCCATATTTGAATATTTATAGAAGATAATCTGTCAAAATTACTGTTATTTTAATTTGCCAAGCTTGGCTGATTGCTGCAGTTAAATGTTAGTTGAATTCTAGATGAGGAACTGTAAATATGATCTGGTCTGGAACATACTTTTTGTCCTTGAAGCTGTTTGACTATTACCCCCTTTTTTTTTTTTTAATAATGGGACCTTTTTATACTAGCTGAACTTTCATGTTTTCCTTTTTTGGGGAAAAAAAAGTATGGCGATAACGGTAAATGTTAAAAAAATTTTTTTTTTAGTTAAAAAAACTATGTACATTTAGTGATCAGCAATTATTTAAGTAGTTTTCAACTATTCGTCCAATCTTTGCTCAAAGAAGCCTTCCCTGGAGAGTGTAAACCTAGGGACATATATCTCTTCAAGGCTTGAGGTTTGTGTCACATAAGTTTCTTGTTAACAAAGAAATGTATAATTGTAGATAATTAATGTTACCCTTTTCTTTTGTCTCATTTTAAACAGGTGATAATTATAGTGACCTGGTTTCAAGCAGTAATATCTTCCATTGGAAATATGTGATTTCATCAGCCTCTTACATTCTAGGGGAAAAAAGGTAAGCCATTTTTCATACTTAATATTTAGTAACTTTGTAAATAGTCAGATTTTTCTCTTTTAAAAAAGTTAAAAAACCCTTTCTCTTTAGGTAGTGTTTTCTCATGCAGAAAACACTGTGTTATTTATTTATGTCATATCATTATCCCTGCTGAATCTATATTATTTCAGCTCTAGAGATAATATGATGGAGAAGGCAATGGCACCCCACTCCAGTACTCTTGCCTGGAAAATCCCATGGATGGAGGAGCCTGGTAGGCTATAGTCCATGGGGTCGCTAAGAGTTGTACAGGACTGAGCAACTTCACTTTCACTTTCACTTTTCACTTTAATGCATTGGAGAAGAAAATGGCAACCCACTCCAATGTTCTTTCCTGGAGAATCCCAGGGATGGGGGAGTCTGGTGGGCTGCTGTCTATGGGGTCGCACAGAGTTGGACACGACTGAAGCTACTTAGCAGCAGCGGAGATAATAGGATGACTTTCTAAAAATCATACGACAGCTTTTTGGAGCAGGACTACATTCTGTGCGCTCTCTACTGGGCTGTCTTGTCCCTTTTACATAGCTATTCTCCCCTGAATTTCTGTTTTCACATGTATAACCACTGACATGACTGGATAGTCTTCATATTTTTGTTTTCTTGCTTTTGATGTTTTCATTTCTTTATCTCTTGGAAACTGACATAGTTGGATCTTACTTTAGTAAGATAGTTGGTTATTACTTTTGTTAGAAACTATGTCAAGTACTAAGTCTCAGTTTTACTTAGACACTGATTTTATTTTGGGGTTTGAGGAATGTGGGGGTCTCAGGAATATATTTTACATTCAGCAAATTGGTTGGAGCTTACAGAGCATTCTTTTCTTTTTTTTTTCCACAAGCATCCATCTTCATTCTCTTTGGACAGTTCTTTTTGTGTAGATTTTCTTTTTTCTAGGAGTGTTTATATTACTCTTCACTTATTACTATGATCTCTTTTCTCAGTTCTTTTTGTGACCATCTCTACTATCATTTCCAGTATATTTCTTACCCTAATTCCTCATGATCCTCCTAAGAAAATTATTTGCCCAACTGTGTGGTAATCCTCTGAGTGAAGAGTAAGATTCTTAATAATTCTTTAAGATGTTATGCTTGCTTCTAGTTTTGTAGTGGTTCACCATCTGTTTACTGTATAAAGGACTCAGAAGTATCTGTTATACCTAATGTATGAGGGATGTGGAAATAATAACAAAATGAAATTTACATTTATGCAAAGCAAAGCCGGGTTAATATATTCCCTTGGGTTTGGCCATTCTGATATTCTTGCTATGTTTGGAGACTTATTTTGCAACATACTTTCAGATTTTTTAAGGTGAATGAAATATGTTCATCTTATAATCAGCTTGCTTTGGTTAAGTATGTTAAAACTCAAGTTGAATAAAATTTAAATTAGTAATATAAAAAGTAATGAGCTGTTCTACAGTATGATTTGGAAAAAAATTAACTGTACTTCTTGCTATAAGAACAGCAGATAGCACAACTGAGATTTTCTTAGTATAGTAATTTTGGTAAAGGTTGATTTCATGGCAATAGAAAATGTTTGGGATTTGGAATCCAAATGTCAAATTTCACATACAAATCCTAGCTTTCTACTGACTTTTCTTTCCCTCCAGAGGATAAATCTTAAAACTTATAATTTGTTTAGAAGACACTGTAATGCTATTTTAGGAATAAGAAACTAGCTTTATTTTTCTATAATTTAACAGTAAGGGTAACCAGTGCATTATAGTACTTGTTGATAGGTTTTTATAAAGCTATTATGGAAATCTAATATTCAGGTGTCTACTTAGAAAAAAATCTTAGTTTGTCATGATGATGTGGGATCTAAATGATGACCTGTGATATTCACCTATGTGTTTTCATTGTTTCAGAAAGAAAGGATGAGGTGGATTGTTTAATAGTTTGCCTTTTGGTATCATTTATTGGGTAAACACCATGAGTAACCATATCTTAGGTAATTTGTGTGCCAGTGCGACAAATTTAGATCTCCATTTGTTTCTTAGCTCCTTTATATCATAAGAGGGTTATATTATCACTCTGTCAGTTAGTTAAAGGGTAACAACTGAAAATGGATTTTTGTTTGTTTGTTTCTGGTCTGGCATGTAAGAAGCTTAGAAGTCATTATTCTATCTTAACAACAAGTGAAATAGTGAACAAACTAAAAAATCAAAACTCTTCTTAGATCCATCAGAGAAGTGAGGTCACAGGGCAAACCACTGTTCTCAAATTGAAGAGACAGGCAGGTAGAGAATGACAGCTTAGCAGAAACCTCAAAAGAAACCTCTAGTGTGTAGGAAAAATCTAAAGTGTGATTGACAAATTACAGGAAGCTCTGTGCGGACAAACCTGACATGAAAACTCCAGGGGGACCTGGTCTCAGGGGATCCCCACATTTTCGTGATTTTACTTCTAGGAGCCCTCTCAGGTGACTATCTGAGAAAAATCCCCTGGTGCTTCCTGCATAGGGAGGAGAAAATAACCATTCTGAGATATGCCAAGGCATCTTCCTTTTCTTAACAAGATCTGCTATTAAGAGAAAGTATTTTACCAGAGCCTAATCTGCTAGAGTGTTATCAGACACTAACTGACCTAGAAGAAGGGAAATACCCAACTCTAGCCTTCCATGTTGGAAGGAGAGAAAGATCCAATTCTTGTCCCCTGTACCATCCTGTTCCACCTAGGAGGGGAGCGCAAGACTGGAAAGAACTTGTGAAGTTCACAGCTAGAGGAGCACAGTTCCACTGAAAAGCTGAGACCTAACCTCCTCCCACCACACCTTACAACATTAGTAAATTTCTGTTTGTTGTAGTTCCTTTTATTCTGTGCATGATGTCTGACTTTCAACAAAAAACTACAAGGCAGACTAAAAAGCAAAAAACAGTTTATAGAGAGCAAGCATCAGACTCAAATTTGACATGAATATTGGAATTATGAAACAAGAGATTTAGAACAATTGTGCTATACAAAAAAGATCTTAATGACCCAGTTAACCACTATGGTATGATCACCTGCCTAGAGCTGGACATCCTGGAGTGAGAAGTCAAGTGGGCCTTAGCAAACATCACTACAAACAAAGCTAGTGGAGGTGATGGAATTCCAAATGAACTAGTTCAAATCCTAAATGATGATGCTGTTAAAGTACTTGCTCTCAGTATGCCAGCAAATTTGGAAAACTCAGCAGTGGCCACGGAACTGGAAAAGATCAGTTTTCATTCTAGTCCCAAAGAAGAGTAATGCCAAAGAATGTTCAAACTACCACACAATTGCACTCATTTCACATGCTAGCAAAGTAATGCTCAAAATCCTCCAAGCTTGGCTTCAACAGTATGTGAACTGAGAACTTCTAGATGTTCAAGCTGGATTTAGAAAAGGCAGAAGAACCAGAGATCAAATAGCCAACATCCATTGGATCACAGAAAAAGCAAGAGAATTCCAGAAAAACTACTTCTGCTTCATTGACTACGCTAAAGCCTTTGACAGTGTGGATCACAACAAACTCTGGAAAGTTCTTAAGAAAATGAGAGTACCAGACCACCTTACCTGCCTCCTGTACACAGGTCAAGAAGCAGCAGTTAGAACTAGACAAGGAACAACGGACTAGTTCAAAATTGGGAAAGGATGACATCAAGGCTCTATACTGTCGCCCTGCTTATTTAACAAAGGCAATGAGTAGAAAATGGTAACAAATATGGTAGATATTAACCCAAGTTTATCAATAATTGCTTTAAATATCAGCAATTGCAGTTCAGTTCAGTTGCTCAGTCGTGTCCGACTCTTTGCCACCCCATGAATCACAGCACGCCAGGCCTCCCTGTCCATCACCATCTCCTGATGCCATCCAGCCATCTCATCCTCCGTCATCCCCTTCTCCTCCTGCCCCCAATCCCTCTCAGCATCAGAGTCTTTTCCAATGAGTCAACTCTTTGCATGAGGTGGCCAAAGTTCTGGAGCTTCAGCTTTAGCATCATACCTTCCAAAGAAATCCCAGGGTTGATCTCCTTCAGAATGGACTGGTTGGATCTCCTTGCAGTCCAAGGGACTCTCAAGAGTCTTCTCCAACACCACAGTTCAAAAGCATCAATTCTTCAGCACTCAGCTTTCTTCACAGTCCANACCTTCCAAAGAAATCCCAGGGTTGATCTCCTTCAGAATGGACTGGTTGGATCTCCTTGCAGTCCAAGGGACTCTCAAGAGTCTTCTCCAACACCACAGTTCAAAAGCATCAATTCTTCAGCACTCAGCTTTCTTCACAGTCCAACTCTCACATCCGTACATGACCACAGGAAAAACCGTAGCCTTGACTAGACGGACCTTTGTTGGCAAAGTAATACCTCTGCTTTTGAATATACTATCTAGGTTGGTCATAACTTTCCTTCCAAGGAGTAAGCGTCTTTTAATTTCATGGCTGTAGTCACCATCTGCAGTGATTTTGGAGCCCCCAAAATAAAGTCTGACACTGTTTCTCTATCTATTTCCCATGAAGTGGTGGGACCAGAAGCCATGATCTTCGTTTTCTGAATGTTGAGCTTTAATCCAACTTTTTCACTCTCTTTCACTTTCATCAAGAGGCTTTTTTAGTTCCTCTTCACTTTCTGCCATAAGGGTGGTGTCATCTGCATATCTGAGGTGATTGATATTTCTCCCAGCAATCTTGATTCCAGCTTGTGTTTCTTCCAGTCCAGCATTTCTCATGATGTACTCTGCATATAAGTTAAATAAGCAGGGTGAGAATATACAGCCACAGACTGTCAGATTGGATCAAAAGTCAAGATATGTTGTGTACAGAAACTCTTTATATATGAAGACACATACAGATTAGACATAAAGAGATGGAGAAAGATGCACCATGCTAACACTAAAAAAAGAAAAAGAAAGCTGAAGTAACTCTACTAGCTTTGACAGAGCAGGCTGCAGAGCAAGGAAGAGTTTCAAGGGTAACAAATAGCATTAAAGGTGAAAGTGCTAGTCATTCAGTTGTGTCTGACTGTGCGGCTCCATGGACTATAGCCCCCCAGACTCCTCTGTCAGTGGAATTATCCAGGCAAGAATAATGGAGTGGATAGCCTTTCCGTCTCCAGGTGATCTTCCAGACCCAGGGATTGAACCCAGGTCTCCCACATTGCAGGCAGATTCTTTACCATCTGAGTCACCAGGAAAGTCCCAATAGGAGCATTATGTAATAATAAAAGAGTCAGTTCTTCAAGAAGATATAATAATCCTTAATATGTGTGCACCTAGCAACAGGTCATTAAAATATGTGATGCAGCAGCCAACAGAACTGCAAGAACAAATTGCTCAGTCCACTATTATAGGAGGTGATACTTCAGCACTTCTGCCAGAAATGGACAGATATAGCATAAAATCAGTAAGGACATATTTGAACTCAACAGCAATGTTAATCAACTGGATATGTTTGGCACATCATCCAGCAACAACGAGGACTAAATATTTTTCTCAAGAAGAAAAATAGAATTAAAGAATTCTGAGAAAATTCAGATTTCTTTTTAGTTCTTGATTTATTATTATTTTTAAATAGGATTTGCATCCATACATGGTCAAAAAGAAGAACAAGGAACTCATTTTAAAAAATACAACGAGCTGTCACCTGTCTCCCTCTACTTCTTACATACTATAGGGTATGAGTTTTAAAATTTTGATCTTTTAAAATACTGAAACATTTTTCTTGCCTCAAATTTGATATAATGTATAATGATTGAAAGACTTGTGGGGGTTACTTTTCCAAATGAAACCTATCTGGCACTTTTTCATTATTGATATCATGAAGGAATACCTCCTACAACTCCTTGGTTCCATATAGCAAAATTTGAAAACTGAATCCCTCATGACCTGGCCAGTATTTGATAATTATTGACTTTTGCTCATGAATAATAGACCTCTAGATACCCAGATTCTTTTGAGTGATATAGTGGGAAGAGCAGAAGCAGATAAGAAAGGCCAGGGGGGAGTTTGTAAAAGGAAGAGAATATTTATTATTATCATTTATCTGCTGGGTAGACTTATGATGGTGAAACCAAAAGGATTAATAACATAGGATTCTCTAGAGGATATAGATATCTGTTAAAATGGATTCAGTGAAATTGTTCCCATCCTTGTAGAATTAAAAACAAAACAAAACCAAAGATAAAACACATCAAATGAACTTTTCCCCTTTGGATCACAAGTAGTGGTATGAAGACAAGCTGTACAAACCTTGATTAAGTCAAATCACTTCTTAGTTTGTTTCCTCATCTTCAAAATGGAAATAGTGCCTGCCTTACAAAACACTGGTAAGAATTAATTGAGAAAATGTGTGTACAGTGCCCGGCTCATATTGGGCATGCACCAGGGTTACTTCTCCTCCTAGTTCCTTTCAGCATCAGTAGTAATATCTGGACTTCAGTCCTTGAATTCACTAGTTACCTGTCATGGGATCTTTATAAGAGCAAATTATTTTGTCTCTCCGAGCCTTATTTTCCTTTGATACAAGATCATTAATATCCATATTATAAAGTTGTGGTTGTAATTCATTTCCTTGTATCATCTAGGAGATTTTCATTGAATCTAAATCTGATGTTAAATTGCTAAAATCTTATATAAATATGTGAGTTTTACTGAACAGATCTTTTGGATACCAAATTCACATTTTTTTAAGGAATATATAGTTCAGTTCAGTCACTCAGTTGTGTCTGACTTTTTGCGACCGCATGAATTGCGGCACGCCAGGTCTCCCTGTCCATCACCATCTCATGGAGTTCACTCAGACTCATGTCCACTGAGTCCGTGATGCCATCCAGCCAGCTCATCCTC